>QOCX01000013.1:592503-765995 GCA_005959815.1 Sarcophaga bullata
GAATTTTATTAAAATTCCTTTAACTTTAATTAACTCAATTTAAAGCTTAAAAGTCATTATCAACACTGGTTACTTTTTGTTTACAAAAGGAATCTTGTTTCATTCCTCTACTAGTAGTAGTATTGGTAGTCGTACTACCAAGGGGAACTTTTCTTAGGAGTTATTAAATTGAAAGACTTTTTCACTAATTAAACACGGAGATTTTTGTTTGTATTTTTAAATATCAGGAGGGGATATGTTTTTGCAATCAGTGCGAAATAAATATTATTTATGGGAGATCATCTTTGCTTAGTAGGATATGAAATTAAATTCATTTTTAAATCTAATATTTTTTTAGTAGTACCGAGAGGAATTATTTTGTGGCTTTAATTCTTATATTTTCCGCGGTTCTTAAATTATTGTAAATCCACTACACATTCTTCAATTTCTATCCAATTTTTAGCTAAGAAAATTTAAAAAAGTTTGCTGAGATACCAAGATTCTCAAGAATTATTGAAGGCACGAAGTCCTTGTAGTCTAGTCAGTACTTTGTTGGGTTATTAGACTATAGACCGTAATACAAACCCAAGCTCAGACAACTCGTACAAATCGATTAGCAAAAATTCTGAGAGTAAAAAAAATTGCCATAAAAAGTCGAATCAGTCGTTCGGACTTAACTGTTAGCTTCCGCCCCTCAGGGATAAAAGTAACACACACAATATTGATGCTGTGCGAAGCTAGGTCTTAATCCTGACTAAAGGAGTATTGAAGGCATTCTTAAGTAGAAGGAAGGCTATATTAGTAATCTAATTTGTGCTCATCTAATTAGCAAACGTCGTTATGGTGATAACCAGTAGATTTTTGGCATCAGTGGACTTGCTTGTATAGACCACATGAGCTCATTCAAAGTAATAGTATATGGTAGTAGTGTAATAGTGTATGATTGTTCTGTCACTTTTATTGACTTTGTAGGCGCCATACTTTAGTAGGTAGTATGTTGGCTCATTAAATGTAAGGCCTCGGTTCAAACTCCAGATCAGAATATATTTCTTCGGCGATTTCCTCCCAGCAGATTTCAGTCAAAAAGTTTGACAGAAAATAAAATTGCCTTGAAAAAGTTTTTCAAAAATCTGTCATGTCTCATGTATAAAATTAACACACACAGCATAAGTGGTGTGAGAAGCTAGCTCTTACCCCTGACTAAAGGGTTATACTGACCAAATATGTATATTTGCACCCTTATTGACTTTAAAGAACTACAATCCCAGGCTATATAAAACAAGTTATAAAACCCATGCAACATGGTGCATTCTTCCATAGAGCATGTAACTCTGCTGTAGGAACTTTCTCTTCACATTCGTGAATGCTTCGCGAAAGGGCATACAATACGAAATTCACTAGACAAGATTATAAATTGAAGTGTAGTAATGGAGGATTTTAATAATGTTGATCTCATGATCATAAAAAGTCTGATGCAGATTAGCAAATAGAAGAAGACACACGTTTGGACTAATGGGATCCACTTCATAATGAAAATTAATTTTTTTTTTGCAAATTGTTTTCGCCACAATTATCATACTCTACAAACGAAAACAAATCGAAATTTTTACTCCTCTAACTAACCATCAGTCTATTATCTCAACAAATTGCCAGAAAACCGAGAAATTTTTTATGTTTGTAATTTACTTCTACACTTTCTTAACTTTATTTAAAAGCGTACAAACAACAACTACAACAACAAACTATTCCTTTTTTTTTTAAGGAATAATAAAACTAAAAATCATCATCGTTAACATGTTGGCCAAAGAGAAAAATTATTCCTTCCCAGACATCTTAAGCTCTATTAAAGCCAACCATTTTCATTCAGACAGAGAGACAGACAGACAGGCTTTGGCATACGAATAGAATGCAATGCAATGCCAGTCAGTTAGCCAGCCACATTTGGGAATGTGAGGCAATATTTGATAAAATTTATGAACACGAATAAACGAATAAATGTATAAACGTATAAACGTATAAACGAATAATAGAAAATAGTGATGGTTATAAAATTCCAATTTTCTTAACAGTTAAAGTAGTAAAACGACAGACAACGGACGATGATGCTTCTTAACAGGAAGGCAGGCATGACTTGTCTATTCAGTCAGACAGATGGGGTTAGAATGCATTGAATGAAAATACAATTTAAGCCCCAAAAAAAAAGGAAAGAAAGGAAGAAAAAAGACCAAGAAAATAATACAATTACAATACTTTGTCACACACACACGTACACTCAACCACTAGCGGATAGACAAAGAAGCAAATAATAGTAAAGAATGAAGAAGAATAACTGTTTAGAAGTGAAAAAAAACAGTTTTGAACAAAAAAAAAAGAAAAAAAAGGAAAAAATAAACTACAACAAATACTATTCAACAATCAAGGTTATTTACCAATAAAAACAACAACAAGAACAAGTGCAATAATAACAATGATAAAATCCAAACAAAATCAAACCACAAAAGGAAAATAAATAAATATTTTTAACCGGGGATGTACTTACCTACTCTATATATACCCACTATATGTATGTACATGGGCTTTGAAGAAAGTGTACCGTTAGTAAGAGGAAAAATAACAAAAGTTTTAAAATGAGGATGGTTAGGTCTTTCCTAAAGATGGTTGCCTTTGTTTGGTTACTTTACTAGCTCCAGGATGACTAAAACAATTTTCAAATTTAAAATTTTACGAGAATTTATTATCTAAGATCGGTAAGCTTAAAGCTTTTAATCTACGTAGTGTGTTGGCTTATTAAACGTGACGGATGTTATTTAAACCACAATTTAGTTTTCTAGCAGAAACTCTTGAGAATAAATAAAACTACCATGGAAAAGTTTTTCAGAAATCTTTTGTTCGAAATAGGCTTTAAACTGCAGGTTCCGCCATTAATGGACAAAATTAACGAACACAACATGGGTGGTCTGAGAAATTAGGTCGTAATCCTGACTGTAAGATTGTAATGACCGATTAAGTATGTAAATATGGAAGAAGGGAAAGGAATTATAGTCCCGGTGGTATATAAATCATAGGAACGTACTTACTTACTTAATTGGTCATAACAACGCTTTAGTCAGGATTAGAACCTAGCCCTTAACACTATCCGTGTTGTGAGGGTTTGATCATATTTCTTGTGAATAAATAAACCCTCTGAACATGTCAACTTCCCTGCTTCAGTAGCTGTTAGTGCAACAAAGTGCTAACTTTTGTGATTTCCTAACATTTTAGCACTTCGGTTACTATCCTGTATTTGACTGAAATTTGTTTGTCGACCTTCTTTGGGTATCTGTTTTCTTAACCCTTGTTTGTTGGTTTCTCTATCTCTCTCTCTCTCTCTCTTTTTGTTTATTTTGTTTAGTATTATTAAACCTCTGTTTAGTAGTCTAAAGTTGCATGTAACATGAATGATTGTTTACTTGCCTTCTTAACAGTGTGTGTGCGTGTGTATGGTTAGCTATATGACTTTAGTGTGCTTTACTGTTAGCTATTGTTGTTATTATTGTAGTTGTATTTGTATTTGATTTTCAAAATCTTTAAGCAAACACATTGTAACTGTAAATCATTGTCATCATCATCACCACTACCGCCAATACTCATCATCGTTGTTGGCATCGTCGTCTCGTCTTTTATTTGAGAAAAAAAATGTAGAAGCCACTCTTGAACGCAACAACAAAACTCAGAAATGACCACAACAAACATTAGTATGGGCGAGATATCCAGCAGACAAGGATTACAATACATTTCGGTTGAATTGGAAGGATATTATACGTATCTACTTAACGAATTGTAAATATCCTTTGCTTCTCTCTTGGTAGGTAGTGTGTATATAGTGTGTACAATACAGTATCAATATTATGAATAGTCGAAAGGCTTTTCTTTCTTCGGCAGTTAAACCATTTAAACAGTTTACTTAGAAAGGTGTGTGATTTCAAAGATGTTCCAATTACCCTACAAGACTATAATCTGGTCAATACTATTTTTGGCAAGGCATGTCTTCTTAAAAGAGAATATTTTCTAAGCAATTAATAGCGGCATAAAAGTGATTGCGTATGAACACAAGAATGATTAGGCGAAAACGTGTTATATGGCCTCGAAAGCTATGAATATTAAAAGAATGACACTCTTCTCCTACTTAAAATTTCAATTCCTCTTAGAAAAATTGATTAAAAGAGTGAAAATATTTTCTTTATTGCCTCAAAAATATGGTTAATCCTTTCAGTGCAATCGCATAGTCCTTCATTTCTTCGTGTAGCTCTAGAAATATTTTCACATTCAATAAATAATCATCATCCATATAAATACTTAAGGATGTTTTTTCTTTTTTTCTTTTGGTCTTCTATACGAATCCTTTTCAATGAATTTGAGTAGTCAGTGTAGCGTAAGCGAGTATATTTTTGAATTACCTTTTGAGGATCAAGGATGTGCTGTTTGCTGCTAACAATAGTAGTTTGTTTTCATTTGATTGCATTTCAAAATTGCCACAAATATTACAACAACGCAGCAACATGCCAACACAACACAAAAAATAAAACTGAACCTGACGCTGATTCGTATTCTGATCCTGAACATTTAAAAGGAAACTCATATCCTTAAGAGTTTTCCTATACGACCACACCACACACAGAGTGAGTGCATTTGTTTTTCGTGAAAGAAATCAAACGTGCATGCATTGAAGCATTTATGACCGACCAAAAGGATAAAAAGCTTTAAAGCTTTACTGATATCTCTACACTCGTTGCACTTGTGTTGTGTATGTGTGAAACGATAAACGTTTTCAAAAAAGTGTTTTTCGTTATCCTTACAACCACATATACACACGTTTTCTTGTGTATTTGTTTAATACTGTGTATCTGGGTATTGACAATAAAAATACAAATGAAGGGAATTTAATGCCACATAAAAACACACACACTCACACACACACAGATACATATGAATTTACTGCTTTTGCTGCTGGTATTCGAATATCACAGGATAAGGAAATAAATGTACCATTTGGTCTTCTTCTCCGTCTTCAACAGCTTTACTTTTCGATAGAAGAAACAGACAGAGGAGAGAGAGAGAGAGTGAACGAAAGAAAGCAACGAATTCTTTTTCGGTAGTCAAGCATAAATCAAGGATTTCTTTTCAACACTAACACACGAATAGCAACAAATGAACAAACAAATCTTTTATAATACTCCGGTGTGTCTTACAAATATTTGTTTCAACGTTCCAATGCTTATTCGTTTCTTTTTTTCCTGTTCCTTTTTCTTTTTCCGTGTTGTTTTTTTTTTTCTTGCTAAAACGAAACTCTTTAAAGCAACTAATCTTGCCACAATTTATACTTTCCAAGACTGTTTGAAGAATCCTTTTGTTTGGGAAATAGTTTGAGTGAGTGTATAAGCACGTTATAAATATAAATTGGGGGACAAAAATCTTCAAGTGTAGTATAGATGCGGATGATACGTAAATAACAGTTGCATTGACCTCTGACCAAAGAAAAGGGTTTAAAAGTTTTAAATTTATTTGAATTTAAATTTTATCCTCTCAAAGTGTTTCCTAATTTGTTTTGAATATTTCCAAAATATGGAAACAATGTAAAAGAAATACTCGATCTTAATTAAATTAAATATTAACGATTCTTTATTATACTGGGATATTCCTTAAATAAACGAAGAAAAAATTTAGCAATTGAAGTCGAAGACACACTCTGAACGATTAATTGTTAATAAAATACTCGTGTTTACTTCGAGTCAATTTCCATTTACAAATCGTTGCTGACAATACCAAAAATAGGTCATATACGACAACTTCAGCCTACAAATCCAAAAAAATTTCAAATTTATTCACATTGGACCCATAATTCTCTAATTGGGCAGCTTTGTCTCATAGTAGGTAAATTGTATATCAAAAGCGTTACACAATGTCGTATTTTAACCAGAGAAACTAGTCGAGCTTGGCACCAATTGTTTAAGAGAAGTTTTCTAATACCATATTAGTTGTTTGGAATATAATTTTGAGGGAACCTTCCCGGGTAGTGCACCGTGTTGTTTTGAAAAATGATGCTGCAGAATTTACCTTGACACCTATTGGAATCCACCAATATATCTTAACCTTCTGCTACATATAGTGGGTGTACGATTTTTTCCTTGAACACACTGAATATTAATATCTTTGTAAGTAACCTCATCGAGATCCACTATTATTCCTACGAAGTTAGAGTCGACGTATAAATGCTATATTTAGCTGGAGGGATTAATTCAGCATAGAAACGGATTCGAAACATTTTTGCTCCATATTATCACGTGATATCACAATCACTTAGATTCTGGGTTATTTAAAACACAATATTTTATTCTGTCAGATACACTTCCATTGATTCCTTTTCGAAATTTATAAGAGTTGTACTCGCAATGTTGTAAACCATGGCGTCAATATTATCGCCATGGTTGATTACAATGTGTTTTCTAGAGAGACCACTCCATAAACTATCAATATCAAGCTGCTTGAAGCTTAGTCATATGTCGAAAGGTGCCGGAAGGCTGTTTTCTATTTTAAGTAAAGTTTTCGGGTCATCCTGCACAATCTTGTAATCCCTCTGGAAGTATTAAACCAAAAGGAGAAGAGTAAACGATTTGCAACGCATATAAACTACGATTTTCAATACACTGTAATGCCGATGAATTTACTAGAAGTGGATCAGGTTTATAAAAGCAAAAAATGTCACCACTGGTGGAATTTTGAATTTTTTAATGATAAGGTACCCGAAGGTAGAGTTCATCATCTCAATCTGGAATATCGAATGGAATAGGCAGCATTTTCAGAGTACGATTAAATCACTTGAATTGTATAAACTGTTCATATTTCAATATTTTCTTACTAGTTTCACAAGCAAGTTTCCCTTGGGCATTTTTATTTTATTTTTTTTTTTCTTTATTTGGTCTTTTGCAACTCTTTTTTATGACTTGCATGAAACTTTTCAAATTGATAATTTCATTTCTTTATAGTTTCTTTGCTTTCTTTCCTTCTTCGCTGGCTCTTAATATTTTAAAGTTATTTTTTATGGTTTTCTAAAAAATACAAAAATAATTGACTTTCTCGCCAGAGTGTAACATATGACGCCAAATTGAAGTGGGTTTAGTTGCTGTTGCTGCTGCTGCTGCGACATCATTATTTTCCCTTTAACACGCACATCACAGGAATGGTAACAACAGCAACAGCAACTCCAGGACATGTGTTGTTTTACGAAAACTCATTTTATAATTTTACAACAATTTGTTTTTTTCTCTCTTACGTTCTTCTTTTTGTTTATTTTTTAAAAGAAAAGTTATCGGTTTGGTGGTTGGCTTTTTCACATTTCTCTCTCTCTCTCTCTCTCTCTCTTTCTAATTGCAACCAGAAAAACTTTTATTTATCGCTTTCAAACATTTGCTTGTAATGTTTTCGCAAAAGTAAATGTTGCCTTAGAAGGAGATTTTTTTTGTTTTGAAACATTTTGATTTTGTTGCAATATTTTGAAAGTAATAAAGAACAAAAGATTGTTTTTGTTTTAAAATGTTTTTGAAAATATTTTTAAAGGACTTTTTTTTTTAGTAAATTTGTATCCGAAAGAAAACGGAACATTAAATTTGTCTTTAAAAACACATTCTGGAACACTGATCCTCCGAGAGATGACAACATTATCAATAACATGTCATAGGAAAGTCAGGCAGAGCCACCTGTTGGGAAACAATATTTTCAAATTACTAAAAAAAATTCTTATAGAATCTCGGACTCGGTAGTTTAGTAGGTAGTGTGTTGTCTTATTGGCCGATAGCTCGTGGTTCTACTCCCGGCTTAGACATCTCGAACAAAACGAAGAGGACTTTCTCTCAGCAGTCTTTTGGCAAAAACTCTGAGAGTAATAGAAAATTTGTAGGTCCCACCACTCACGGTTAAAATTAGCAAACACAACAAGGGTGGCGTGAGAAACTAGGTTGTAATCCTGACTCCGTACCATTATAAAAATTTTATGTGTCTTATAATTTAATCTGATGATATGTATATATATACATATGTATGTATAATGTTTAGCTATTTATTGCATGTAATAAGCAGACGTCGGCAACAATAGCTCCCGGGGATTGAACATCTTCGGCTGTTTACACATATAGGACACGAGCATCAACAATGTTCGTTAAATAGAGCGTAAAATTGCATTTAATTGCTTGACAGTTTCTAAAGAAGAAGGTTCGTGCCACTTTTTTTCAGGTTTCAATGATACACCCAAAGAAATACTACAGTAGGAGACTCTATTTTCCAATGAGATTCATTAATAACAATGAGAAATGATTTCCATTTTTGAAAGAATATTTGTCAAGTCAAATACGCAGTCTTTAGGGATTTGGCGCTGTACATTTTTTCTATATTTTCCACTACAATATACATATTATTAGGTTAGACTTGAAAACATTACTTACAATTTTCCTCTAGGTTATACACATGCCTCTCATAAATACACTCACAACTTTATCATGTTCGCTTTGTATCGATGTCTGAATAAGATTTTGTCTCGCTTGCATTTCTCCCTCTTTCTCCCTTTTTTCTCTCTCTCTCTCTCTCTCTCTCTGACTCACTCTCGTTCTCTCTGTAGTTTGATTTTTTGTATAATTATACATGTGTTGCTTAAATGCGTATTTAATTCTTTCTCAATCATGATTAAATCTATGGCCTGTGACCTCTAGTCGCTGAATATGCATCTGTATGTGAGTAGGTACAGTGACAGACGATATAATAGGGACATTCGAAAAATTCAATATTTTCTTAAATTTCTATTTAAATTGTACTAAAATTCGATTCTCAAATTTGTTCAAAAATGGAACACAATTTCTATATTTTCTAATATTTACATTATTGAAAAGCTTTTGGGTATTTTGAGCAGGAATTCAGTATTCCATTAAGAGAGCTCACAGACAATAATAACACACACAACAAATAATAATCTGGTATCTGCAAGATCCGGAATATATAGTGGATGGATTAAATCTTGCCAATCAATCTCGTTCTGTGGTTTAATTTTGGCCGTTTTAATTGAACGACTTGCTTCACTCTCGTTAATTATTGATAGAAGACATAGGAATCGGTCGTTTGATCAGGTTAAAGATTTCCGTATTTATTAGTTCTCTGCCGATTTCATCAGACATGCTTCATTGTCTTCCTGATTACCGCCATCCGCAAAACTTCACCTTACATCGACCACTATCGTTTTTACACAAATTGTTGTACGTGGTATATTTTTTATCGCTTCAGAAATCTTTCAATCCGTTTTAATAGTGAATCGCAGTTTTTCACTTCAATTGTAAACGTTTGACAACGTCTACTCCGCATAATTTTTTCAGTGGCCTATGACGTAACAATTCCCACTATTATTTTTTCCAAAACTGTATGCATGTTTATAGTCTTTATAGTTTCAGGATTCCTATAATATCCTTAACTGGCTTATACAAAGTCTTCATCGTTTTATCTTTTGATTCATACATACATTCGTAGTCTATTTTTAATCTCATATTGAAAAAGAAAAACAAAAGAAAGCGAAGCAATTAATTCGTGTATTTAATTTAGTATGAGGTTCTATATGTACTTGTTATTGTTGTTGTTCTTGTTGCTTTGGCTTAATGAAAGTAATTTTCTGCCACTGATTTCGAATTAAAGAAAAATTATGTTGAAATTTCGTTTTCCGCTTTTCTCATTTCTTTCACTTTTTCTTACAAAACATGGAGTTGTTGGGCGATTAATAACATGTGCTCCAAGAGAAGCTTAGTTTACGTAATATTTTTTAACTTTAAGAATTTTTTTTTAATTTTGATTAATTTTTTACGGTTTTTAAAGAGATCTGGTAAATTATTTAAGTTTAATTAATTTAATTAATTGCTTTAGATTATTTAGACCCCAAAAAACCATTTTAAGCAGAGAATAGTACTGATTTTGAAATAAGATTTTCTTAATTTGCACTAGTCGTTCCATTTTCGTTATATCAGGTCATCAATTGAGTCGTCTGGCAAGGCTGCTAAATATCTTGCATCCTGAATGTGGAACGCTTAACAATCAAAGCATACGTTAAGCTGACTACATAAGTGACGATTCAGAAGTTGTTTGGGTATTTGGATGAAGGCATTTGTAAAAATTGGATACTTTACAGGCGGGGTTAGGCCTGCTTCTTTTAGAAAAATTGTGGCCTATAATCAGAATTTGTGCCTTTTCAGCAGTTCATTGCATTTGATTTTGCACACCTAATCGTAGACAGTCCTGCTAAATAAGCTATTAAACCGATAGTCTTCGAATGCTTAAAAACTCTTCTTCAGCGATGAAGCTAATGGAATTCGGCAATCCAAAAAGTGATTAAGAAAAAACCATTGCATCCGGAAAGTCTGAAGGTGTCATCGGGGCGTTTTTTTCTCCTAAAAATTAAGTTGTAAGAAATATTATCGTCAATTCAGAGCGTTTTAAGTCCCCTGCAGTGTTTGAACCTAGGCTCCCACATTTACTTAATAAACCACACCAACTATAAGTTTCAATTCATGATTTTCCAACAAATATTTGAAAATTTATTACATTTTACGTATATTACGTTAAATATCCTATATGGATTCCTTTAAATGTGCCAGCATTATGAATAATTTTTTTTAACCGAATATTTAATATTCAACACTGTATTTGAAGCCAGCCATTTAAATCAGAAAAATCGCGAAATACGCTTGCTCTCATTTGATTCGAAAAATAATTTAAAAACCTAATATTAGTGGGTGTCAATATGTTCACTTGCGGATATACTGTAAATAACAACCCTCTTAAGCTACTTAGCCAAAAATTAAGGTATCACCTTAAAAGCAAAGCACCGTTAAGAACAAACTAATTACATAAAATTTAGTGCATAATTATAGGCATTAGAATATGGGCAATACAAATTTTGTTTTCTTCTCCTTTGGCGAATGTTTTAATCAAGTGGTGGTTCGAAATTTTCTTTAATTTCTCTATAAATTACGAAATATCCACCATCACCAGGTGATAAAGCTATAAAGTGGGTCTAATTAGAACGGGATTTTTATTAATCGACCTAAGAATTATACAGCAAATCCCCCTTAAATTATGCAACTGTTTGTTAAATAAAATTTATTATTTTAATTGGAATTTTGGGGTCGTTTTTTGTCATTAAAAAAATAAATGAATTTTTATTAAGTAACATAAAAGCCGAAGGTAAGGTATAATGAATAGAAATTTTGATTAGAAAAACGACCAATTCGTGAAACATGTGGCGGTTATTGATATGCAAAAAACATTTTATTTAAACAGTTATTGTAAATCTTTGAAAATAATTTCTCCCATAGCCATTAACTAATTTATTTTCTTTTTTTTTTTACTTCTCACTACTTCCAGTTCTATCCAAAGGTCAGGGTGAAACCTGTCGTTATCGTTTCTTGGGTAAATACGGCGGTTATTGCTGGATTGTAACCCAGGCAACCATCGTTTATGATAAATTAAAACCGCAAAGTGTGGTTTGTGTTAATTTTGTTGTCAGGTAAGTCGAAACAATTTTCCAATTTTCTTCTTTATTTTTTACTAATCCTTAGATTTTTTAAGAAAAATAAAGTGTTAATGAGTTGTTTAGTTAGGGAAATAATCTTATTCACATATATGAATATCAAGTTAATGTTATTTAAGAAAGAAATTTGTTTATTTCCATATGAATAAGACATTTATGTTTAAACCTAAAAATATGCTATACAAATCGCTATAAATAAAATTCCTTAAAACATACTACAATTTTGACAGTTTTAAGCGCCAAAAGCTTTGGAGTGCTTGTTTTCAGAACTTTTCTTCTTCTTTTGTAGTTTTTATGTACTGTATGGATCAAGGAGGAGAAGAATACTAATGTTCGCCTGATGTGCCATTGCCTTGTTCTTCGATTTTTTTGTGATGATTATGGCAGGACCAATTTTGCAATCGTAATTTTTTTTCTATAATGATAGTCTGTTTGGCTTTGTTTGGCATAATGGTTCCAACATGGCCTTTGTTGTGATTTTAGCTTTCACGAACTGTCAGTCACCTTGGTTTATTGGATTTCGCTAATGCTATCATCCAATAGTCTTGCTTACACAACTAGCGTGAAACCCATTTGATCCATTATCTTTGCCGGATTAATAACATAGAACACTGTTCCGTGAGTAACTCCTGACTGTTCCATGAGTAACTCCTGACTGTTTAGATCACGGCGCATATTTCATTTCCAAAAAAGCTAGAGACACATATCTATCTGCACTGCCTCCAAGGCCATATTGTAAACCAGATCTGCCTACAGTTTTCAAACGAACAAACAAAGTTACACACGTTTTCGTTTTATACACACGAAAACTATTAAAAAATGTAATTACATATCAAGTACTTGTATTTGTTTGTCTGTCTCCACTAGATATGATTCTTTAAGGTTGTAGTTTAATTCACCACAAATTTATTTATTCTGGTGACAAGCAACCAATTCTGCCTTTATCCAGCTCTGCACACAAGCCTCTATTGATTTTTTTTTTTTATTTTTTTTTTGATTCCAATGAATAACAATGAGTTGATTTTTATACAAAATAAACGAAAGCATTCAGATTTTATGGCATTATAAAAAGAAATAAAAAAGAGAAACAAAAAATATATCATATAAGTGAACATCATACTCTAATGACGGCTGTATCAAGTTTCCCAGCTATTGTTGCGTCGGCGTCAACGTTTTTGTTGTGGTGAGCGATGTTAGGCGACTAAAAGAAAATTTAAATGATGACGCACATTGCATGCCACCACAACTGTATTTAAAAGCTTTATATTCTCCTACATACATACCTACGTATGACTGACACAATCAGTGGCCTATAATGAAGCCAAGCTTCAGTGATTTTTAAGCTATGCTGCCTGCCTTTAGAAAATGAAAATTAAATTGTTTTTTTTTTGCACAGAATTTTATAAATTTTCCAGTATTGGTTAACGTAATGCAGTCATAGATCGAATGGATTTGCTTGGCATTATAATAGGCCTGTAATCATTGATTTTTTATTTTCTTTTTTTTTATAATTTAAAATCTAAAAATTTACATAATCAATGTTACAGGAAATCGGTTTTATGATGGATAAACTTCCATTGAATTCTTTTTCTTCTTCTCTTTTTAGTATTTTACAATTTGACAT
Organism: Sarcophaga bullata; assembly: GCA_005959815.1. Classification (NCBI taxonomy): domain Eukaryota; kingdom Metazoa; phylum Arthropoda; class Insecta; order Diptera; family Sarcophagidae; genus Sarcophaga; species Sarcophaga bullata. Next base: position 605,700 of record QOCX01000013.1, read on the forward strand.
ATTTTTAATGTTTTTTTTTTCAATCTTCCATTCAAAAATGATGTATGCGTTAAGGCGTATTGCCTTTCTTTCAAGAATCAGAAGCGAAAGAAAATTTTTTTCAGATTTACGTGCTTTAAACATAAATTAGTAATAAAATTTATTTTATTTTTATATTTTTTTATGGATTTATTTTTATTTGTACATGTTCGTTCAAGTAGAAAAAGAAAAACGTTAGAGAGAAATTAGAGATGACAATCAATTTTGAGGTTATAATGGCTGCTTTTATGTCAAATACTCATAATAAAAACAAAACAAAATCATAAAATTCTATAAAGTATGCTCGTTATTTATTTGATTACGTAGTAAACAAAATATATTAATATTGCCTACCTTTTTAGAGTCTTTAGAAGTTCAAAATTAAAAAAATAATGTATACTTTTGGGGATTCGTCTTGGAAACAACTATAACCTACTTTTTGGCAACAAAACATGAAAAACAATACAAATATCTTAATAATATGAGACATAGTTTTAGGCGCTTAATGAAGGGGGCATAATTTCCCGTTGAGGCTTATTCAATTTGCCATATCCAAAGAAGTTTGAGGTCGCTTTGACTAAGGATCACAATGCAAAAGTCTCTGTTTTTTCCATTTCGTTTAGTTGTTAGAATGCTCATTATTAATACGGCTCTTATGCATGCAAGTCTCTTGAATGATTTTAATTTCATTTAAAATGTCTGATCTCCTGATTTTATCTCGATCTCTTGATCTTATCACAACTCCGTCAGTGTAAAATAGTTATGAGTTGTTATAACATTCTCGTACCAGGTTGATTTAGTATTGTATGATCTTATGGCTTTCAAAGAAAACAATTGCCTTAGTAAACGGCTGGCTTACTATTTACATGACTTTTAAGCTTTAAATACACACTTAACTTTGCACTTTAATCCTCAGATTCTTCTAGAAGATCACTTATTATCAAAGTGCTCCTCAGACTGCAAGGACCCAGCCTTTGTTTGTGGATCTATTGTGGGCTTTAATTCTATTCTGAGTTGTTTTAAATATAAACTGCAAACAATATTAAGTTTTTCGTAAAACGATCTCTTTCTAATGAGCCAAACTACAGTACTTCTTTCTCTATCTTTTCATAAAAATCTCCACTTATTACAAGTTTAACGGAGATAAAAAGGTTCTTTGTCTCCTTAATGCTTTCAATTGAAACGTTTGTAGAATTTTAATTTTATTTCAAATTCACGCAATTGCCGTACTTACTCTGAAGTGTTTTAAAAAAGAGGGGAGAAACTTATACCAGGAAAAATAAAATCTCTTTTGAATTTATGAAAATCAATTTAATACCTGTTTATTGACACCTTTTTTAGTTCTCTCTCTCTCTCTCTCTCCATTTCTCTCCTTCTCTCTCCCAAGTAAATCTGTAACCACCTCAACTAACGTAAAAATTCACTTTCCTAAGCTCCCTAACTTATGCAAGATTTAAATATTTTTCACTTAATACCAAAAAGTATGCTATGGATTTAACAATCCAACCCATCAACCAACGAACCAACAACATTACAAGCCAAACTCGTTATAATAAATTTAGCTGTGACTTCTATATTTTGTGCGATTATTGCCTTTTTACATAATTTATTTACTTGTCAATTTACTTACTTGTGGTGTGGGGTGTTTTTTCTTCATTTTTTTTTCATTTTTTAATGTGTTGTTATGACATATAAATTCTCACAATATGAAAGCATACTTTAAGGCACTTAAATGTAATAAGCATTGTTTATAGGAAATGTAAATAAAAATGGATTACAAAATCAAACAAAAAATTATAACATATTTTGATTGTGTTATTTCAATCGAATTGTAAAGCATATTTTTAGGATTTTTTAAACAAATATATTTAAATGCCTTATTCATGCATTTAGGCTTTAATTAAACTTTCTTTTTCAGTTTTATAAAAAGGTAGGTATAATTTTTTCCCTCTCATTTTTCTTAATACACGTAATAAAAAACCTGAACAAATTTCTTTCTTTCCACTGAAAATTTATCATAAAAATTTTAATTTTTCTAGAAAACTTATCGTATTTAGTTATTCAGCAATCTAATATCAATGATTTAGACAATGATTTATATGTTACTTTTAATTAGTTCCAGAGAATAATTAGTAGTTTTCACATACGAAATACGAAAAAATTGTGAATAAAACTTTAAAGAATTGATGATGAGTTTATGAGCTTCTTTCGTTGAGCGCTCAAAATGAAAAGCGGTAACAAAATAACCACAAACTGTCTGAGAACTTCATAGTGAATTATTCAATCTGTAAGACGCCTAACCATATGTTGTTTAATCGTAGATTTACCTCCAGGCTTGTTCTTCGTGTCAAATTGGCTATATAGCTTATCTTAGTTTGGATATACATAGGTGTGAGTACGTATTACGTATCGTGTTACTGATATCAACTGCATAATAGAAATGTGTCATCATACATTACGTTGCCTATAACGCGGCGATCCATTGTAATCTTCAAGTAGAACAATGTGCTTTGGGGTGTAGGATTGGGTAGCTATTGCCTTCCTGTTGTGAATGCAAAAGTCCGCAGTTATTATGTGATCACAATAGGCAATAGGCACACAACTACCTCTAAGTTTGCCTTCCGCAAAAGTAAAAGACCCGAAAACAGCAATTTTAGTACGATTCGGGGAATCTGAGTTCGACTATTCAAAATATAAGAAGTTTGTATCTACAGAGCTGCGCTAGTCTCATGTAACGTCTTGACGATCCTTTGGTCAAGAGTTTACCGGTTTGTTTGTATTTTTGTCTTACGTCTTATATTAAGTGATAAGACTTGCATTTTTTAGTACCCTCTGTCCATAGACAACTTCTTTGCATGTGTAAGGCTTCATACAATTTTTCTTTTGTTTAATGCGAAAACTTTAGTTTATTTTGTGTATGAATTTTACAAATTTTAGGAGATGTCTGTTATTAAAATTGTTTTATTTTTGGTTTTTTTTTATTATTATTTCTCGTGTTTTTTATACTCTTTCTTAGAATTTTATTTTCGATTTTTAATTTGTTTGTTTTGAACATCATTTCTGTTCTGTTCTGTTCGGTTTCGGTTCTATTCAATTTTATTAATTTTATTTAAAAACTCATTTATCTTATTTTCATTCTTTATTCATTTACACACATTCATTCATTTTGTTCATTCATATTCATTAATTAAACCATTTCAAATTGAAATTGTCATAAAGTTGTTGATATGTATGCTGTTGTGCTGTACTATTTTGAAAAAAAAATTCATTATTATTCCCCTCTTCTTTTAATTGAAGTGTGCCAAGAGTTTGGTTTTTCGTTTATCGTTTTTCTTTATTTTTTTTTTTACTTTTTGGATATAATAAAACACGTGTTATAAAAATTTTTCTTCTTTGTTTAATTAAAGCGTATGAAGGATTTCTATTCAAACAGCCGCAATACTCTAGCATATTCAAGTTTTGAATGCGACAGATAGATGGGGGCAAATGATGGAAGTACTCGTTTATAAAAATAGCCTAGAGGGAAACATAAAGTTCTTATGTTCCCTACTACTTTTAATCCATTTTATAATAAATAAATTGTGATTTTCTTTTTTTGTGTTTATTTTGATTTAAATCATCACACACATTCTCGAAAATCACATTTTACACCCGCCCACTTTTATCACATTTTTTACGTTGTCATGTTCGAATGTAATTTGTAACGTAAGAGTCTTTAATTTTTTTTTCCAGTTTTAAAGAAATTGTAGGGTTTCCATTATCAAGGGAAAGAACAGCGCTTTTTTTCTTTTTTAAGTATAAATTTTCCTGTTATTCAAACAGATTTTTAATAGCTCATACATCTTTACAACGAAATTTTCGCTTCGATTTGTGTACTACACCTTATTAATGGCTTAAGAAACATCTGAAAAGAGTGTAGAATAATAATTCTTTCTTCTTCAAAGCCTGTTCTAACAACATTAAGCATTAATTAAATTGCGAATTTTGTAATCTGTTTTTAATCTGTTTTTAAAATTAGTGATTTGGTTGGGATACCCTACTTCATTAGAAACCCTACCCTCATTGCTTTAAAGCAATATATTCTCTATTTATTGTTTGTTTGTTTTTGTTTTTTTTTTCTAAATTTGTCTTATTGCTGCCAATATAAATTTAAATTGTTTTGTTTTGTTTAGAATTTTATTTGATTAGATTTTCTCATTTTTTGTTTTCTTAATTTTTTTTTTTTTTTGCTTTTGATAGCAATTTTTTTTTGGGTTCATTATGGGTTAAATGCTGCTCGATTGTGTGTTTATATTGGAGGCTTTTAATGATTGATTTCAGAAAAAAAAATTCGAATTTTTTTTTAAATTGTTTTCGTTTTTCATTTCAAATGACGTATGTTTAGAATTGTATATTGTGTGCTTGTATGTATGTATGTATGTGTATATATACATATAAAATTAAATCTAATGAAAAAAAACAGTATTTTTTTTTGTTGAAAAACAAAATTGATAGAATAGAATAACAGCTCAATTAAAGTTTTGAAAAGGCCATATGACAGCTCAGAAAATGTGTCAAAATTGAACTTAAAATGATTACCAACAATAATGAACAATTGAATAAATTTATTTAAAAAAAAAAATAAAAATAAAAAAGAAAATAAAAATAGCAAATAAAATTGGCAAAATATGGAACACGAATACGTATGTAAAAGTTTTTTTAATTAAAAAAATTTTATGGCAAAAATTATTACAAAATATAAATAAAATAATTTATACTTTAACCCCTAAAATTTATTATAATCTTTTAGACTTGGCTTTTTACAGCCCTCAGCATTAAGCTCGTTTTTGAATGAATGAACTCTTAACCTTATTTTCGAAAGAAGTCCAATTTATTTCTTGGTCTCTAAGTGGTTTTGATTGTCATAAATACCAACTAAAAATTTTCCGTGTTTTGATCTCTTAGAAATTAAAAGTATTTTGTAGCTGACTATCTTACTATACTTCGTGTTGAGTGATTTCGTCAAAAGTGAATAATTTTTAACACAATATTATTAAAACAAAGAAACCTAACAGAAATAATAATAAAAAATAAATTTTAAAACAAAATGAATGAACGAACATCTGTATTGTATCATAGAATTAGAATTTTTGAAATGTTTCTACTTCACATTTTGTTTTGTTTTTGTTTTGTTAATTAAATAAAACCAAAATAGAAAGGCACCAAGAAAAACAAACGAACCACAACAATTTGTCTTTGCTGCTGATTATTTAAATAACCAAACAAATATAAAGAAAAATCAAAAAAAGAAAAATCAAAAAGAAAAAAATGTAAATATTTGTAAATATTTTTTTTTGTTGTTGTTGTTGTTCAGTTTTTGTCTTTTGCATAAATCAAGGCTATAACGAGACTGCTTGGCTATTTAGTTCGTTTCTTAATATAAATTAGAAAACGAATACGCATGTACATACGTGTCTTTGTATGAGTGCTAGAGAGAGAGAGAGAGAGACACCGTTCAATAACAATTTCCGTTTTGTTTTGTTTTGAGTACCCTATGACACACTTTTTTCTGTGTTAATGTACACATCTGTGTTGTTATGTACATATGTAAGAGAAATGAAAGCATGGTTGCCCCTTTTTTACTTTATATTTGACTTGCTGACAAATTTTCAAGATGGTCTTTGTCTCATTACGAGGACTCTTATTTTGATATCGATTACATCCTGTCATAAAAGAGGCTTTAGATATCTGAGGTCTACCATGTAGCATAATAAATCCTTTGTCTATTTGGATTCTATTGATAATGCGCGATGAAAAAAAAAAGAATTACTTAACATCGCGAACTGGTCCTCCACCTACCGTAGATAATTCTGGAACTAGCCAAAGCATATTGTGTGTTTTCATGGTCTCTCTGTTAGCTAAGCTGCCAGGCAACTACCACAATGCAAGTCTATGATAAATTCTAATCTGATTTAGATATTAGAAAGAGTTGCTGTTAATTTAAAATTAAACGTGATCAGGATGCTCTGAGCGATCTAATCATGTTTTTTTCTTTTTTCTTTTTTAGTGAATATGGAAATCTGCCATGAATCCTTGTGCTTTAAAATATGTCAGATTCCTACCGAATAAAACTACTTCAACGGCAATACAACAATCATGGAAACTGGCATTTCGCGGATTAATTATTTTACTTTTCTGATGTTACTTTACTGTTACCGATTTCATGATTGTCCTGCTATAAGCTCCTTCCGAAGTGGTTCTTTTTATGGGTAGCGTTTCGTTTACGTATACTTCATACTGTTCACTGTTTCTCGAACGTTATAGATTCCAAATTTTTGTTATTTTTTTTCCCACAAAGAAGTATTATCTAGCATGCTAGCAAATATTGTTGCCTAAAAGGCAGCTTATTAGGTTTTTTTCCTGATAGTCCTTTTATATCTAAAGGGTTTACTCGTTCCTTTAAAACTCAGTCAAATCAAGTGCTTTAGAACTACTTAACACTGATCTGAATTTGTAAAAAATTGGCTTCCAATTAATTCTTGCTGCCATAAAAAGATCCGCTAAATATAGTAACTTATTAGAGAAGCAACCGAATTATTCAATTATTATCAAATTAGTAAGAAATGTAATTGTACTCGGTAAGTTCTTGATTGAATTTGAACGTCGGTACAAAGTGGAATCTAGAAGGATATACTTGATGAAAAGAAAGGAAGAGTTTCATTCACTTTGTTATCGTTTCATTCCCTTTACAGTCCTGTAGCTTAAATCAAGTTTCTTCCTTTGAGAAGTTTTCCACTTGAAGATTTATTCTCCACAAAGTTGAAGCAATCACAGTGATGAATGATTTGAGTACAGAAGTAGCCAGAGGATAGTAACCGGTTGTAGACTCAAAGAACATTTGTTCGGAATAGGGATCGTTTCAAGACTAAGACTGTAGATTTTGTGAAAAGGAAATTACGGTACCCTAGCACCTCTACGCATCAACGCTAGTAAGTTATTGAAATATGAAATAGAATTTCGACGAAATTTGGCCGAAATTTAGTCGAAATTTTTTTTTAAACTATGGAAAGTGTATTATATAGCCGACAACTACCAACTAATACTTCCTTAGTTTATTTATTTATTGGTTTAGTATCAATATATTACTAAAACACATACACTAAACAGCGACAACTAAATACCATATCGATGCAAATACAATGATAATGACAGAGAATCGTTAGGTATTGTCAGTGAAAGAGAGTAATTACCTTAGTGAAAACGTATATACGTATATACATAATAATATGTATGAACATATGTATATATTCGTGTAAATAAATAATATTGTAACCATTTGAAAATAAAGAGAACAACAACAACAACAATAATAAACAAACAAAGAATTACAAAAATAGGACATGACATGAATGCTATAAAAATGAAAATGAAAAAAAAGAAAAGACAAAAAAAACAGAAAAAATTTATTTTCTTTTTCAATATGAAAATAATTTTAAACAAATAAAACAAAATTAAAAAATGCGGAAAAAAATTAATTTTACTTTTCATTGCATTAATCGACAGAATGTTTGTGTATTGAGGCGTATGATTAACATTTAATTTCGGTTTTCAGCATTATTAATACGTCTTAGCCTAGTAGTAGGGAAGGCAGCAAACATGTGTAAAAATTCATACGTAACTTTCCTTAGCTTAGGATTAGTAACTTAAGTTAGCATATTACCAGTTATTAATTTGACTTTAATTACTTAGAAATTTTCATTAACATTTCCTTTCTTCTTTATTTTTCCATGTCAAAGAATCCAATTTTTTTTATGTAATACTAGCTCAGGCTTTTTTTTTTACAAGTTTTCTACTGCGATACATTTCCTTTTGTTTTAACTTATCGAAGAAAACAAAAGGAACGACGAAGAGTAGAAAGAAAAAAAATTTTTTGTAAGTTGTAACAGAAGGCTATACAACGTAGAATATAGGAAATGGTGGCATAGGAAAACCTTTTAAAAGTTTTTTTCCCCTTAATTTTATACTCCAACACACACCCACATTAAAGTTTTTGAGGGTTTGAAGAGTTCATAGGTCTTCTAATAAAATTTTTTTGACATCGAATTTACACTTGCCAAGACTTTAAAGTCAATTTCGTTATTGCCGCTACATTTCAATAATGTTAATAAAACGACAACAACAACAACAATTACAACAATGTTGTAATAGAAAACAATTTGTGTCATAACTTTTACTTTTTGGTTTTAAATTGAAATTATTTGAATAAGAAATTCGTGGTTAAAATAAATGAAATTTTTGGGATTTCTATCAAGTTATCTATTTAGTGGTTTCAAAACACTGACGGTCTGGCAAGGCTGGTAGCTCTTAAATATATTGCATTTGAAGTGTTGTTTTTTTTTTTTATTTATGAAAGGTTTGTTATTTATGGATCGTTTAACAAGCATAAAATTTACCTAAGAATAGTTAAAGCGTTGACACGGTTTCACGTCATAATCGATCTATTGTGCAAGAAATTGGAAAGATTATATACAATCTGATAAGACTGGAAGCGTTATAAATATGAAAACTTCTGTATATCACTGTAAAGTATCGGTTCTATTAGAGAAAGTGTGGCGGATAATACGAAATTGTTATTCCACGACATTCACTAGATCAGAAACGTACACAAAAAAAAAGCCGCTCTAACTGCCTCTCTAGAACTCCCATATATCTTAAGGCATTATTTTCATTCTTTTGCCTATTTTTAAGGCTTTTAATATGAGAACCCACAATCAATGCTTTTCCTTTCTCTTTCTCTCTCCATGCTTTTTTCCCTCTGATTAAATCCTGTATTGTATTGTATTGTATTGTTTTTTTTTCTTTCCTCAAGTGTAATTATAGTTTCCAAAGTATGTTCTCCATACATAAGCAACTCTTTCTCCCATTTTTCTTTTACCAAACTTTTAATCTCATTTTCTCATACATACATATACATATGTTTGTATGGTAGTATATATGTAACGGGTTATCCAGCTTTTTTGCATTGTAAAACTAAATTTAAATGAATCATGCGTTATTATCGTACGGAAGAGGATATCATTTACAGAACCGCCTTTGGATTGTTTGCAGTAAACAATCCTTTTTAGGCAGTCTTCGATCACTTTTTTACAGATCTTAAACTGGTTTTCAAGTGCTGAAGCACAGTCTTTGACGTGGCTCTACACAAAAGTTCTAACAGCGTCAAACTCATATGTTGGTGACCAAAAAGTAAAATTACTTTTTTTTAGAAACTTCTTATGATCCTTGTATGGCTCCTCGCTCTATCTGAGTTGCATCCAGTTTGAAATTTTTAAAAATTCTGGAAGTCGGTGTCATACGTCCATAGCGTTTCGGATTAACGACAATTTATCCTTGCAGCATCATTTTTGAAAAAAAAAAAAAAAAAAAAAAAGGCCTCGATAAAACCTCCAATTTATATTTCTCATCAAATAGCCATTTCATTGGGATGCGAAAACTTTTTTACAATCATTGTTGGATTCTCCATATGGAATAATTGACATAATCATCGTGTGAGAAATGAGCTTCATCGCTGTAGAAGATTTAATCTCGTAAAAAATTTATGAATTCTCGGTGAATTCGGTTTATATACGATTCCATGTTTGCAAATATCAAATCTTCCATTAAAAAATGAAACCCCTAAACGAATCACCCTATATATATATCACACATTACCACAATAACAAGAATAATTTCAGAAAAAAAAGGAAAAAAGACCAGCGGTATCACAAGTTCCATGAAAACCAACTTGATTTTGCTTTTGTATACAAAAGAGAGCGATGATGGAGGGAAAGGAGAAAAGATTTTATTTAAGTTTGCTCTGGAGCATAATTTAACATGACAAATTGTTGTTGTTGTTATTTATTTTATTAAAATATTCCAATTCCAAACAGTAGAAACTTGATTATTTTCATTACGAAGTTTTCTTTATTGACGGTTTTCTAAATTGACGGAAATTGTTCGGGATTTAGAAGTTTTCACTGTCAGTTTTCTTTTGCTTGTGCTTAGTTTAGTTTTGAATTTCAAAAATCAATTCTAATGAGCCTTTGGAAAAGTTTCTGATTGACCCTTTTTTTCTTTTGCGTTTTCCTTGGTTAGATAAATAATGTAGTGCCTCAGTTTTCTTCTTCTTTTCTTCATTTTTATTCTTATGAAGTCAATTTTAATTGAAATTTTGTTTTGGCGTTGGTTTTTGATTCTATTTTTAATACGCCATTTGAATTTAAAAGAAAAAAAATTAATTTCAATTTAAAATTACGGTTTTTAATTGAAGGCTACTAATCTTCAAATGTGGTCTTTAGATTCCTGCATAAATACTGCAGTGATTCCATTCAAGTGAGATATTTTTTTTTGGCATTTACTGTTATTTCAATATTCAATATTTAGAAATATTCGAAAGGTGGCGTCGTTATCCGCAGTTTGTAGCAGTTTTCATCTATATTGGCATGGTGAGCTTCCAGAACAAGTATAGGCATTGGCATATTCTTGCTTTCCTTTGAAGACACTCGTCATTGCCATAATCTTACCTTCCAATGTAAACTATGACAGGTTTCGCTATTATACTCTTCATAATTGAATGATTTTTAATTTTTAATTTTCTTGAGTATAAAATTCCAATTGACTAAACTTACCAACCTATTCTGCTGTTTGATTTCATCAACGCAATCAAATTAACCTTTAATAGGCATTTTTCATGTTCAATCTAAAGCATAATTCCTTAAGACAAAAATTCAAGGACCCTTAATTATCCTGCCAAAATCATATGCGTAGTTTTACTTAAAAAGAAAAAAAAACATACTTCGTTAGCCTTCAATTCTATTCTACAAAAAACGTGATCTGATTAAAAATGAACACTTAACACTGCTGGAAGTATATTGAAAGTCTATACATTAGTTCTGTGGGTATTTTTCTATAACGCATCAGAGAAGTTTTCGCTCATGTTTGGCACAATTTCCACTGACGTGTCATAAATCTTTGCCTTAGTTTTCCTATATGTCGTAACATAACACATTATCTCACGTGTATAGGGAAGGTCTTATCCTCAAGATTAAAAAAAAAAAAATTGGAACGTAAATAAAATTGAATTCTTAAGAAAACTCCCACTCTGTTAGGTTAGGTGTATACTCACATGGGTTATTTTTCAATTTAATTACAGCACGTATCACGTATTTAAAAAAAAACTATTTCTACTACCTATATTTAGGCGTTTAATTAATAAATTATTAAAAATACGTCAATAATTCTGTTTTCAATTGTATTGTGCTGGATTTTGATGATTTTTTCCTTGGTTTTTGATAATTTGAGTCCGAAAATAATTTAAAACACATTTACTTGCTTTGAACGTACCTTTTTTAAATCTTCAAATTAAGCTTTAAAAAATGTTAATTTTGTAATAAAATTGTAGGCGAACATTAATTTCGCGTGTTGGAGATTGTGTAGAGAGAGTATATTTGTTAGTGTCATTACACTTTAAATTATTTTTTTGCAAACAAAGCAGAAAAAGAAAAGGAAAATACTGGCTTTTCTTTTCCTTATAACACATTCCTCTCTTCCTCTCACTTACATACATTCAATCACTTATTCTTACTCCTACTCGTAGTTGAAATCTTTTTGTTGTAAAATCAAATTTCTTGCTTCGTTGCTCCTTTTTTTCTTCTGCCTCTTAAATTTTTTTCATCATAATTTTTTAATTTTTTTTTTACTTTTTCCCCACTTTAAAAAATAACTTGGGGGAGTAAGGCTGTTAAGTATAAGCTCGTGCAAATGTTTTTTTTTTCTTATTAGTGTTCATACGAAGACACAAAGTGTTGACGTTAAAGTGTTAAATACTTAAATTTACAAACTTTATCTGTCGCTCTCTCTCTCTTGTTTAATTACCATTTAAGGAATTTTAGAGAATTTTTCGGGTTTCTTTTTTTAAAGGATGAAAAATTTCACTTAAATTACACAAAAGAGATACGAAAAAATAAGAGGAAAAATGAAATAAATTTTTTGATTGCGTAATTTTGCTCAATAAAAAGCATAAATGCTAATTGTTCTCCTCTTTTTCCCATGAAGTCGAATAATTTGTAAGAGTTCGAGTGTGAGAGAAAGTAAGTTTAAATTTTTTATGTGTATTCTTATCTTTTTGGATTATTCTTGTAGGCCCATTTACACTTGCAATGATTTATTTTATATTGTCAGAAAGTCTAATAAAATGTTTATGTTATGGAACAACACTCTATAAAAAATATAACAAAAATTAACGGCTGAGTTTAATCTAAACAAATATAAAAAATCATAAAAATAAAATATATTGCTGCCTAAAATTATGCAAAAAATAATCATAATTTAAATTAAAATCAGTTTTGTTTAATTTTTAACACTAGAAATTATTTATATGTAAGTTACATAATAATTAAATTTTTATTGTGTTTAATTTTCTTAAAATTCAACCATTCATTCATAAAATTTCATTCCATAAATAAATTTAAAAGAACAGCCTGAATGTAGGCTTTGGAATTAAAAAATAAACTTCATTTATCTATAAAATGTAAAAACGCAAAATAGCAGAAATAAAAATAAACAAAAAAAAAAGAAAAAAGGAAAAATGGAAATTCTTTTTATTAAAAAATTCCTTTCCTTCAAAACACATACACACACACATCCATATGTATGTAGTTTGTGTATATACCCTACCAGAATTTCAATTACTTTTTCAAGTCTATAAAAATACACACACACACACACTTACAAAATTGTCACTTTTTTGTTTTTGTTTGTTTTACAAACCAACTGTGTTTAATGGAACAGAGCCTACTCTTTTATAGAAAGTTTTTACACAGCGATGGCTGTGTTTGTTCACAATAAATATAAACACGCACACACTTACACCTACAACTGACAAATTTTACTGCTACACGTGTCTCAGTTTTTTGTTTTTAAATTAGGAGAAAAAAAACGAAACAAAACAAAACAAAAAGATGTAAAGAAATGTGTTAAAACAGCTTGAACAACAACAAACAACAGTATAGCAATACTAAAACTCTCTTAATACACAAAATGATAAGTTTAGTACAAATGTGTGTGTGTGTGTGTGTGTGTGTGTGCTGTTATAGTCAATCGAATACAAAACAAAACATTAACTTACACACAAGCATAGTATTTGGGAAATCTGTTTATTTGTTAGTGCGTGTGTGCGTGAGGGTGTGTGTGTGGTAGGCGAATTTCAAGGTTACACGTGTACGAATTTATTTCAAGAATAAAATCAACAACTATGTGTGTGTGTGTGTGTATATATAGGCTTGTGAAATCATTTAATAAAAACGATCTCAAGCAAGAGATGAAGCCTGAGAAAAGGTAACTTTTAATGGAGAGCAAGACATAATGATAGAGTGTATGAGAGTAAGGAAATAAATTGGTTCGACTTGCTGAGTTTTATTTTCCACGAAATTCTTAATCATCGATAAATGGCCTCAAATTAGAGAGATAAAGCAGTGAAAGTTTAGGTAAATGTGTAAAATATAAGAAAAAAAATTGAAAATCGTATTACAAGCAAATGTTTAACCATGATTTTTATCTAAACTGAAATTGATTAAATAAAAATCATGATAAAATACTTAAATTGAGGAAGAATATACAAAAAATAGTGAAAAGTATACGGTAAACAGTTTATTATTTAAAAAATTATTGCCTAGTCTTAGGAGAGCAGAAATGATGATTATGATGAATTCTAAGAAAAAGGAAAAAGAAACGTAACAAAATAATTTTAAAATTATATTTTTTGTATTCTGCTTTAAAGTCTTTTCTGAGAAATTTAAACAGTCACTTTGTAAAAAAAATAATTGCATACTTTTAGCTGCTCTACTATAATAATGGTAATTCCGATGGCTTTTGAATTCAGAATAGAAAGAAATATTTGTATAAATCAAAGTGATATTTTTTATGTTATACTCTTAAAAATTTCATGTGATTTTTTTTTTTTGATTTAATATAAACAAATTTTTTTACAACTGTTAAAATCCGCTATTAAAAAGCACATTCATTCATTGTATGTATTTAGAAAATTATTTCAAATTTTAATTTCATTTTAATGCAACATTTGATAACAATTTTATTGGCAAATATGGTTAAAATCCAATCATTTCTTTTTTAAGACATAATAACACACAAAACATAAAACAAAGCAAAATGGAACATAAAGTAAATGCTTTTAAATAATTTTTATGACTATGTTGTATAATAAAATCGTATTATTCGAACTTATCAAATGCATACGATATATAAACATCAAGTGTTTGCTGCTTTTGTGGCTAGATTGTTAAACAGATTGTTTCTTATACAAATCATAATGGGCCACATGTGAAACAAATGAAAGAAGACAAGAGGAAATAACATAAAAAAATAAATTATTATGTAGCCATATTACATATTCCCCCCTGTAACAATATACATATGTATGTACATATATTTCTTATGAATTTGTCATATTATTTATGAATTGCAAATATAATGTACATGATTCTGATTAAGACAATTGGATCTTTCCTTTCTTAATACATTTTATGTCGTTTTTTGTAATTCGTAAGAATAATTGACGCAGATAAAGAGGAAGGTATTAACTTTACCACACAAGTATTGTATACATTTCAAGCAATTACATGTAGTATCAAAATATGTTGCCTACTTTAGGGGGCTTTAATATTATTATTATTATTAAAACAACTTTAAATATATATTTTTTTTGTTTATCCTTCTTGGAAAGAATAACTTCTCTCTTGTCCAACAAAACTCGATTGAAACAACGTAAATTTTTGCCTGGTGAAAATTGCTTTTAAATCGGATTATAACAAAACTTTAGATAATAGCCTTTTGTTAAAAAAGTTTACACAGAGAGTGAGAGGAAAATAAAATTCAATTAGGCTTAAATAAACTAAAAGAAGTTCTAACAAAAATTGACAATTTTCTAATAAGAAATAAAAAAAAAAAACATTTGAAAGAATAAAAAGAAAAAGGAAAAAAAGGTTTACAAAACTTTTCGCTGCTGTTGTAGTTATAAGAGAAAAAGAAAAGGATAAAGTACCCTTAACAGCAAAGGTGAGAAACCATGAAAATAAAAATTTAATTTTTAACATGAAAACAGGGACTACTTAAGGGCAATAGAAAGAAAATGGTTGTTAAGACAATAGGGAAGGAAAAAAAATACTTTTTTTAATATTTAAAATTTTATATGAAACTAATATGAGGCAAGGCCAAAAAGATCCTTTTTAGTTTTATTCTCCTTATACAAGAATAACAATAATTGTGTGGTTTTACAAAAGAAATTTTATTGCTAACGTTAAGAAAAGAAGCTATAAAAAGAAACGTTTGTAAACTTCTTAGGCTTTAATAAAGCTTTTGTTCACTTTTGTTTATTTTATTTTAAACCCTAACAATAGGCTTTAATTTTTGTTTCACCTTAAAGTATACTTAATTTTTAAATTTTCAAATCTTGTGAAACTAATATTGGTTAGCACAGCATATGATTTTTAATTATTATCATAACCATTGTTTACTGATAATCTTTGTGGTGGTAACAGTAGTAGTATTATGTGCATGCTCTGCCTCTCTCATAAATATTTAATGATAAAATCATCAAAATATACCTCCGCCAACTGCCATTACATTTATTAATACCAACACATTCTCCTTTACTTACATTTAAATACGTCATAAATTGCTTTCCCTTTTTATTTTCACTCCGTTATACTTAAGAACGTAAATACTCATTCTCACATATTTAACTACTCCATGTTAGAGAGTTGTGTGGAGAAAGTGGGAGAGAGAAAAAAAGAAGAAAAGCTTTTGCAGTAGCCGAAAGGAAAGCCAAGAAGCGGAATGATGGTAAATGCAAGCAATCAAGCATTTAAAATGATGGTTATGGTTGCCACGTGTGTCAACAAAAAACAAAAAAATCAAAAACAAAATAAAAGAAAGCCTAACAAACTGTTACACCCATACACTTGCAATTGTTAAGTAAATATCAACCGGTTTATACAAATAATACAAATACTATTACAAAAGCAAATGTTTATACTCGGTGCTCAAATGAATTTATAAATGAAACATAGGGAAACAAATATTTACTCCCTGTAGGCGAACTTCTCGAGAGACAACAACAACATTTGGGAGCCTAAGTCACATTTATAGGTGTATGTGTATATGCAATAATATTAACGCGAGTAGGAGTAGTTCAGCTCAGCTGTTTTCTGTATACAAACAAAATGTTTTGTTTTTGTTTTTCTTACTTTTTTTTCCTTTTTGCCATCGAAAGGCATATATAAGCATGTATACACACCGAAAAACATTAAAACAAAATATAAGAAAAACATTTTTTGAGGCCTAAAAGTCTACCACGAATTAGAGGCAAAATAAAACTGAAAAGGATTCATGAGAGCGTAAAGAAAGAGAACAACAGCCTTTAATTTTGAAAGAGAGCATTTATTATATACATAATAATGCTCAAAATCTAGGCTCCCAAAAATACCCAGAAATTTTTTATTTCGTATCGATTCTGCTCAATTTTTAGGCTCTTCTATTACACAACTGAGTGTAAATGTTGTGTAACCAAAAATTTTAAAACGTAGTTACTGGTTCCTACAACAGTTTTGGTAGGTGTGGGCTTTGAATTAAAAAAAAAATAAATATTTATTACGTTTTATTTTTCCAATCTTTTTTTTTATTTTTTTGGAGAGAATATTCTGCTCGTAAAACGTAAAGGCTATAAAAAGTTAAATTTCAAATAAAAATATTTTTTTTTATTAGCTTGACCTTAGAATGCGTGATAAGTATTTATTTTATTTCCTTTTCCTTAATGTATTTTGCTTAAGAAATTTTGGAATTTTATAAGTTAAATGGAAAATATGCAATATTTTCAATTGATTGGAGATGTCTAAAAGTATGCTGCATACTTTTTAATGCCAGGAAAAGATATTTCATATATTTGTTTCGAATTATAGATTTCAACTTAAACTATAATCCAAACTATTAAATATTTTTCACTTATTTACGAAAATTTCTGTTCAAATAAATTTTATAACGGGGTGAGAACAGCAATGTCCATCTTTTTATAGAAATTAGATTTCTAAATTTAACGAACTATGGGATTTAAACGCATTTCGATGTTGTTTTAGTGCTAAGTGGCACACTAGAATTTTTATGTACTTGGATTCGAGTTTCTGATGTACAAAATCGTAGTTGTAATCAGCCGTAAAACCATATTTTTGCACCCATAATTACATCATATTGACTTTAAAAGTGAGTTAGAACAGTTTACATACATGAATAACTTAATTTGTGGTAATTTTGTTACCAAGATATTTTAAAAGCCAGTGCTGGGTACCGATATATAGTTATTAATTCGAAGGGACATGTTCTTCTTCGTAACATGAATATTCTGTGTACACTTTTTCGTTTAGTCACCTTTATCATCTACTTTTTCTGCCCCAAGATACTAACCTGCTTACCAGCTGCAATTAGCCATCTTCCTTAATAATACATTCGTTCGGTTATGTCGCTTTAACTTTTTACCTGAAAATACTTCAATTTTTTTTTTAAGTTATACCCTAAAAGTAGGCTACGACGAAAACTATTTTCTATTCTCTCTATTCTCTGTATTCATATTATCGTAGAATATTTTTAATATTTAATTAAAGGAATACATTTTTGTATTATAATATACATATACCTAGATCTTCAAGCTTTAGCAGATCCCATCATATTTCAAATGAATATTTCTATGACGTATCCATAATATTTTTTTTCTGTATTAAACTATTTACTTAAATCTTTTTTATATTTTTAGCATTTTTGTTTATGATTTGCTCCTAAAAATAGGCCATAGTAAAATCTATAATATAATCTGTATGAAAACATACATACTTTCTCTTTAGATTCTCTTTTTTTGAGGCCTAAAAATATGCCACAATTTTACTCTTAATTCTAGAAGCCTTATTGCCACTCTCACATTTTATGTTTACAACACAGTTAATGTTTTGATTTTTCATTTTTGGCTTTCTATTTATTTCCTTATGTATTATTTTTCTTCTTCTCCATCAAAACAAGGCCTACAATTAAATAAAATTCCCTAAGTACCAGACATGCGTTTTACAAAAGGCCTTGAACTCAAAATGAAAATATTTACATTTGCTTTCTATATCTGCTTTAAAAAAAAGCAAAAAAAAAATAAAAGTTTTGAAGAAAAAAGAGGAATACTGAATCGCTCTCTCCTAGGAATATAATAATAATGGCAGCTAAAAGAAAAATGGCTTTTAGGCTTATGTTTTGGATTTTGTCTCTCTTAAATATTGAGGAAAACTGGGTTAAGGGTCGCATTTTTCTCTTTACAATCAGTGAGTAAATGTTTTCAAGTATTCTTTTCGTAAAAGTTTATGTAACGTTATGTTGTGTTTATATTTCAATTGAGAAAGTGAGCGTGAAAAAGCTAGAGAAAGAGAGAAAAGTGAAAAAGTGGAAGAGCAGGAATGTATATCACAAAAACTTTTACTTTTTACGGCCATTGACATTATGATTATTACGTATAGAAATGAAGGCATACTTTTAGGCCTGAGAAAAATGTGTAAAACGAATAGCAAGGAAATAGGAAGTAAAAATTATAGTGAAAGTAAAAATACAGATAAAAACTTAAGTAAATACAATATACAGTTACATGTATCTGTACATATGTATGATGTAGGTAGGTGTATAATAAAAACATATGATTTTTAAAAATTATGACGTACCATAACACAAAACTAAAAGAAAGTGTTACGGAATTACAATTAAATTTGCGTTTGTGTTATTATCGTGTTTTCTCTTTTTGTTTTAAATAAAATTGATTATTATTCAAATTACCTTAAATAAAACACACGGTGGTCTCTATGACGAAATAGCTGATTAGCTAACTTCCTTATTAAATCATCACTAAGCGTCAGGCAAATTTCAAATTTGAATTTATTTGTAGCTGTTTTAGGCTATACACTTGAATAAACTTTCAAAACAAACAGAATTCAATGTTGGTGTAAAAGCTGATTATCTAATACAAGACTCTGAAGTACTTATTGATAAACACTTTAGCTTTTAGTATTTCTATTCGACACTGTCAGATTTTACATCCATACAACATAGAAGATTATATACCTGCATTAAATATTCTAAACATAGTTCATCTGAGCTTAGACGCCCTCCTTCTATTGATTACTTTTAATCTTCTAGTAGAACTGAAATCTTTGTTACATAATTGAGATTTTTTAAATCCTAAAAGTAGGCCATAATATTCCCTCGGTCTATTGAGTACCTAGTAAAACAGAAATATTCCTTACGAAATTGAAAAGGACTTTAATATTCCTTATCCAATGGTTCAAGTAGTTCATTGCAAAAAGCAATTTCAGTCACTTTGTCTATTAATTTAAGTTAAATAAATTGAAAATTTCCCTGTAGAAGAATTATAATTAATTTAATTTTAAAAGCTTTAATAATGTAATGCTACATTATTAATTTTTCTTAATTTTATTTCTCTCCCAAAAGTATACTTTACTTATTTCCATTAATAATAAGCGTAGTTACAAAAATAATGAATTTTTCTTCTTGTCATTTTAATAAAAATAGAAAAACCAAATAATTTATCGATTTTTGTTTATTACTGGTAATGAATCATTATTTACTTACCTTTTGTTCTCTTAAAAATATTCAACTATTACGCCAATAAGGCTTTTTAAATGACCCCCTAAAGTATACTTTAAAAATAAACACAACATAAGAAAATACTATAATTTAAGTAAAAATTTCATTGATTATTAAAGTTTGAAAAAAGAAACACAAACAAAAAGTACGTACCACAATAAAAAAAAAGAAAAATAAAAGAACCTTAAACATTATGTTCGTTTTCCCAATTTTTTTTTTTTTTGATTTTGAACAAAAAGTAAGAAAAAAAAATAAATCGTGGCGCGTGTAAAAATAGCCTTCGCTCAAACCCTTAAAATTTATTACTTCGTTAAGAGAACACAATGAAAATTGTATACAAACGAAATTTCGTAATACAGCCTAAATGTATGCCATACAATAAATAAAACATCAACACAAAAGTTAACATTTGATTATGAGAACGTAGCCAACAACGTACGCACGCACACTTACTCATCATTTACAACAAAATAAACTTGAGTATGGTTTCGGTGTAGGAAATAAATAGAAAACAAAAAAAAAACAAAAAAAAATTCGAAAAATCAAAACCAAAATACACCGCACACACATACATACATATACACAGAGAGAAGAAATAAATAACAAAATACCACGGCAGACAATACAATACACAGCCACAAAGACAGATCTTTTGTATGTACACTGAAGTTTTGTAAACAAAAATAACAAGAAAATCTTTTAGTAGGCTGTTTAACCAAAGCACACACGTACATATGTGTACGAATTCTCATATACACGCATTGTAATTTCTCAGGGAGAAAAGTTAAGAAACTTACGGAAATAGAAGGAAAGAGTGTGATTATTGAAATCTTTACAATAGTATGTGTAGCGCACATTTACAGTTTGAAAGTAAAAAAATTAACGACAACCAAATTGTATGTTAGAGTGGAGAGAAGTAGTTCTACTCTACGCGTGTGACAAACAATATTTTTGAAGGAAATAAAAGCAAAGGTAAAAAAAAAGAAATTCAAATAAAAATTAAGAAAAAAAAAAAGAATTATTGTTATTGATAAGCATTCATATGTTGTGTAAATAGATATGAACAGAGCTGGGATGTTGTTTGCAAATTGCTTACCTTTATTATTGAGTGCCTAGGTTTATTATGCAAATATTAAGTTGACAATAAATTTTGTGTGTTACTTTGTATGTATTTTCTACTCTCTTCTCACTCACATTTACAGTATTTCAAAAAATTTTTTTTAAACTGACAATAAGTGACACATGACAACTGATAAATTTTGCAAGGGAAATGAAAAAAGGCAAAAAAAAATTAATAAAAACAAAAATAAAACTAAAAATTAAGATCCAATAACTCGTATTATTTACCTTTTAACATACAAATTTTGAATATAATTGAAGGCATCTGTCAAAATTGAATTTTACGGTTTGTTTGTTTGTTTGTTTCATTCTTTTAAAAATTTTTTTTATTAAAATTTGTTTGTATTTTAGAACACAGTCGTAATAAAATATTTCTCTATTATAAATTCAAATATCGAACAGAAAAAAGTTTATGGAGCGTGTTATTAACAATATTTAAGTGAGTTATTGGAAAAAAAAAAGAGAAAAATAAAACAGAAAAAAACCTCAATAAGTCAAATAAATATTGATTGATTTTTCTTCGATAGTTCTTAAACATGCAACGTTACCATTAATAAGAGACTGAGTGATAACAGAAGAGAATTGAAAGAACTTATGTCGTATTTTATATTTGTTTTTAATTCTAATGTACGTTTCAAATATACAAGTAAAAACGAAGTTTTTTTTAATTAGTAAACTGCAGGAATCTTGTTAGTTTCTAAATTAATAAGACAGTATTACTTCGCTGTTGTTAGTTTTCTCTCTAGTCTTTAGCAGATGATAGTAATATTTACCATTAAATTCCTTGGTCGTGGATCAACAATAATAATATACGAATTGCCTGATGTAAGTATTGAGATGATACATGAAAATTACAGTTACAGAAAAAAAATCTACCTACACCGTAATTTTTATCGCTATTTCTTTTTTGCATTTTCTAAAAAAAATCTACATACATCGCTGTATGTAGACTTTTTCCTTTGCCTGTATATTTTTCAAGCATCTAAAAAGTCATATAAATGCCTTGATCTATTTTGGGGGTTTCACATACACAAACAGGAAGGAGGTAAAGGCACTCCTTAACTTGAAAATTTTTTCTCAGGCAGTTTTTCTTTCACTCCTAACATATATTTAAATCTAACATTCATAATGGTTGCCATTTTGTTTATAGTGTGAAACACCCTTTATCACTTTCGTCATATTTTTTGCAATATTGGAGACTTAAACTAGCGAACTATTGCTTATTCACCTCCGTCTTCCTCCGTCCTCCTGTGCTCGGTGTATACCGCTATCGCTTAGGATATGTTTTTCCTTGATTTCTTTCGTTAGAATCTTTGTTTTCCATTTTCTACCGAATTGTGTCCAAGTTTTTCTGAAAATGAGAGAGTTTATCAGGTGTTTTCTATCTGGCTACTGACCTCATCTGGCCTGCAGTATCTGGAACTAGTATATTCTTTAAATGCTTCGCTCCACGTGGTACTCGTAAAATGATTGTTGAAGTCTCTATGAATTAACTTTTTTTTTTCATTAGCTCTCATTGAAAAATTGATTTTTCTTTAGGACATGAAAATCTCACATGAAAAGAAAATTTTCTTTAAATTTTTCTAATTCTTAAGATACCATCAGTTGACAGGTTTTTTATTTGTTGACAAAAAGGAAGTTCTATGAAATATGTTTCTTTGCATAATTGTTTGCAAAACTTTTTGCTAAAAAAAGAAATCAATGAGAAAATGTTGCCATTTTTCCGGTTGTTTACATTTGTTATTCACGTGAATATTAGCTGACCTTGTCGTCTAAAAATTAATATGGCTCGTGTTGAAAGTGAAATGTTTCTCAGATTAAATTTAATAAGTAAGAAAATTAAGAATCTCTTAAAAGAATACAAAAAGAAAATATTGATTTTTTTTCTAAATTTGTCTGCCACTTTGCCTTTTGAAAAGTCATGTTCTGTTTTTGATCGCTAACAAACAACCCCGCCAACACGTGTTATGGAATTTAATCCCTCAGTTATGACAGTGATTTATACACTGGTATTGCCGTAGAGGAGAGTCCCTGCAAAAATAATAATGAAACGCTTGTTTTTTTTTGCATTTCCAATACCAAAATAGTTTGAAAAAAAGCTAAAATTATATGCTTTTTAAAAATAAAAACAACATTCTTTTGTAGTATTTTTCTTGTGTTGTTTGTTTTTATTTATTTGGCGCTTTCACATGATCTCGTCATTAAAAAGCATGTGACATCATATTGTTTTTCAAACATGAAATGAAAGAAATTAAAAAAAAAAGAAAAATTTTTTTAAAAATCGTTTTCAGATACGAAATGGAAAAATTAGAAAAAAAAATTATTTTGTTTTAGGAAAAAAATTTTTTTATTTAGACCAGAAAAAATCTAAAAATATTTTCAAACATAAATAAGGTGACTAAAAGCATTTGTATGTTGGAATTTGTATTTTTTTTATTTCTTTGATAATCCTCTTTAAACCAAATAAATTTAATTTAATTTTTTCTTTCACTTAAATTGTTGTGATAAATTATAACTTTAACCTCGACATTGGCAACAGTTTTAAGCAAAAGCAACCAAAAGCAACTAAAAAACAAAAGAAACTAAAAAAGAAATTGATTTAATTATTAAACATTCACACAATTTCTTATAATTTTATTAAAAAAAAAAAAAAACAACGAAGAGAAAAAATCTTTATTAGTTTTTGTCTGCAGTCGTCTTATGTTTTAATACTCATACTTTATAGCAGACAAACAGACAGACAGACAGACAGACAGACAGAGAACAAATGCATGCACATAGATTTTAAAGCCATCTTTTGCTGTATTGTTGTATACATTTAGGGTGCATCATAGAATTTTATGTTATTCAACTTATAATTTCAAATGTCTGCTTATATTTTTTTACTATTTTTACTCTCTCACCCTCTCTCTCTTCGCCCTTTACAGTCTTTTATATTTTCCATTTCCATAACAAAGTATTATTTTTTTGAAGAAAATTTTCGTACAAGTCAGCTAAAATTTTTTTCTTATTTCTTTGGAAAAATAAACGATTTTTTTGTTGTTTCTTTTGCCTGTTTTTGGGAAAATTTACATTGTGTGAAATATATATTTACTATGGCAGAGTGTGTGTATGTATGTTTCTTTTAAGTTATTTCAGAAAGTATTTTTTTTTACAAATTTATTAAGATAACAAATTTTTGTTGAGTTCGTTTAATAACAAAATTGACATGTCATAAGCATACAAGCACACACACATACATGCATACATACATAGCCCGTTTTGAGTTAAGAATTGCAATTTGCATGGCTGTTGCATAAGTATGTATATGTTACCAAAAGATAACAATAAGTTTTAAGAAAAATTACTAAAATTGAAACAAAACAAACCAATAGTAATGTCAAGTTATATGGAGGGAGAGAGAGAGGTATAAAGAGAGAAATATTTCGCCTTAAAATATACTTTAGTTATCATAAAAAAATATATATTTTCGTTGATTAAAGCTCAGAAGATTGTATTTTCCTATAGAATTTTAAATCTTTCCTTACCTCTGTAGTCGATCGAAATCCTCTTTTGCCTGATTTCTTCGAACGTTTCAGTTTTACTTGCAATCGTAGAGTAAATCCCATGTATTTTAAGAAAACTTCTGCAACCAATTTCTTAAATGTGGTTTTACCACAAAAAAATAGGTTGCTTAAGAGCATAATGCAGGTAATTCCGAGGAATAGGGCAGTTGAGCGAGCCCTCAAATGACAATCAAACTTCAGTGAAGTGAAAATTTCAAATTCTGGTTGTATAAGACTGGCATCTTAAGCCGTAGCGGAATATATGATCATTCGTAAGCGTTTTTTTTTTTGCCATAAAATCTGTACATTTTTTCACTTTTATATTCTCTTGGGGGAACAGAATTTTTTTGACAATTGCGATCGTTATTTCATTTCTTGTTAAATTAAGACGTCATAAATTGTTTTATTCTGTGTGAATGTATCTTTTGCATGGGTTGACAAACCCACTTAGGCTGCCTTTAGCAGGTTTTCGTTTTTTAAAATAACAAAGGAATTCTTTAATATTCCGGTTTAACAAATACAAAGTCTCACTATTTCGTTTATGGTCGATTGAGAGTAATTACGGTATTCATCTTGTGTGAAAGCATTTTCATACCAACCGTGCCATGTAAGATATGCCTGTGGTGGATCTTTCACAATACCTTCTTCCATCGAAACATTTAAGGTGACTTCATAATTTGTAATAAAAATCGGCTCATAAATCATCTGAAGCAAATTTTAAATCAAGAAAGCAACAATATTTTTTTAATGAAAGCCTAAAAGCAGGCAATCTTAGTCAAATTATAAAATAATTATTTTTTGTTTGTCTCTTTCTCTCTTTCAAGTTAATCATTTGTCTTGTCTCAATAGCAAGTATTTCATCATTTCTTAACATTTTTTTTTCTTACAATTTGATATAGGAAAAGAAACCAAGAAAATGGAAACAAAAAAGGAAAAACTTGTTCAATTATTAACAAAAACACATAGCAGCAGGTCAAGTCAAAGCATAAGCTAAATAAATCATAAGATATACTGCAGAACACAAAGAAAATAGCAATCCTTAGGGGTTTATACAGAAAAGTAAAATAAAAAAAATTATTTTTTTTTTATTAAATATTCTGACAACGTTTTGATTTATCATATCGCCTACATATTATGATTCTAAACCTTAGAAAATAATTGAAAGTCTACTTTAAGGTGCAGTCTTAGAAATAAATTAATACATACTGACAAAAAAAATCTAGAAATTAGATTTAAACAATTACTAGCCTAAAAGTAGGCTATAAAATTATATAAAAACAACACCCCTAAAGTTGTTTTTGAAAAAGTAAACGAACAGAAACTCATGAAACTTTAAAAATGAAAAAAGAAAAACAATACATGTGTGTGTATTTTATAGATTTTTTTCTTTTTGATGGGTGCTAATGTTGTTATTGCTCTACAAACGTATCCTTATCAAATACGTATTTAAAAAGAATCCAAAGTAAATATTTTCTTTAATTTATCGAGAGCTTTAACAACATTACGATTATTTGTTTTACCATCATTTTGACCCAGCCGCTAGCTCTCTGCTCCTTGTTACCTTGCCTCGCGCCTCCTTTGTTGGTTCATTTATTGTGTGTTCACTAAAGCAGAAAATGAAAAAGATCATGGAGTAACTGAAACCACATGTCGTATGTTATTGGCACATTTGTCATTCCAAACAATTTGATTGTTTTTTTTTTTGTTTTTTCTCTATTTTTTCATTTCCATTTCCTATGAATCTGCTAATTTTTGTTTTGTTCGACATGTGACGATTACAGTCATTTATTTCACTTCTTCCACTTTGCCAATTGTCCTTAATAATATAAAAAATATATTACTTATCTATTCTGTCGTCTTTAGCTGTTAAGGTCAAGCGACAGAGTAGTTAGAAAGTGAACAAAAAATTATCCAATGCTTGCTTTATAATTAAATTAAGTAGAAATTAAGACATTAAGTTGACAGTTAAGAACAAAATCAAAAAGAAAAGCAATTGAGTATTTAGGGGTAAATAATATTAAAAAAACGATTGCATACTTTTCAGATTTTTGTTTTTAAATTAGTTTATCAACCCCTTTCGGGAAATTATTTCTCTCACGTATACCGGGAAACAAAGTCACTGTATAAGGAAGGATAAAGTTCGATTTAAAAATTATAATGAAAATCAGGCTTTGAAAGCAGCAATAACACTGTGTTTGGAATATAAATTAATTTCAAAATTTATGTGGAAAAGTAAATTGAAAACTTGCAGGAGAAGGCGAAAGTTCTCTTTAATGACAGCTTTATTGTTTTATGGAGACTGCAATTCTATATTCTGTATTACAAAGAAAGTGTCTTGGTTCTAAAAATCTTACCTTTTCAAATTGCCTTCGTCTTTCTTGTATAGCATGTTAGTCCGTGGTCAATTAGCCAGTCGGTTGTACGAATACAATACGTTTTTTACACGCAATATTCATAGTTCTTGTAGTCTAGTAAGTAAGTAATATGTTGGCTTATTAGACGCCAGCCTTTTTTACAAAACCCTGCTGAGACTTCTCGAATAAAAGGAAACAAAAAAATATTTCTTGGGTAACGGTTTTAGTACTTTTTAAGGTACGTTTTTGTTGTTAATAAAAATTCTCTCAAGTAACATATTAACAATGAAAAGAATAATGGGACTTAATACAAAAAAAAAAAAAAAAAAAAAAAAAAAAAAAAAAAAAAAAACCGGGAAAGCTCATACGTGTGCAAGTACAACAGTGACTGGCTTAAAGCCAAAAGACACTCATCGCTTAAACCAAATTGAAGTCTGGGAATGAACGAACGTTCAGTTCAATACAATACAAGCACTTGACGTCTTTTTTTTTTCTTTTCAGAAGCAAGTTTCTTGCATGTGCAGAAAACAAAACCGGTTTAAGCCGGCCGGCAAAAAAAAAATACAAAACAACATTATTGGCCATAAATGATTAAAGCCAAGTTTTTTTCTTTTCATAAAAACATATGGTGGGTATTCGTTTGTTTGTGTTTTTTATTCTTTTCTTTTGGTTTTTGTTTTGTTTTAAAAACCATCAATATAGGAGGTTAACACTCAAAACACATAGTGTATGATGAGTCAACAATTGTTTAAAGCCACTCTTTGTTTTTGCATAAAAATTTTAAGAGTAGTTTTTAAACTCTTTAACTGGTAACAGCAGAAGAGCATTGACTGAATAGTAATAGAAATTATTTTTAAAATCATTTCGATTAATTTCAATAAAATATCGATAAAAAAAAAAAAACAGAAACTAATATGACATGACAACAGCAAACAGCAAATATAACACAATAACTACAATAAAGAAATAACTACTGTAAAGAAGAAGGGCAACGAACAACAGAAATATCGTTTGTGTGCCGGTTAGAAAAATGTTTACTAACCAAACCGCACGTAGACCGTACGAAAGGTCTCTTATTTTCTAATGGTTACGATGCCGGCATTAGCAATAAACGTTGTCGTCAGTCCGTTGTTAGCTACTCATAATTACATAGAAATGAGAAAAAAAAACTTAAAAAAACCTAATCAAACATTCTTTCTGGTATTAGTAATTGGGGCTTTTTCCACATCCATATTCATACGTGGGCATGCTCACCCAAATGCATGAGTAGCGGCTATGTGATGTCTTGCACAGACACAAAATTTTGCAAAAAATTTTTGAAATTTAATGAAATTCATTTGAAAAGAAAAAAAAAATTAAAACAAATTTTAAAAATATTAACATATAACAGTACAGTATACTATACTCTGTACAGTGTAAAATAATTTCACTTTTAATTTTCATTTATTTTAATATGTTGTTATTATTGTTGTTGTTTTTCCAAGGGGGTAAACATTTTTCACCATTTTAAATGCGTGCCTGGCTGACAGGCTGCTTGTGAGC
This sequence comes from Sarcophaga bullata, assembly GCA_005959815.1. NCBI lineage: Eukaryota > Metazoa > Arthropoda > Insecta > Diptera > Sarcophagidae > Sarcophaga > Sarcophaga bullata. The sequence continues at coordinate 633,991 of QOCX01000013.1, forward strand.
CAGCTGCTGCTGTACACGGTCACATGGTAGTCTGCAAAACAAACAAACTATTCACAACAAACCTGAAAAAAAATTAAATTTTCAATTTCTTTCTTGGCAATAATTTCTAAATATTTCTAGTGTTAATTTTTTTTTTTTCGCAGAAAATTGCATTTTTAGAGGGGGGCAGGGAATGCTAAAATTGTGCTGAGAAATTATACAAATCATGTGCACATAGTTTCTCAATTTGATTCTATTTTTTGAACAAAATTTTCATACAATACACATGACTAACACATCAATTTCAGTTTCATTTTTGTTTGTTTGTGTAGTTTTTTTAACAATTAAAAAATTACGTCACTTGAGTGTTACGTAAAATGTGTGCGAAAAAAAAAACGTAATTAATTGCACTGTGGTACTTACTTATCATAACCTTGAGCCTGTAAAATAAAAGTACTTTTCCTTTTCAAACATCACTAGTAAGGCGAACTAAATATATTTTTTTTTCAAGAAAAAAAAAATTAATCATTACAATAACAATTAATTTCATTTCAAAAAAAGTACCAACAAGAAAAGTACCAAACATAATCAATTTGCACAAGGACTTTATTTATGGTTTTCTTTTTAACTTATAAAATACGTGCCTGGCAACAACAACAAGTACGAAATAGAATATTGTAAAATCCCATTTAGCCAGATTGTCAGCTGTTAAATATCTTTCAGGTAAAGTCTTATTTATTTAGTGTAAAGGTTATAAGATTATAAAATAATTCGAAGAGACTGTGCTCCAGTTTTTAATACAACAGTGTTTGTATCTCGCGCTTTTTATCTAATCTATTGCTTTTTTGTAATTAATTTGTTTCTTTCTGGCAACTTCCAGAACTTACTGTTGATATGATGTTGTTATTGTTTTCATTTATATCTCGGTTTGTAATTTTGTAATTCTTATTTGATTTTTCTTTGCTTCTATTCTCGTCATTTCTTTTTTGTTTAGTTATCGTTTTCTTTTTTGTCTTCATTTTTGATACGACCAACGACCTGGGAACGTTCTCTACTCACAAAGTGTGTTAGAGCTAGGAAAATAGGTTATAGAAGGGGGGAGAACTTAACAGTTTTTTTAATTTTTTCTTTTTTTATTATTTTCACTATTTTTCCAAATATAAATGTGTTTAATTTATGTGTGTCTTGAAGGAGGATCGAAAAATATGTACCTAATGGGGGGGAAAAATTATTTCAATTAAGATATTTCGATTAGTTATAATAAATCGTGATATATTTTTTAGGTTAGTGTAGGTTAGGTTGGATGCCACCAGTAAGCGCAGTCACTGCACTGACTGAATACTATCAAAATTATCGACGAAGTTGGTCAGCGTATGGGCTGCACTTGATACATTGGATAATTTCATAAATTTAAATCTACAGATAGGGCTATGACATCCAGTATTTGAAATAGAATTTGTTTGTATTTCAAGAACAAACAAAAAACGCTACAAAAAAAAATTTGGCGGCTTTAAGGCGGCGACAGTCTTTACTAAACGGGCTATACTGTTCTTATTAACAAGCAACTGTCAATAGAACTTGCATGGAGCCAGTGATATTAGGCTTATGCCTATTAAATTTCGTACACAAATAATGAAAATTCACGAAATAGGATACGAATGGATTTCTCATACAAATGCCTTTACAGACATAACTACGAGTGATATGGCATGGGTGTCATTTTTTTTTTAATTATAAAGTACTTTTCATAAAGAGATGAACCCTAAATTAATAATAGTATGTATTAATTGAAATCTAAACAAAAGTTTTAAATTAAAATAACAAATTCTTTAAGAAAATAAAAATCAATAAAGGCATATTTTACTTGGAATTTTACGTCAGTAAAACTTTTTTTAAATTTTATTGAAACAAGTTTTGTCAAAACAAATAAACGCTTCCAGTGTTACCTCCTATAATCTTTGTTTCATTCTATTATTTGCATTTAATTTCTAAAATTTCTCTTCTTTTGTTAAAATTTTTTAAGCATAAGAAAAAAAATTACGCTCCCTCAGCTAATAAACCACTGTCCAGTAAGTAGTGAATCGGCTTTTACCTTTTTCTAGTTAAAACGAATGTAAAATTATTTACTTTGTTTAGACATTATTTACGTGAAACTTTTAATTGTTTGCACGATGACTATTATTTAATTAACCTAGAGATTTTTTTTTATTTTTTAACTAAAATTCTTCTAATATTACGAGAGTTAAATAAAATCCATTTAAAATATATATTTTATGTCAGTATATGTGAATGTACAGATATACTTATGAACTATTTGTTTAAATTGTTGTTGAGCACTTGACCAAATAAAAATTATATTTTTTTTTTTTGCAAAAAAAATTTTTTTTTTTGCCATAAACTATTTTGTTTTATAAAAATAACTTCTAGCTGGCTGCCTATTATTTATTATTCACTTTTCACTAAAAATTAACTGCGCAAATAAAACAATGATCATGATGATGATGCAGCCGCAATTTTTATAATTTTTAATGACATTTTTTTAATTCATAAAAACTGTTTTTTTTTTTGAAAATTCTTTCTTAGAGAAATTTCTATATCTGACAGGTCCATAAGCCTATATTAGTGACGATAATTTTTTTGCGGTTTTTATTCAATTGCAGTTTTTTTTTCTTTTCTTAAATTAAGAGTCAATTACTATATAAAATATTGCATCTGAATAGTTTTTTTATATCACTTCAGTTGTTTATTACATTTTAAGCAAATATTTTACCTTCGCCCTCCATTTGAGATATTGTAGGTTCAATTCATGTTTAACTTCGCACATTTATCACATGATATGCACTGTCATAGCTAGTCACTCACCCTCTTTTCTCACTTCATCGAGGTTTTTGCATCTCTCATCCTTTACTCATGTTGTCCTATGTACTCATGTAGGTAGTAGCCGGAAGTGGTCATATCATCCGAGGATCTCCTACAGCTAGAAAATACTTTCTTAATGAAACTGAAACAGAACAAAATAATCAATAAAATTTACTACAAAGCAGTTCTTCATATAATTTTTTCTTCTGGCCGGGGTACTCCTTATCACAGACACTTCATCATTTTATGTCACCTTGTAGTCTTAAAGTGTATTAGATAGCGTGTTGGCTCTACAGACGAGTTGGCTTTAAGTTTAAAACTTAACTCCTCCAACATCTTGAAAAAATATGTATCTTTACATGACTTCTTCCCAAAAGATTACTGGTAAAAGTACTAGGGGTCTTAAATTGCCATATCGCTCGGTGTAGACTTTAAACGCTAAAGCTAAGTTCATCGTTTCAGATTTCCCATCTCTGGTTGAATTGAATTTCCTTTTTTATCGTTACTTTGATCTCGTATTACTTTTGAGGTGTACATTGTTGATGTTGTTGTTTTTGTTTGAGTTTTTTATGGTAGTATGGTGTTGTTTTTGTTATTGTTATTATTATACAATATATCGGTTTTTGTTATTGTTTTTATTGTTACTATTTGTATATGCGAGTAAATTTCATAATGTTTCTCACTAATTACGTCGTCTACAGTTTTTATTTCACATTTTTTTTTCTTTCACGTTTTCGCTCTTCTCTTCTTTGCCCTCTTTTGTCGCTACCCAATAAATTTGCAATTCTTACAAATTTAAAACATTTTTTTTCATTTCATTTCATTTCTTTTATTTTATATTTACATGGTGGAATATTTCCTATAAAAAAGAAAAAAAGAAAAAGAAAAAGAGAAACAAGAAAAACAAATATTCATACATACAATAACGATAACAACACAATAATTGGGGGGCTCGTCAGTTTCGTTTTTAGTATTTGTTGTTTGTGTTGTTGTTGTTGTTGTTGTTGTTGTTGTTGTTGTTGTTGTTGTTGTCGTTGTTATTGTTGTTGTTATATTTGTATCTAGATTTATTTATAATTTTTGTTTATTTAAAAAAATTTTTTTTTATTTATTTTTACGTATAAAATATGCAATTTGTTGTTGTCAATATTCTCTTACGATGATGATTCAGTAGTTTTTTCTTTTTCTTCTTCTTTAATTAAAACATTTGTTTATTATTTTTTGTTGTTTTCTTTATAAAAATCGATAAGTTTGTTTGCTGTTTCTGTTGTTGTTTGTTCTTCTTTTGGTGTTTTGTTTTTGTTTTTTTTTGCTTTGATTAAAGAACAAATTTATAAAAAAGAAGTTGTCAGTATCAGTAGTTCTGGGAAGAGAAAAAAAAAGGGGGGGGGGGGGTTTGTGTTGCGAAAAACGTGTGTACTTTGCTTGACTTCGTCACAGTTGGGGATATTTTTAAATCAATGCGCCATGCTTAGCAAATTAATGCTCAACACATTATCTGCTTAAAATTTTTAATTTCTATGGAATACCGAACAGGTTTATGAAATAAATTGTGTTGCTGGTGAAATAGTCGGATGAATCAAAATTTATTGCTGGAGATTTGTAATGTGAATTCACATTGAAAATGATTCTTCAATTTGGTAATATTGAAATGAAATGTTTGTTTTATGAAATAGTAAGTAGTGAAGTGTGTTAATAACACTAAAAGCAAAATGACTTGGCAAAAATATTCTATATTTGTTGTTGTAACTTGATTTGTTAGGCTTTATAGAGGAATAGAGAGCTGTCTACAAGCTGCTACTGTTATATCGTATAATTTTTTTATTTAATCAAGTTTTAAAATTGCTGTAGTCTAGCAGATAGTGTGTTAGCTTATTAAATGATAATCCGTGGTTCCACCCTGGCTCAGACAAAACGAAATATGAAAATTCCTTCCAGCAGTCTTTTGTCACAAACTCTGAGAAAAAAAAGTTTCATAAAAAGTTTCTTAAGAATCTTTCGTTCGAAGTCGAATTTAAACTATAGGTCCCGCCACTCTCTCTTAAGAGGTGACACTGTCCTCCCGATCTTCTTATTATAGTCCTCTTTTTACTTTATTCCCCCTGAGATGATCGTGGATGAAGGGTCTTGCCGGAAGAATTATTTTAAGAAGAATAAAAGTCTCTGAATTTTTTAAATTTGAATACCATGGCTATATTTAGTTCGCGTTTCTGCTCTAAAAGTTTATTTGGCAGACTCTGTCCATAACCAATTTTATTTAACAAAGGTTTGGTGGGTGGGAAAAGTCATCAGAGTCTAGTAGGTAGTTCGTTGGCTTATTAAATGCGAACCCGTGGAGATCTCAAAAATTATAAGTTAAAAAAACCAATCGAATATCCATGCCAAAGACGGGATATAAAACACTTTATAATCGTTATAAAATATCATTTCCTATATCAGATATAATTCTTCTAATTCATTTCTTAGTAAACACATACTCCAAAATCATAATTAAATACGATAATCAAGCATATTTATTACTAATTTAACAATAATAATGACAGTTTTAATTTCAGAAAAATTTCGGTAATGATTGATGAGTTCATAACGCTACAATACACATACAGCCAATATAACTGAATAAACCTCATTCTAACTTTTGTTTTATCGCCATGCTTATAAAACATAAAACAATTCCGTGTTTTGAATAAAAGTCTATCCAATTAAGTGTCTGTCCATCTAGTCTATCTGCCCACCTGACACACAATTTTATTTGAACTTCAGTTGTTTAAACATTAAATTTAATTGCAGTTTTATTTCGAAAAAAATATTTAAATTTTTTGTTATTCTAGTTGTAGTTGTCATTGTATTTTAAGAGTAATTTGGTTAATTAACTGCAAATATGTATTAACAATGAATTTTTGGTAATAAATTCAGGGTAATTTCTTTTTTTTTTCATCATCATCAGGGACTTTTTAAAGATTCAATTTCATTTAAATGAAAACGAAACGCTGGCTCATCAAAAACAACAACAAGTACTAATAATTACCAATCAGCACGCAATCTTATACTGAAAATATTCAAAATAATTTCAAAACTTTTGTTTGCTACCTGTTTTCTAAAACATAAACCAAAAACACAGTTTTTATAGTTTTTATGGCACATTTGACAAAAACAATAACAATAACAAAAACCAATGCTAAAGAAAATTATTTTCTAAACGCGCGTGTCCACGCTTGAAGGAGTTTGAAAAAAAAAAGAAAAACGAATAAATAATTGAAAAAAAATTGAAATGTTTTTATTGTTAAATATTTAATTGAATATTATTTATTGAAAATGTATCGTAATAATGTTAACAAAAAAAAAAGAAGAAAAAATCAAATTAATATGAGATGACCTCCTCCTCCCACATATAAGAAATATAAAAGAAAAACTGCGTTTTTCTTTCTGGTCAACACGCAATTAAAGGCTTAAATCGTTAAAAGCTGATGAATAAAATGTCGTATTAAAAGAACTCGTGGTCGCGTTAAACTTGTTAATAAAAAAAAGACGACATAATAATAAAAAATTCTGTCATAAAAGCAACTTTCAATTTCTATTGTTTACTTTGGGTCACTTCCTTTAACCAACGCTATTAAAAAGTGATTAGTTTTTGTGTTTTTTGTTTTGTAGTAAAACTAATTAAAAAGACACAGGAGGGCATTATTTTATTAACTATTTAAGTGGTTTAAATCAATCTATCCTAACTAATATTTCCCTTTTAAGTACACTATTAAACCGAGAAGAAATAAAAAAAAAATCAATTTTCTACGAATATATTGTATTGCTTGAAATCTAGACAATGGAATAGGAAAATGGAAACGATTTCTTTTAATTTTTTCTTACAAGATACCATGACCAAGATAATATAGCGTTCTCTTTAAGTTTCAGAGATAAAAATTCAATCACCTTCGCGTAATCTTGTAAGTATTACGAATGCATTCATTGATATCTCAAAGGTGCTCATATCTGTTAAACAATTTGATGTTATACTCTCCATGAAAGTGCTCTTAATTAACTTACTTAATTGGTAATTCCAGTCCTTCAGTCAAGATTACGACCTTGTTTCTCACATCACCCATGTTGTGTGTGTTAATTTTATCCATAAGTGCCGGGACTCCGAACGACAATTTTTTGAGAAACTTTTTATGGCAATTTTTATTTACTCTCAGAGTTTTTGAGAAGAAATCGCCTCCGCCTAATTTCTGCTGTTACAAAATATCCATGTGGCGGTAAAAGACTTCAATTTTGCATTACGATCGCAATGTACATTTCTATTCAACACAAACTTGGTAGCGAAATTTAGAGCATAAGTAACCTCATTCTGGCCCTTTTCTACTTCAGTCTAGCGTATCGTATTTTTCAACATTTTATCAAATTTCATAAAAGGATTGCCATTTCGTTCGGATATGATCCGTTTAATTGAGAAAAAAAAACCGAATTGAACTCCCTTTAGTTGGGTTGAAAATCTATCTCAATCTATATACACACAAATTGTCAAGGTCGTTATATTCTGTTCATAAAAATATTTGATCGACACTTAAGTTATTATTTTAACAATTCAAACATCCCCAGTTCCATCATCGTTTCGCAGAAACCTACAACAAACGGTTGACATGGTGTAAACATTATTAAATAACAACAACATTGAAAACTACTTCATTTCTCTTCACCCACATACTTACATACATAAATATAGTGTGTAATAGAAAAACATAAATCTTTTTTATTTTCCTTTATTGAAAAACAAGCAAAAAAAAAAGAGAAACTGAAATCATTTCCTCAGCCTTAAAATAACAACAATAGTGGCATCATAGTCAGTCATTAGCAGACAGAAGTGGTTAGTGGTGTTTGAAAGCATAACAACAACAAAAGCAATGGATTTCTGTGTTTGTTTTAATTACATTTTAACGCTTAAAACATTATGATTTGTGCTGCTGGTAGTCCCCCCCTTTCCCGCTCTCTTTTCGCTTCTGTTGGTTTTACGAATTTTCTTTAATAATTCTGTGTAAATCGATGAAATTTTAAAACCGCTGAGCGGGCCCTTTAAATGAATATTGATTTTCTTCTTTTTTCAAATTGATCTGATGTTTTATTTTATCGTTACCTGCGCCCTAATCAGTTCGACTCAGTAGAGCTTAACTTATCGCTGTCCATAGGTCAGTAGTATTGACTTTCACATTTGTCCAAAAGATTTACAGAGACTCAGACACCGATAAATGAACGGGCAGTTAATTTCCATGACCCACAGCCATACGAATGAGTCAATTTTACACTGAAATAGAAGGAGTTTTTATCCTCCTAAATATAAGGGCCGATGGTTGATGGAATCTACTATGTCAGCATTTGATTCTTGCCTCTTGGTGATAATACAGTTTAGACAGCAGAAGGGCACCGTTTACTTACAGAAATTAACTTTCTTCGATATACGCATGGATTTTGTCTCTAAACTTTCTGTTAGAAAAATGAATCTAGAAAATAATTGGTTCTAGAAAAACATATCATTATGAAGAGTCTTGCTCTGGGAAACAGTGTATTCTGCTTTCAGATGATGGATCGTTTATCTAGATGATTACGCCATTTTTCGATTTGAAAGAATACAATGTACGCGGGGAGCTCTTCTGATTTTAATTTCAACACTTCTTGTCCTAAATAACTGCAGTCAGTCTCTCAATTTCTGTATTTATTTACTCAATAACTACAACAATTTTAATGGCAAGAAACAAACAAAAAAAAAAACAAAATAAAAATACGACAGAGAATATTTATCAATCACTTGCCGAAACTGTTTCGCAAACAGAGGCAGAAATATGTCTTCTACAGCGGCAGAAATATGTCTGTCTGTGGTTGAGGCTGTCATAAGTTTACTTCAGCCACACGTACACACACACACATGCGAAATAAAATAAAAGAAACCAACAATTTCCTTTTTGGAAAGAAAAAATTCTTTATCATAAACATCACCAAGAACTACAGCAACAACAATTAAGTACAACCACGTAAATATCCATAAGTATGTCAAAATAAAACCAAAAACAAAAAAAAACAGGTTTTCTGTATTGAAAGCAAAAAAAAAAAAAAATAAAGTTTGCAAAAAATCTGTAAAAGGCGAAATGCACGGTAATTGTGGTCTTTTTTACACAAAACAACAAGACAGACGTATTTCTTAAATCAAACAATTACTCACTTGAAACAAACAACAACAAAAAAAAAATAAATAAAATTAAAAAGGAAAAAGAATTAAAAGGAAAACACGATAATAAATAAACTTCTCAATTGAAGTAAAGTTCTCAGAAAAAAAATATTTGCCAACTCAGTGTTGTAAACTTTATGGAGAGTTAAAAGCACGAAAATTTAAAAAAAAAATGCGTTGAAGTAGTATTAAAAAATATAAAATAAAGTTGGGCAACTCTATTCATGCTAATCTGTCAGCTTTAGTTATAAAGCAGATCTGGGGAGAATCCAAGTTTAAGAGCTCTTTCAACAAAATTATTCTCATGCCAGTTTTTTATTTAAAAATTTTTGCAATACTTTTCCCATTTTTTTTGTAAATTGTTTATGAAAGTATTTCATTTTTTTTTTGTGTTAATTATTATTGTTTGGTTACGAAGAAAATGCTTTTTAAACATACAAATGGTTTCGAATTTTTTTTGTTTATGAGAATATTATGTTCAGATTGTATGTGTTCAACACCATTTACAGAAATAGGGGCAAAATGTAAACAATCGTAACACATTTTAAAAGAAATTCGGTATATGAATGGTATTTCCTTTAAGCAAAGTACATTTTTCGAAATATCAAAAATAGCGATCGATTTAATCTAGGTTTTGCAATATTTTCAGATATTTACCTTAATTTTCTTTTTGTGCAATTATTGCTTTCTTTTGTTTTTGTTGTTGTTTTTTTTAATACTTTTTAAACAAACAAATGATTTTGAAGTTTATTTTGTTCATGTCTATGGCAAAATAAACATTTGTAATGTCAGTAATATATCACCGCAGTTTTGACATAATAGGCGCAGGTCTGTGGTTCAAATCTAAGCTCAGACATCTCGAACAAAACAAAGTTTCGAAAAACTTTCTTTGGCGTTCTCCTCTCAACACTTTTCTAGCGAAAACTCTGAGAGTTTAATAAAATTGTCATGATATTTTTTTTATAAAAATTGTCTGTTTTCTTAAGGAAACGGTGTATTTCAATAAATATTTTTTTTTTTTTTTGATATTTTCATACACTGGAATTTGTTTGCAACATGCAAGTTGCAACTGTATTTATATTACGTGTGTCATATTTCTGTATTTTCTTCGTGTCTATTGCCTCGTATATGGTATATTTTGGCTGTTTTTATACGATTATTTTTGTTTTAAGTGGGGAATCTGTTGATAGTTCATTGACTTTTTTTCTTTTCTTTTTATGAACAGAACGACTGTGGAAAGACATTTATACATGACGCAACATAAAAGTGTATAATTTGGTTTTTTTTTTTTGGATTTTTGATGCTTCAACATTATTGTGATTGTTTTCTTGATGATTTCATGCCATTAGGGTCGGATTTACAAAATTTGTTTTCAAGTATTTTTTTGGTGATCTTTAAAAAGAACAAGACGAAAGTTTTTTTTAATATTATTAAAATAAATAAATCTCCACTAAGTATTGTGGTGGGTAGAATGGTATCATATAAAAAATTTCTCAGAAAATTTTTCTATTTTCATACAGATCGACAAAAAGTCTCCCTCTTAGAATCTAATGCTTTTGAAATCTAATTTATGGCAAATAAATTAATATGATCTCTAGTGATTTTTGTATTTGTTTTTATCAAAACGAAAGCATACGTATATAATTATTAAAAAGTCTTTATATCCCAATTTTTTAACAGAAAATTTCCAGGCAATTCGTTCGTTTGTCTCATGTAGTTGACATACTTAAATATTGTACTAAATTTGCTTATTTCAAACGCCTAACGATGCTAAATTGTACCGCACATCGATTGCAATAATAGATCGATTATATTAAGATCCACTTTTATAATATGTTTTCAATCAAATTCTCCACAGTAAAAATACAACGCTGCAAAGGACTTGCATTAGAAAGGATTAAATCTTTGCGTATAGTTTTGATATCAAAATTAATGTGATTTTGACAGATACATGCGTTCTAAGACTGACATGCCAGGTGCAAAACGCTTGTCATTTAAAAGAGTATTTTTATTATAAAATTTGTAACGGATTTTCGAATTTATTTTTAATTTATGACTTCCTAAGAAACTATAAAATTATTAGAACATAATTTAAAATTTTGTCACGTTACAGTTGCTTTTGTTCATTTCATTGTATTATATTGCATTAAATACATATTCTTATAACATATTTCAATTTATTTTGATTTGTTTGAATGTTTTATTACTTGATTAATCACAAAATGTATTTGAAAAATATTGATTTTTATTATTAAATATGATTATTTCTTACATTCGTTTATTTATTTTTTAAGCCAAAACATTAATAAACAAACAAATATATTGTTTTATTCTATTTATTTCTAATCTTCTTTATTTATTTATTCATTTGCTATTGTTTAATATCTTCCAAAATATCTATTATAAAAATAGAAGAAAAAAAAAAAGAATAAAACATCTTGGAAAACATTTTCATTTATATGTTCAAAAATAATTTCATCAAATCTCTATAATAAATCTCCATTAAATGCATTAAGTTTTGTCTCTATAGAGCAAAGAAAAAAAAACGTACAAAATTTATATTCTCGAAGAACAAAAATCTCAGATACTGACAAATATCTTGAAAAATACAGTGAAATATTCTTAAGAAAATTTTAGTAAAATATATTACTTCTTATTGTACATTATAATCCGACTTCACTGTATTTATTCAAATTGCTATGAAGACTTTCATCTGATAAATTTTCTTAGACTATTTTTTTTACTTTTGTATGGAATTTTTAAAAATGATTTCATGTTCTTCTCCTACTTTCCACTGGAGATGCGAAAGCAAGCATGTTCTAAATATACTCAGGCAGATTTTGCATTCTTTTTATTTATTTTTTTATTTTAATTTTTGTATCATATGCATTTTTAGATTTTTATTTTTCTAATTTATTAATTAAAATGTATGTGGCCTGTCTTTAATTCAAATAAATTAGCGTTTTTTTTCTTTTTTGGAGACATGAGGCAATTTTTTTATATGTATTTTTAGATTATTTATTACTATTATTATATGCCTTAACAACAAGAAATTAAGAAATAAATTATATTTTCTAAACTGGTTTAAAAATGTTGTAGACAATCTGAAAAACTTATTTTTTCCATGATAGAGAAATTGGAAACAAAATATTCCGCTCTAATTATTAATTTATTCAACGATCCCTAACTTCCATAGGGCCACATGTCTTGTCGGAGTACGGTTTAATCATCCGGATCTATTCTATGGCCAGTTTACCTATGTATGTCAGTGTCGGGTGTTTGCAAAGTTTTCAAACTAAAATAAGAATCAATTTTGAAATCATTTACAAAAATTACGAAATTTCTTTGCATTTTCAGAATGGTATTAAATTGAGGCATACAAATTTCAAATAGAGAACCTCTGAAAGCATTATTTTCTGCTGGGAATTAGTGCAATTGAAATAAACTCATTCATACCTTTACAACAATTTCCTTTATTATATTTCGTTTATGGTCCTTGCTGAATGATAAAGAAACCAAACATTATCCTTTAATGTGTTTCAAGCCATTTTACAGCAAAAAAAAAAAAAAAAATCCAATGTTTTGCATCTTCATTATTTATGTGAAATTGACAGTTTATGTTCATTTGACATGGCAGTATTGTTTTTTTTTCTTCTCTTATTTCTTGATTTTAAATATTTATTTTGAAATACATTTTTCATTGTCCAAATTCGAAGAAAACATTAAACAATAAATAAAGAGAAGGAAGGGTATTTAATTAATAAAAAATTTTTTTTAATAAAAAAAAAAACGTTTCTAAATGAAAATAATGATTAAAAATAAAACAAAAAATTTTAAAACAAAAAAAAATTAAAAAAAAATTAAATTTAAAAAACATAATTTCCTCTAAACAAATTAAGGACAAACAGTATTTTCTGTAAAATTATTATAAAAAAAAATAATTTAGGGACCGGAATTTTATTTTCAATTTCATTTCCCCTTTTGAAATTTTCATCACATTTTGGAAAAATTGCAATTTCTGCCATTTAGTGATGAAATTAAAAGCTTTATAATCCAATGCCGTTGTGTATTTTTACGCAGTCTTTATAAAAGGTTACGAATAGAATCAATTGAAAAATTGTTAAGCTTTTAGCAAAAGAAAAATATCTTTGACTACAATAGTGGATAAATTAAATTTTTAATTTAATATTAATTAAATACGTAAATAAAAAAAATGGAAAATTATTCCAAATAATAATTAAAACAATTGTTGAATCTGGTTTTTAGATAAAAATAAAAAACTACTCAAAATTTCAATAAAATATAAGACTTCAATTTCATTATAAAAAGCACAAATAAAAATTGAATAATTGAAGTAAAAACTAATAAATAAAAATAAACACTTGACTTATTTAAGCCTGTGATTACTTTATCTAAAGGATTAACAATTAATTCCTTTAAAAAACAGTTCAACTATAACTAAATTTTATATAATTCTACCCCATACAACATATCGCGATTAGAAAAGCAACTATCTGTGGTTTGCAATCTTATAATTGATAAGTGTTAATTTCATACAATTTTCTCCCCGATTAAGCCCCCTTCCTTTAGTGCAACAACAATGAAAAACAAAAGAAAATCGTGCATCTGTCTATATAAATTAGTAAAAAGTTTCCTTAAGTGCTAATTGTAAAATATCATGTTATCACCCTTAAAGTACTCACTCACACACTTAGCCACCAATTCACTTACTTACTGTCAGTTCATCATTATTATCATACGACTGACGTATGTACATTACTAAATCAAAGGTATTAACTTATTATTTTACAACAATATTGAAGAAGGGAAAGGAAACGCGGCCAGAGAAGTTCAAATAAGTAAAATGCATTGTAAATACTGTTATAATTATTTAACAAATATAAAAGCAATGATAAGCCAAAAAAAAGAAAACAAACAATTTTATATAAACAAATTAGTTCCTATTAAGATAAGGCAGTGAAAATAAATGTATACAAAAATAATTAAAAACAATTAAAGGAATAACAAAAAAGAGTCGATTAAATGGCTTGAAATGTTTTCATGTTTTTTCAAGATTTTATTTAAAAATAACAATTTTTTTTTTAAGTAAAAATTTGTCAATTGCCTACCTACAGCTGGCAATAAAACCCATTAACTTTAAGTGAATTTCGATTAATAATTACGTACGCAACGAAATTACACCAACACGGTGGCAGTATGTTGGTGAATCGGTTACAAAAAAAAAATACTTTTTAAATAATAGTTTAATTTTTTTCTAATTGTTTGTATATTTGTTGTATATGTCCGAAAACAAACACTGAAAATATTTACTTTAAAACCCTCTCAACTTTATTAAAATGTAAAATAACGTTAAAATAAAAACTAAACGCAAAAAAGACAATACTGTCTTGTATGGTGTGGAGAGAAAATTTACAAGAAAACTTACCAAAATATTGCGAGAAGTATCACTAACTCTTCTCCCAATTAATAACAATTTTATTACTAGAATGTTATCATTTCATTTCATCGTTTTGGCAGTTTTAATATAAAAATTAATTGAAGACAAATTTTTCCGCTTTACTATGGCTCTCTTACTTTTTCTGTCAACTAATAATAAACAAATTCATTGTTTACGTCTGTTAAATAAAAAAAATTAATATTTTTTGTAAGAATTTAAGTAAAGTACACTTAAAAATTTTATTTCATACTCTTGAACACGAAACAAAATACATACGAGTAATAAATTTTATTACACTTTAAAATCGTTCTAACGAAACACATAAAAAGAGCATGCGCCGTAAAGAGTTTAAAATTGTAAGAGTACAATGAGTTCAACACTCATTTATTTTATGGTAGTGTTTTGCGTCCTATTTTAATTTAAGAGTGTTTTGAATATATTTTGTTCATGAAAAGCACTCAATTCTCGTTACTTAACTCTTCTTTTATTCTCTTTGCCCGTTTAACAGCTCTTCTTAGTGTTTTGTCCTCTGTTGTTGTCCTATTGTGTGTGTTTGCTAGCATGAGAGTAATGTTTGTATTGTTTTTTTTAAGAGTTTGTTTTGGTTTTTTACTCATTCGAAATGTATTTACATTTGTTTTTGCGAGAGTATATAGCGCTCAGTGTGTGCTTTCTTTTTAAATATTTTTGTCAAATGAAATAAAAAAGACTGAAAAGAGGACTTTTTCTGTATGTTTAAGCACACAATTTTTGCATTTTACTGTGCACTAATCGCAGAAACGTTGACTATCACGCTTCGTGTTAAATTCGTGTCTCCGTAAAAAAGATTTTTACTTCTGAAGTAATAATAAATATCTGCATATACACACAAACATATTATTTCAATATTTTATTAAAAAACAAATACGATATTACAATAACAAAATAATATTTTATAAAAGAGCGTTTACGGGAAAATAAAAGTGTTTTATAACGAATATTTAAATAATTTTATAATAAAAAAAAAAAGTTATACAAAAATAAAAAAAAAATCCATTGCATTTTAAAACAAAAAAAGTTGAAATATTTATATGAAACAAAAAAAAAAATAATAATAATAATTAAATAACAGAACCTAACAGGTATTGAAAGAGTTTTAAAAAATTATTTGAAAATAACCAGTTTGGAAAAAGTGTAATATAAATTATCTACTGCTTTAAATAAGAAACAAAATAATAATTAAAGAAGAATCGTTAAATAAAATATAAAATTATTATTGATATTTTCGAAAAAAAAAGAAAATTAAATAAAATAAAATAATTATTCATTATACCTTTTACACAACACTTTGCTGCATAACCTAGAATTTGTTTTGCTATTACAAGAAAAGAAAAAAAACGAAAACTGAAAACCGAAAACATTTTCGTAATTGTTGCAATATTGTTTTATTTTTTAAAGTTTTGTTTCTTTTTTATTCTCATTTTCTGTTATTCGTGGATTCTAAAGCAATTTTAAAAAAGTTAATCATAAAGAAATAAATAAAAACCCAATATAAACGTCATTTAAACAGCTAAAAAAATACAACAAATTATTACATAAAATATTACTCTTTTATATACTACTTACATATACATACGCTATACATATGCACACACACACTCAATGATTTAACAAACGTAAAAACGAAAGAAAATAAAACAAATCCTCTATAGCAGCTCATTTAAGTGATAAACAAAACAAACCAAACAAAATGAATATTTATTTAAAATCAACAACAACAACAACAACAACAACAATTTACTGTTTGCTAAAGAAACAACAAAAATTGTTTAAATTTCTCTAATTAAGCTTTACTTTGCATTGTTGGCGTTGTTGATTTGTTTGTTTTTTTTTACTTGCAATTTAAATATGCAGTTTTCCAGTTTTATTATTATATTACCAACATCCACCGTATAAGTGTTTTGTTGTTGTTGTTATTACTACACAAACCTTTTTTTTATCACATTGCCTGTGCTCCCTTTGCCTAACAATAGCACAGAGTGGAAGAAATACTCTTAAATCAGGTTTTTGATTTTATTTTCATTCTTTCTCACTTTATCATTTCTTTGTTTGCAAATATTAAAGTGTTGCCATTATTGATTTTCTTAAATTGTATGAGAGAAAAAATGACATCAAATTAAAAGAGAAAAGTGTAAATGTAAACAAAACTTGTTTTAAACTTCAAATTCTTTAATAAAATTGACTTTATTTATTGATTTTTAAAAAATACTGTCAACAAAATTAAAAAAAAATGAAAAGTTTAATGAAAACAAAATATTGCCGGAGAAATTAATTAAAATACTCTTTGAATAATTCTTTTAAAAAGACAAATATTATTCAACAAACTAAATAAATTACAGAATATTTACAGTGCTTTAATTATATTTAATAAAACTAAATTAATTTGGAAAATTTTTCAATCATAAAACATCAGATAAAAATATTAAAAACAATAAATATTAGTGAAAAAGATTGGAATAGAAAAAAATATATATAAACGATCGAAACATTATATTACAAAAAATTGAAATGAAAAACTAGCAAGAAAGAGCTGTGAAAGAATCTGTAATAAGTGTCATTTTAAATATCGTTACGGTAATATTGGAACATAAATTTTAAATTTTAATTAGAAATTTGATTAAAGTGAGTTAAAAAAAAAACGGTAATTTTCCTCAACTATTATTTATACTGCTTTTTTATGACTATATAAGAATAGTAGTTTAATAAAAAATGTTTTTTTTACATTTTCTTAGAATTTTTTAACCGATTTTTATAATTTTCTTCGATATTTTAAATGAATCAGTTTAACTGAAAGTTATACAGTTATTGTAATATGTACTAAAATTTAAATCAATTGAGATAATAGCTCAAAGTGGATGTAAAAATAAAAAAAATATTCAACTGCACTTTTTTTTAAATGTTTTAATAAAATTTCTGGTGTTTTGCAAGGTTTAAAGGCGTTTAGAAGAAAACAAATTACTCCATAGATTTTCAGTAAAATTTCATAAGATTTTCATTATTTTTAACTTTTGTAGTCTTCATTCGTATTCATTTCGTTTAAAAAAAATTAAATTTCAATGTCGAATTTAGTATCAAATGGATACCAATTCTATTGCCAATTCATTTCAAAATTGATTTTCATTTTAAATGAAAAAGATTGCATTTAAAAAATCTATTTTTTATAAAACTATTTTCAAAACGAAAGGGTATAAACATGGTTCTTGGGCGGAATTAATAAGGTTTAGCATGTTGCATTATTGGTAACCCTCTTAATTTTCTTCTTCCCTTTTCACTTTTATTTTTTTTTTTGTGCTCAATTATCTATCATACACAATTAATGTGCTTTTTTATATTCGTAGCACAGATGAGAAGAGTAATTAGACCTAAACCCTCATAATTTTCAATGAATTTGTTTGTGTGTTTTTAAAAATTATTATTATTATTATTTATTTCTGTTCATCAAATGGTTAATTTAGTTTTAAATTTTTAAATTACAATAAAACAACAGCATTTTAAATCCAAAACAAAAAACAATGAAAAGTAAAGAAGTATGTTCAAAATCTATTTCAATCTCCCATTTTATTTGTTGTTACTACTGTGTTGCTGGTGATGATGCTTCTGTATATTAAATTATTTTTCTTATAGGCCGGGCAGCATTTATAAATTGATTTAATTTTTATATTTGAATTGTCTCTGCTGTATGTATGAATGTGTGTATATCTATATTTGTTTTATTGTTTTTATTTTATTTTTTTTTTTTTTTGTAAAATTAAAAAAATTTATATCAACTCAACATTTATTTTTTATTGGTTTTAATGAGGTTACACAATAAGTTTGTTTTTGTTTAGTTGTACAACCGACAATGATCATCATCATCATCTTCATCTATTTGTGTATTACATGTATGTGTTGGTATACAAAACATTTGTATTCGTTTACCAAATGAACATTTTCTTTAGAAAAAGTAAAAGTAAACGGTACCTGATATACGATTTTGTTAGAAATGGTTGACTGGGTATTATTATTATTGTCGTTTAACGAATTTGACTACTGAATCGATAATGATGTTGTGATGAAGAGACATGGGATTATAAAAATGATCATCATCAATATTTTATACACAAATCTTTCTCACATGCCTCAGCATAGGCATGTGAAGTATGTATAAACACATTTACATAAATAAATACGTATGATTCTGTTGTGTTGTGTTCGGCTCAATAATATTTTTATTATTTTTCTTTTTCATTCTGTTCTGTTATTTTATTTTATTTCTATTTGTGCAAAATTTTTTTATAGTTTTATTTATTTTTTCTTTTCTTTTCTTCTCTTACTTTTTGATATAATTGTGTTGTTGTTTTTATTATTTAATTGAATTAATAATTTCTATAGGGCCTACTATTATAGCACAGAATGCGAGTGTGAGCGGTTTGTTTGTTTTAATTGAAAGAACGTAAAAACTATAAAACTGATTAATTATTGAAAAAAAAAATAATTGAAGCAATTATTATTGATGAGTTCATCCGATCCATTTCTATTCAATTATTATTTGTGTACATTTTTGTTGCTTATAATTAATTCAATGTAGTACATACACTTGTAAAATGTCTGTTCAAACAACAACACAAACCTATTGAAGAATTTTTTGACTAGGGGTACTTAGTATCAAAAAAATAAAATTTATAATCAAAGTAGTGACCGTAGTACTTTCTATACAAAGTTTGTAAAGATTTATATATTCGTGGGGAGGTATGGTTGGAAGAGGATTCTGAGTTGCTAAGAAGTTGCTAACAAGATAGATCGTGGTGTTTGGCCATCTCTATTAACGGTGGTAAAACTAATTCACAGCTGATACTCAATAAGCAATTAACTGTGTTCCTTACGTAACATTGTGATTTCAGGTCGTAAACGTGGATCTGGGATAGATCTAAGACAATAGAGCATCGCATCCTTCTTATGTCCAGCTCTTTGTAGAGCAAGTTTAAATGCTCTAAAAGATGATTTCTTTCAGAATTAAAACTTGCTGTCTAGAACCGGTGTCCAGGCTCTCCTGAAGTTTATTTCTCTTACATTTGCCACTATGGCTATAAATGTCCCAAAAGTATTTATTTATTTATTATTTACAATATAATTATATCTAACTATTACTAGCTAAGTAGCGAAGACCTTATGCTCAGTGTAATGTAACAGACCAGAGCCTCTGGTGGGAATGGAACTCAAAGACCTCACAGTGCATTATCTGAAAGTAATTGTAACAATGCGATCATTTTACAAAAAATTTCCACTTTCAATTCGACCGACACAGTTTAAGCGTTAAACCAAAGTACTCTCTGTCCAATCATCGTTTAAATAAATTTGTTTTATTTATAATTAACAAATTTGTTTATTATTATTCAATGCACCTTTATTTATTTACGTATTAATTTGTTTTCATTTCCTTATTATTGTGATTATTTTACAATATTAAGCGCGTTTGCGTTTCTATGGTTTCGATTTAAAATATGGTGGTGACGAGTTCTAAACTTTTCTATTCTATTTCACACAGTAAGACTTGTCAAATATGACATGTTATGCCTGTATTTGATCGACAAAGGGTATGTCGTCTGTCCAAGTATTTATCAATTTACAAGTGCATCACGCGATGTGCAAGTTGACGATTACGTTAACTTTTATATTTATTTACGTTTTTCTTCTGTTTTTCTGTATTTTTTTTTTTAATGAATTTGTTTAAATATAACCGGTTTTTATACGGCATGATCAAGATTTATTTTTATTATTTATTAAATAAAAACAATAAATGAAAACAACAAAAAAGAAAAAAGAATTCTATGAGTTCATTGTATTTGAACTTTTTGAATAATTAATTAAAAAAAAAAATGAAAAACAAAAATTGAAAATATTTTATATACAATTCTATAATAGTTTCTAATTAAATTTAATTAATTGAATGAAAATTCCAAGCCATTGTAATAGAAAAGAAATTAATTTATGTGATTAATTAAATTAAAATTTTTTGCATACGGAGATGAATTAAAAATTCCTTTTTTAAATACATTTTTTTTTTGCTTATTAAAGCATTTCTTTTATTATTATTATTTTTTTTTATTGAACTCTTAATTTTTTGTATTTTTTTTCTATTAAATTTTTTATTCAACTTTTAGTAAACATTTTATAATTTATAGTTTTTTTTTATTATGACAATATAATTTTTTTCTTCATATTTTCATGTGACAAAGTTTCATTTTTACATATAGAATTGTTTTTTATTTTCTTTTAATATAATAATGTATGTATATATATATATATATATATATAATATGTTTTTTTTTACCACAAGTGGTGTTTATTGTATAATTTTAAATGTTTACATTTTTGTCCAACATCTCTCACATGATATAGAAATATATGTATGTATGTATATATAGAGATTAATGAAAACAAAAATATATTTATAAACAAAAAAAATTCTTGTCAACCAAATTAATTTTATATTATGAAAAATATTAAATTATGGCTATAATAAGTTTCAAATTTTGTATATAACTTTGTAATATATTTTATTTATTTCTAAAAAATAATAACACGAGGGTTGTTTTGTTTTTAACTGAAATATTTCTTAATTTTTACTAATATTTCCTAGAATTATTATTTGGATTTTAAAGGAAATTTTGAACTTATTTTTTTATCTAAATTTTTATTTGTTTATACATGGCTTTTTTTATGGATATGTATTAACAATTGACATTATTTTCGTAGAAATATTTTTGATTTCTTTTGAAACAATCCATAATTTCTTCAAAACTATTTTTCGGCATTTGTTTATATAAGAAATTCAATTTGTATCAGCTGAATATCACGTTCATAACAGGTTTTAGTTTTTCAATTATATTTTTATAATTTTTTTTTTAAATTTATTTATGATACGTTATTTCACTTCTTAAATGAATGGCTCCCATGCGCTCTACTAACGCTAACTGTATAACAACAAATAACTTCTCTTATCGATTAAAAAAAAAAGAAACAATTCAATACGTCTGATGATGCCTGATTATTTTCTAGTATTGACCTTAGCTGTTTTACGATCTATTTTGGATTTGTTGTGAACACGCTACTTTATAATGATATTCACTTATAATCGAAATTATTATTATTGACGAAGGTGGTGTTCCCGCATTGAATTCTCTTCAATATTGTGTTTTCTCTTATCATATCAAGTTTATCACAATAATAATAATAATTTAGTAATTGTAGTTTATTTTTTTTTCTTGCTTTCTAAGGAAAAATTTTGGTCTTATTTTTTTACTTAAAAAAAAAATCTTTTTTGTTTTTTTTTTTTTTGTTTTTTTTTATTTCTTGATAAGCATATATTGTGAGCATATATTGGTAGTAGTCCATATTTTGTCTTTTTATAAATAAGTATACTTATTACATGTTGTTTGTTTAAATAATTGTTCTTATCAATTTTCATTTTTCTTTCCCAAATACTACAACAATATCATTGAAAATAATCAATTGAATTTATTTCAATACTTATGTTGGCAACAATATTAAGTATGTGAAACGAATTATTTTTATCTCTTAATAACTTTAAACGTAATACGATTCAATTGTTACTATTTCTATGAGTCAAATAATTGACAATAATTTTTTGTTTAATTATAATTTTATACTCATATTTCATTTGTTTACTTTCTTTTTTATTATAAACTTTGGATTTTGACACACCTCTTTTCCGTATCGGTAGCGTTTTAATTTTATTTTTAGATTTTTATCAATATTTTTTTTATGATTTTTAATTCACGCCAAAGTTTAATGAATTTCATTCTATTTATTTAAAATTATTTTTGTTTATTTTTAAATAGGCCTACTACCACTTTATTATTATTATTATTATTAATTTATAACTTTTTTATATTTCATACTCTTAATTGGTTCTGAAAATTTGTATTAAACGCTAGATGTGAAATGCAATGTAATTAAAAAATAAACCTGTTTGTATTTAAATTTAATTTCTTATTAAACGGGGAAAAACTTTACAGGTATTACATTTGTCGTGTACAATAAAGTTGGCGTGGAAAAAAATATTTTTCGAAAATTCCCCCTAGAAAATAATTTAAATAATTTCATTACATAAATAGTAAATTCTGTTTGTTATAAAACATTGTCAAAAGCAAAGCTATCATACATTAAAAAAAAAATGATTAAATTGTGTGGTCAGTTTATTTTTAATACAATCTGAGCCCATCAATTATCATAAATAAAAAAAAATCAATTTTATAACAGATGAGTAATGGATCAGGATTATATACAAGGATTGATAATCTTTTTTTATTTTTGCATCTTACTTAAGCTTTAATCTTCTGAAATAAATTAATATATGGATCTCTCGTTTTTCGCTAGAATATCATCAATAAAATCGCATGTATGTAGATGATGGTCTTAATAAGGCACCACCTTCAGGATTAGAATGGCTCTTCGCTCCTCCAAACTATTTTTACAATTTTGTTATAATTTTCATTAACTTTTCTTTTAAAAATTAATAAAAAAAAATTTAAATATATCAAATAATGGCATTTCTTTTTAACTTGTAAATGCAAATGTAATTTAAAAACAGCAACAACTCATTAACACTTTATTTATATAAATTTGTATAAATATATTAATTAATTTTAAACAAACAAATAAAAAATATATATAAAACTTAATTAGTTTTTAAAACAAAAAAACATACGAAACAAGTAACAACACAACAATTATATTACAAATGTTATTTACATTTTTGCATGACATTGCAATGATGATGAGTGAATTGAATTAAGAAAATTATAAAATTTAATTACAACTTACTACTCTTTTTTTTAAATTATTAAAACGGAATAAAAAATTTGCACGAAAAAATGCAACCAAGCAGTTCGTATTGTTTTGTTTCAAAAAAAAAAAAAAATACAAAAAGCAAGAAAATCAACTACGAGATAAAATAGAAGAATAAGCAAAGAAAAAATGCACATGAAACAAAGTTTCAAATGGAATAACAACGACAACACAGATTAATTAAAAATTGCCGGTTTTTTTATTATTAAAACGTCAATTCATAATAATTTAAAACTAAAAATAATATATTCAAACACAATATTTACTTTTATAATAAAAAAAAAATACTCTGCTTTTGTAAAGCAAATATAAAACATAATGTTACAAAGATATATTCTCTTTTTCTCTTGCTAATTACGTATTTCATTTGAGTAATAATAAGTAAGAGTAGACTGGTAGATAAATATCTAACAGCTGGTAGTTCATTTGATAATAAATTTCTTTTTACTTTAACAGTAAAGTTTTAAGAATAATAATGCAGTAAACTGATTGCATTTCTTTGGATATTAAGTTAATATACATAACATTTAAGAGTATTATGCTAACAGAGAAATGTATATAAAGTCTGTTAAAAGAAACATGTTATGTATTGCTCTCAAGTGCAGTGTTTATCGGGTTTAAGAGAATGCATTTAATTTGAGTGCATTTTATAAAAGAGAACTTTAAGAAAGAGTGTTTTTTTGCAATAAGTTTTGCACTTTTATTTTTGGTTTTTATTGCTTTTTTTTAGCGATAAAAAAAGTGTGCAGTATGTGTTGTTCTTTTTTTTTATTGCTTTTCATTTATTTATTACCATTTTAAATTGTGTCTACATATGTGTGGGTTGCTCATGTAATTTGCAAAAGAATCCACCATACGAGAAAAGAAGAGGAAAAGAAAAACCAAACAAAATAAATATTAAAATCACGTGCTTTGTTTGCTCGCTCTCTATCATCGAAGAAGGCAAACAATTGAATAATTAAATAAAATTAAATTAAACAAAAAGCAGTAAATAATTTTTATTATACTTACCAAAAAATTAAAAGAAGTTAAGAAAATTATTCTATAATTGTGTGTGTGCGCGTTTCCAAAATATTTTTTTAGTAACTTGGAGAAAAAGGATGAAATATACACTCTGCAACAATACGAAGAATCGCAAAAACTTAAAGAACTGGAAGAAAAACCAACAATAACAACAAATAACAATAATATCGGCAATCAGAATACAAATAATAACAATAAAATTGAGGTTTTAAATGAAAATAAACTTAAAGCGGAGGAAATAATTAAAGATAATAATAAAACAACGGAAGATATACAAAAACAAATAATAACAGCTGACTCAACCGAAGCAGCAGCAACAACTAAAATAGAAAATTCGACTCCGCCGCCTACTCCACTCAATAACAACCAATAATAATAAAAATAAAATAAATGAAGATATAATTCAATTGAATACCATAATTAAACAAGAACAAAAAATACCACCACCAATTATAAATAATAAAAATTATTTTAATAAAAATAAAATTATCCTTCCAACAACAACAATCTCTGCCACTGCAACTACGACAATTTCGATACCGTCAGCAGTAGTAAAACCAACAAATTATACACCACCGCCACAACAACCACTTCCACCAACACACTGTCCCACCACTACCGTAACCCATACGGTTTTTAATAAATCTAAATCGTCTCCTATACCCGATGATAAAGGTCCGAAGACCGTTACATCATCATTGATTTTAACAAGTCTACCCACTACCACTTCGACGCAATCGATTTTACACCAACTACCACTGAATGTGGCTACACGTGCGCAATCTGTAACAGCAACGGTATTTTCACCATTACCAGAAACGCCAAATAAATCATCTACCACAAATACCGCTCCAACTGAAATTTTATCACAATCTCTTCAAGAAGAAACACAAGGCGACGAACAAACGACACAAGAAACTAACATAATAAGTCAACATCAAGATATGAATAAAGGATTTCTATCATTTGCCGAGGATGCCACAGAATTAACAAGTAAGTGTTGCTTTTTTCTATTAACTTTTATTATTATTTATAATTTAAAACTTGGGTGTTAAAACTTTTCCGGGAATTTATAAATATTTTTAAATATATTTTCGTCTGTAAATTTAATCGGGCTCTTTCCAATTGAAATGCAAAGAAAAATTGCGAGACTGTTAAAGAAGATGTTTGTGTATTTTAACGAAATGGCTTCAATTTATAATGAACAATATATAATTATTAAAGGTTCATAAAGTATGGCCAAAAATTCGTTCATTTTTATGAATACCATCCAAACTATCATATCGCTTTCATTTACTGTATATAAATAAATAAATATTTTATTTATATCTGTTATCATAAGAAAAAGGAAATGGGAACCCCATCCAATATGTCCTTCTAAAAATTATTTGTAAAGAACAACATTTTTTTTCCATACTCAATGGATTTTATTTATTTTTTCTTGTTTTCATATAAAAAAAACAAAAAATAAACAGATTGTTATCTTGATTGTTTGCAAAACTATACTCAATAATATTTGTATTAAGTTTAGGTCGAAATAAACCATAAAAAAGAAGAATTTTTTAGGTAAACAAGCTATTGGAAAGAATAAAACAAACAAATATACTTAAAAAAACTAGTCGTGTACATTTGTGAGTTAATAACAAATCTATTACATTTCGATAAGGAAGTTAAATGGAAAAGAAAAATACTATCAATAGCAGGCATTAATGAAGAAGAAAATATTTCCAATTAAAAATTAAGCAATTAGTATTGCAAATCTCTCTAAAGCCCATTTTAATCTCCTTATTATTGTGTACCCTTTACGTTTGACGTATATTTATATCAATTAACAATCATTTTACACAATCAATAATGATAAGTGTATTTATGTTTGATTATTTATTATATACAACACTGCAAACGTTGCAAGAATAATAAAAACAATTGAAATTACAAATTTTTTGTGGTCTTAGTGGTTGAGTATATAAATGTGGAAAATTCAAAACCACAATTTCCAAATGATTGTGTCTTTTAAAATATGAGATGTCGTTTTTTTTTTTATCAAAACAACTATAAATCCCTTTTAGCGTTATTTGCATTGTAATTTTAGCTATCAACTTACTGACACCTCTCAAATTAAGTTCATTATTTTTTTTTTTTGATTTCATAACCATAATGCAACAATTCATTCACAAGTCCATTTGGTTTTTTTTTTTGTCGTTTATCTAAATAATGATAAAAATAACATTATCATTAAATTAGTATTTGCAATAATAATAGTATTTATTAGATAGTAGTTATCAAATGTTCTATATTACATACATATGTACATATATATATGAAATGGAAAAGCCAAGTAAATTTTATAACAACTCTTCTTTTATGCACATAAAATACCACGGTTAATTGAGGTATTTTTACATGCCTAAGTTAATAATTCTCTTTGAGATAAAATTTGATAAAAAATTATTGTCTAAAAGTCGATATTTATCAATAAATGGCATGATCTTTAAATTATCGAAAAATAATGGAAAATATTTAAAACTTCTTTGAGGAGATATGAATTATAATAGACAAAAAAGACACTCTTCTGCCAATTTTCATGCTTCATGCTTAATTTTTTTTTTTTTTTTTAATTAAAAATTTTGTTTTTATTCTTGATCACAATTATCAAATATTGATTATCAAATATCAAATATTGAAACACAACAAATATCATTAATAAAAACAATTAAAACTAGTTTTTACTAAAACGAAAACAAAAGCTAAGATCATCATTATAGCAGCATTACAGATGGTCATCGCTAAATATTTATTTGTAATAAATAACAAACAAAACTAATTCATCACGTCAATTTATTGCTAATAAATAAATTCGCAAAAAAAGATGCAATTGTCAGCATGTTTAGAGATGGCCTTGATCTGCTCGTCATGCACTTTTGGCCGGCTAATGCACTAAAAATAATAAAAAAAAAATGCAATGATAATAATTATACAGTGAATAGTAAAACATTCAATAATTTTCTATTAATGGTTCTTACCTTTAAAATATATTTTCACTTTGGTGCTGTAAGTAGCACGTTTTTTATTCCCCACTGTATTCTGTCGTCAATTGTGTAAAGAATGCATAGTAATATTTTTGTATATGCATTTTTTTTATTATTTTCCTTTTTTTTTTCTAAACTGCAAGGTTCAAAATGTTATTTTGCTAAAAAAAAATCATTATCAGTATATATTTTATAATTAGCTGAAATAATAATGATACTTTATTTAGTAAAAACAAAAAGTATATTTTTATATAATATATAGAATAACATATAACAATTACAGTGATTTTGTAATTAGATAATGTGTTTTTAGTTTGGTTAGCAGCATTATTTTTCACCAAATAAAACTTAAACGCTTTATTTATTTGGTAATTGCACTAAAAATGGACATAAATAAATCAGGTAGAAATAACTGTAATTTATGGCCTAATTTGTATTACAAAATATAGAAAGTTAAACTACTGCTTTAATTTAAAGTTGTATTTGTAGCAATTTTCAAAATTGAATGGCAAACAATTGTTTCCCTAAGGCAATTGATCTTTATAGAAACAGGTTTTATTCTGTTTCTTTAATAAAATAAAATCCAGTAAACTTTTTTTTATTTTGTTAAAAAAAAAAAACAATTGCAATTTTTCTTTTTAATCACATTAAATTAAGATTTAAACAAATAACCAGTTTAAATGGATCATAAAAAAATGCTAAATCTAGAAATACTCTGTTACCATCCCTATATAAATAATTTAATTGATATGATCAACATATTATTAATTTATAAAAAAAAAAATAATATTCAAAACTGTTTGATTTCAAAGCAGAAAATATAAAAACAATTGACTACATTGTTTGAATATTAAAAAAAATCAATTTCTGTTTTTGTCCATTCCTTCGTTCTGGTTAAATTTATATGTTTTGCTTAAAAAATTTCCACAAACAAAAAAACGGAATAGAATACAATTGCTTATTTGTTTGAATAGGTCTGGTTGTTGGTCATTTATTTTTTTCTTTTATCACATGTTATGTTATTGTCTACTCTACTCTTTAAAGATTTATATCGCTTTTATTTCTATTTATGATCATCACTTAAAGTTCATTCAAAATGCCAAATGTATAACGCACTTTTCCGCGCTCATTGTTATTAAACATTTTGCATTAGCAATACAAATAAACTCAAAAAAAACTCTGTCTCTCTTTCTGTGTCAACATTTTCACAATAATAAAAATCAATAAAATTTAAATTTAGTTTATTTTTCCTACCTTTTCAAAGCGATCCACGAGTTGGTGTTTTTCATTTTGATTTGCTTTAATTTTTACGCAAAGTTTTTCTTATGGACTATTTTTTCTTGTTTTTTTTTTCAACTGAACAAGATACACGCGCCAATTGTTAAAATTATAAAAAACGAAAAAAAAAACATTGTATGTATATGTGGAAAGGAAAAATTATTAATAAATAAAAATATAAAAAAATTCATATGTTACTTCTTGTGTGACAATACTACTTAACAAATTAATTGGCTGTGTATTGTTGTGATATATGATGTATTGGATGAGAATTTTTAGTTTTTTTTTATATTTTTTTTTTTTTGCTTTTATTAATACTGATCACATCTTTCTGTTTAGTATTTAGTTTTGTTTTTATCTATAATATCTCTAATGTTTTTCATAAGTTGTCATTGTCATTTTTTATTAAACAAAAATTTAAGGGGGAAAAGCATGTGGTCAATGAGTGAAACTAATAATTCAAAAATTTTAAAATCACCTTTTTTTTTGTTTTCAATTCATAAAGAATTTCTGTTTAAAAATTTTAAGCATTAAAAATATAGATTTTTTTTATATATTTTTATTTATGTTTACTCGACAAACGTTTAGTTATAAATATGTCGATAGTTTTATTTTTTAATCCCTTTTATATGTATATGCATATATTTTTATATATTGTTACTGGGCTTTTTTATAATTGTATTTTATTCATTTTTTTTTTTTTTGGTTTTGGAAATGGTGTAAGATTTTATTTCTGAATATGTATAAATTATCCCAATTAACCCTATTCTTAATGTTATTTGCCTTTCAATTGTAAAATTGTTTCATTTTTTTTTTACATTTTGTCACTTACCTACATTGTGCACAATACATTTATTTACTTTTTTTTCGTTTAAGTCAAGTGTCTTTGTGAATCGTGCCCCCTGCTAATAATTATTTCAATAAGAATGTTTATACATATGTAGTTATTTACTTAAATGCACTTATATTCACATATACATATAAACATATGGATAGATGCTTACTTTTATTGTATAATACACTAAAACACATGCATAAATTTTTTTTATTTACACTCGAAAAAATCTTAGAATAATTTTTAGTTGTCATATACTACTCACTCACTCGTAAGATTGTTTATATTCTCTAAAGTGATGTTTATAAACTATGACATTATCGTTGACAACGTTCTTTGAAGTTGTTATTGTTTATTCAGGCAAGTGTAAAATGCATCAGTTAGATTAAATTTGATAATATACACACACTTCTATTGTTTGTTTTTTGATATAAATTCTATTCAGCAAGGAGATATGATAACTCAGATTTTATAGATGGCAAGATTTAATATTTTTCAAATTGATTTTGAAACAATTGATCAATTAATTTAGGTAAACTTTCTAATAATCTGAAGTAATTATTTATACAAGTAGTATTTGTTTTTGTATTTTGTGTAATTAAAATAATTTGCTACTCCATCTTCAATAGTATTAACAGTAGCAGCAATAAAGATAATAATTATCGTCTTAATATTATGAGTTATTATTCATTATTCTAATAGCACAGTTAAAGAGAACCATAATACCCTAATATTTTCAATTACTGTGCTAATAATAACATAATTGAAGAGATTCTGAGCTCAAAATAATAACTTTAAGGAAAAAATTAGATTACCAGTTATTTTCTTTCAATAAACATATTTTCCAAAAACAATTTTTATAAAGTAGACTCATGTAAAAATACAGGAAACAAATAAAATTCCCTAAATTAGATTTAAACATTGAGAAAAAAAAATCGCTCTCATTATTATCCTGAACAATATTTTTTTTTATTGTTTATATTAAATTAAATTTAATAAATTTTATTACTTTTTCGAAACTAGAGTAAAAATATAAATTTACTTTATTTAAAATAAAAATAGAAGCCTCCTCAGAAATCATATAATATTCTTATATATTATTAAAGCATTTTTTTTCTTCGAGGGTATTTAAATTTTGTTTTTACATTCATATGTTGGCATATCATATGGACAAATTTATTTTAAACGATTCCAAATTGACTACGTGTGTCTGCTTGTTGTTTTGTTCTACTGATCTCCTCACATAGAAAATAAGAATAAAGAAATCTTTTCAAATATGTCATATATTGTCTCTTTTCTCTTTTTCTCTTTCTTACAAAGAGATGCATATCATTTCAATCTAAATTTATTAAAAATATTATGCTTAAATTAGTATATTATTATCACTTGCTTGATGTTAAATTATTTTTTTTTGTTGTTTGTCTGCTAAATTCAAAATTATTGTACAATGAAAATTTAAATATTTTTCGGCATTTTAATAGCAAAGATTTAGCGAAACAAAATGACTAATTTTTTTTTTTAGTATTATTGATTAATTTTAAATGTTTTCCAAAAAAAAATTTAAAACTTAAATTTTTTTTTTTTATTATTTTAACCTAATTTGCTCTACACTGTTTAAAATATTTGTTTATACTCTACATATAGTATATGAAAACATGTGTTTCAATTTTATATACACATGGTACATATTGAATATAGACATAGAATTTAGCAAAAAATACGTTTTTTTTATGCATTTGGTTGAATTTGTTTTGGTAACAAACAGCATTTAAAAATATTATTTAGTTTATATTATTAGTTTATATTTGTATATATATTTTGGAAATTCTATATATGGAAAGTAAATAATGAAAGCAATAATTTACTATATTTATCTGTAACACAGATTAGTTTTGATTTATCTTGTAAATAATATTAGATACTCTTGAGTGGTTTATGGCAATTATGGCATTTTAGTTATTTTTATTATTATTATGGAAAATACAAATAATACTTACTTGTTAAATAGTTTATCTGAGTAATAAATGTAATAAAACACAACACTATGCACAATAAAGTGCAAGGTTTCTTATTGTTTTTTATTAATATTCTATATATATATAAATAAATAAATAAAAACTATAAATGGTATTTAATTAGAAAAGAAAATATAATGATTAGAAAGCTCTCTCTCTTTTCTTCTTTTTTTTTCTTGAACAACTTAAAAATTTAAACATGTGCGATATGTATACATTAATAAATCATGGATATTAATTCGTAAATCGATTACAGAATATTTAACATTTTTTTTGGACATTGGTCAACACACCTTGTCACATACTTGTCCTTTTATAGTGTGTGGTGTTATGCATAACACAGATTTACTACATAAATATAATGTTTATGGTTTTTTTTCTTCTTCTTAATTTAAATTTATTGTTTCTTTTTTATGGTTTATTTCAATCGTGCAATGCGTTTTTTAATGTGTGTATAATATATCATCTTTTACAAGAGAGAGGGATGGACTCCAACAGTGAGAACTAAATATAAAATATGTTCAATCCAACACTTGTGCTGTAATTATAAATAAATAAGAAAAAATCCACAAAATTGAAAGCTTACCTCAGAGGAGGCAATATAATATAAAGAAAGATAAGAAATAAGAGTATTAATGATTAATTTAAATTATTTTTTAAATAAGAAAACAATCAATTTTATTATTTTTTTATGCATGTACGAGTATATATGGGTAATTTGGCAATATTTTTATTGAATATCTATTATCTACCCTACTTAAATACGTATGTATTATTTGCCTAAATGGACGTAATAAAAATAAAATAAATCATTTAATTCATGCAATTGTCAATTAAATTCAATTGGAATCACTCAATTAGGGGAGATGGGCTCCTCTCACTATTCTCTACTCAACTACATAAATTGAATAATTTAAATAGTGTTAAATTTTAAAAAAGAAAAAAAAATATGTATTTACTATGTATACATATACATGCATACATGATTTAAATACATTTTCGTTAATCATGTAATATTCATTAGTAGGTACTTAACAATTTTACAATATTAGCGCATTATGGAAAATGCTCTATATAAACTTCATAAATATATTTTCCATTTGTGCATTTAACACAAAACTAAAAGTTTTAACACCTTAGTTTAAAAGGAAATATTTAAATATACAATGATTTTGTTGGCCATAATTAATTAAAGTTTTTTCTTTTAATTTTTTTTTTCTTAGTGCTTAAAGAAGAACCTGATGATTTAACTGCCCATTTAGTGGCTACAAATGCTGTTGATGCCTGTATGCCTCTTGATGAGTCAGGGCCATTGTTTGGAGAAATTCTTGTTGGCTTTGGCATGAGCTCTTATGGTAGTCTTTTAACAGACGATATCAATTCTTTAGATTCAAATACATCATCTTCACCAGAACACATTAATACGAATAGCAATTCTACAGCACTAAAGGCATCATCATCATGCAATACAAATAGTTGTTCATCGTCATCATTAGCATCGCCAACGTCGTCAGTGACAACATATAATGGGTCAGCAATAACAGCAACAAGTACACACAGACAGTCATCGCCATCTTTGATAACAACTACAGCATGTGCAACAACAAACAGCAATACAACTGCAACAACAAGTAGCACAAATATTGATCCATTCATAAATTATCGCGATGAATCGAACGATACAAATTGCTCTCAGCATTTACTGTCACCAAGTGTTACATCCAAGGTAAATTGAACATTTTCTCAACGATAATAGAAAAACATTCTAAAGATTTATGTTAATTTTCCCTTAAATTAAATACGTTTAAATACGTTTTTATATTTTCAAAAAAAAAAAAAAAATATTTTTTTCTTTTTCGTTTTTCCTAAAACAATAAAATCTTAGAATGTTTTTAATGACTTGCAGAAATTTATTATATTTTCCACTTGAACAAGTCAAAATGTAATATTCATTATTATTTATTTTTTTGTATTCGTTTGTTTATATTTCTAGAGTCCCGAAGGTAGCAGTCTGCCATCATTGTGCAGTCCAAACTCATTAAGTCAAGAGGATGAATTTCCATATTATACCATGAATGTTGACGATATGGATGATTTAACAATGCGTGCTCCCTATATACCCATGAATGAACAAGACGATTTACCCTTGTTAACCTCAGACGATTATATGTGGAGCAGTGGAAATGCCTTTACGCCTGATGAATTCAGTTTGCATACAAAAGATTCTGATAACGGTTTGCAAGCCATGCAAATCAATCAGTCGATGAATTATCAACAGCAGCAATTTACACAACAACAACAACAACAACAACAAACGCAACAATTTTCAAATTCATTATGTTCATCACCAGCCTCAACAGTATCATCGATGTCGCCATCTCCCATACAACAACAACAGCAGCAGCGACAACAAAATTCTCAACAAATTTTCTCTGCCGACTCATCGGAATTAGCAGCTTTGTTATGTGGTTCGGGAAATAGTTCATTATCAATTCTACAAGATACCACAAACTTTACAAATTCCCTAAATTTAAATGGTGGTGGTGGATCTAATCAAGACAACACAACCAGCCAAACATTTGGTGCCGGTGACAATAGCGTTGGTTTAAATGACGATTTGGATAGTGTCAGTGTGGCTAGTCCTACTGCTGCAAGTCCAGCATTGGATCAACATCAGCAATTGCAACAACAATGTTTGCAACAATTTCAAGAACAATTGCAACAGCAACGTCAACAACAACAGTTATTGAGTGGTTTAAATATAAATTGTAAAAAAGAAAAGTTCGATACCGCAAACAATTCGCCATCGATGACTCCAAATCTATGCGATACCATAGATGATGCTTTTGATAATGTGTATAACAAGAATTGTAAGTATAGAAAGGAGTACATTAGGTAATTCTTCTATTTGTTGCATAGCGCAAGCAAGCGAAGAAGAACTTACTTTTCGCAAAGAGAGTTTTGTTTAACAAAAGCAAGCCGTTGTGCTATTAGGAAAATTCGTTAGATGTTTTCCTTTCTTTATACGGTAAAACAAAGTTTTTTTTTTTTTGGAATTTCTATTTTTATGTTTTTACTTTTCTTAGTATAGAAGAAAAATATTATTAATACTTAAAGAATTTACTCACATACGTATACCTCCACATTAATTACACGACAAGACTCTACGCATCGAATAATACTATCTATAGAGACACCAAAAATAAACACTAGGATATTTATGTATAAGTTTGTTGTAGGTTTATAGAAGGGGGACAGAAGAAAGGCTAATAAGAATAAATAAATAAAAAAAAATTAATGCAAAACAAACATGTCTGCAGCGTAGATGGATGGTAATGATTTTATATGAAAAAAAATGAAGAATCACATTTATTATTAATAGTATATATATTTAAAGAATTTTTAAAAGAAAAATATTAATTCATGGAAAATATAAATCCCAATATTCACCGCAAAACGTCAGCTTTCTGTAACAAAAATATGTACGTGATATACCCTACAATATAGTCATTTATAGTGAATTGTGTGCCTTAATTGTAAATAATTTAAAAATTCAATTATAAATCTCCAAATATATGCCATTTGTGAAGAAGAAATTGACGCGTGAATCAAAAACAATAGAGATTGACTTCTGGGATTGCTGTTCATAAATGAGTAATTTCCTTGCATATATTTAAACTAACAAAGTAAACAAGCTAATATCACAAGATAAACAACTTATATACTCTGTATTAAAAATCTTTAGGCATTTCTAAATGTTCATCATCATGTTAATAACACGTGACGGTCTAAATAAATTGTATATAAATTATCTATTAAAGTGTGATGATGATGAGAAAGTATTTTTTTTAGTTTTCCGGCTATTAAAAAGACTCAAATTTCTCACAATAAGTTTTTTTTATGTTGATCGTGTTATTAAACCAAAAATGCCCCTTTAAGAAATATAATTATGTATGTACATATATTCATCTATCCAGTGATAAATTTTCCCTTAAATCTATTCGCATTTAGTATAATAACACACGTATTTATATTCTTAGTGTTTATTATGGAAAATATGTTGTTGCCTACGCTTGTGTTTCTTCATGGACCTCCTTTCTTCTTCATAATTTTGTTCGTTAAATATTTCTTAATAAATTTATTGGTTTTTTTTTTTATCAGTTACTGAAAATTTTGTCTCCATGCGTTCTAGAAAAATATTTTTATTATTTCTTCTTTTTTTTCCACCTCAAGTTTATCTATACGTTGAATTATTCAATTTTTCTATACACTTTGTTTATATTTTTTGTTTTATTTATTTACTTTTGTGTTTTGTATAACCAAGTTCAGGGACAATATTATTTTTAATAATTTCTATTCTTTTTTAGTTTGTTAGGAGGTACTACATACATGCAAACATACAAAACGTATCACTACATAGACTGCAATAATTAGATCTACTACAATATTTATAAACATACTGTTTATACACATTAAGTGACATGTATTTTCAGTCATAAACATTTTTTAAAAGGGTTTTAAAGATTATTAGATGCGTATGATCAAAAGTTTTTCTGACAATACATTCATTTTCGTACAAAATAAAAAATGTTTAATAATCTAGGGGGTGAATAAACTTTTTTTAGATCACTCATCAGTGTATGTTTTATGTTTTAACACACACACACACAAGCTTTTTAAGAAACCATTCGGTACGTGGAACAAAAAGTTGTGGAATTTCGAAAACATAAAATAACTCGAAAAATTTTAAAATTGAAATTTTGAAACTATAACGAAATTAGAATTAAGACAGGACAGAAATAGGTATTATCCCGTATAATAGAAGCTCAATTTTTATTTTTATACTTGCATCTAACGAATTTTCCTTAAAAAGCTTTTGTTGTACTCAAAGTTGTTTTTTTTTCTTATCATCTATTTATTAAATAAACGCCCGTTTAAATCACTCTTTACCTTGTATAATTTATTAGCAACGAATTTGGATTGTTGGAATGAATTTTTACAAATCAATACAAATGAGAATACCAATAATACAACAAATAATGCTGCTACAGCAACACAACAACAGCAGGATATGGAAAATTTAAGACAAGAAGACTGTAAACAACAATTGCAAATGCAATTGCAGCAACAACAACAACAACAGCAGCAGCAACAGCAGCAACAAACACAAAATATTATCATAAATGCAGTGCTTATTAATGGCACAATTCAAACAACAAGCAATAATAAAAATATTTTGGTACCAACTCTAACCACCAATCATCAACAACAGCAAAGCAATACAAAATCATTAAATAAAGTCAATGCTATTAAATTTACACCCATAACAAGTACAGCTACAAAAATTATTGAAAATAAACAAACTTTGTTGCAGCAGCAACAACAACAGCAGCAGCAACAGCAAAACAATATCATTAAAACTGCTTACATACAAGCAGCTGCTGCAACACAGAGCAATAATAAGAGGCATTTGTCAGCAACACAAATTGCCAACAATGCCATGGAATCGAAACGTTTAAAAAGCAATAACGTCGTAATGGATTTACAAAATTCTAATACAACATCGCAACTATTACAGCAGTTGATAACAAATCCTCAACAACAAGGAAATTTGAATGGCAAAAATTCCAAAACTATTGCTGAATCAAGATGGTCGTCTTCTAACGAAAACCAAAATCATCAGCAACAACAACAGCAGCAACAACAAAAGCAACAGCAACAGCAAAAGCAATCAAACAGTGTTTTGAAAAATCTTTTGATTAGCGGTTGCGATGTAAGTGCCGGTTACTGTATTGTCCCTATGAGACCAAAAGCAAAACTCGCCAAAGTGTAATGATTTTTAAAAGTAGTAGAAATTTGTTATTGAATGGCAAAAAGTCAACAACAAATAAACGCTTAAAAAACATTTTTTTTTTTAAGAACAAAAACAAAACTACAACAAAAAAAAAAAAAACAAATACGCATAATTTACAACACCTGCCTCTTATTTCTTTTATTTTAATTAATTTACTTTAATTTATAAAATATATTAATTATATGTAGTAGAACAACACATTATAACGAACTCATAATTTTTAGCACAAAATGTGAATATATTTTTAAATTATTCCTCCTCACCCCATCTCCACCACCTCATCCTCTACCAAAATACCAAACATTACATACAAAAAAGAGAATCATAGAATTCAATTTGTCCAATAGATATATACAAACAGCTTATCTTATGTAAAAACTAATAACAATTGTTTACTACGTGAATTGTATATGAAAGTTTAAAGTATATCAGCTAAAAGCAATATGGAATATTTTTTTTAGGAATTACGATTATGATACAAACAATTGTTTTGATTAAACTGTCGTGTTTTGTTTGTACTAAACTCAATCATAGTACTGACATAAAGTACTAGTATTATATATATTTTATTACAATAAAAATAATACTCTTATTTAAAAAAAAAAAACAGGCAAAATCTGTTTCAACCGGTAAGCTGTTTCAAATTGTTTCTTTTGGGCAATCACAGTGACATTCTATGATTTTGTTTTTTTTTTTTTTCAATTGTTTTTAAATACGAACATTTGATTTGTTCCAAACGAATTCTTTTTATTAGTTAGCCATTTAGTTTAAAATACACTCACTTTGTAAATGAATCGATTTTATATAGTTAAAAAAAAACATATTAAAAATTTATCTTAAAAAGAGTAAATATTTGTTTTCTTTATTTTTGAAGAATTTATTTAAATTTTAAGCTTTAGTTGTATTTTATTAGGTGTTATTAATTATAAAACGATTAATGCTATAAAACAAACAGAACTATTAGTCAAAAGATTTCGAAGAAAAAAAGAAAAAAAAACAAGCATAAAGTAGCATATATTCTTTAGTCTGTAAGTAGTAGTATAGCTTAAACATTAGTATAATAATTGTAACTAACAAAGAAGTGTTAGAAGTAGAACACTTTTTTGCATAGAGAGAAGAAAATTAAAGAAAAAAACCAGAATATAGAGACTACTTGTTATTTAACATATAAAAATAAGAAAAAACAAAATTTATTATTGTTTTAACTTGTTAATTCTAAGTTATCTTTATTATTATTATTATTATTTTTTTTTTTTTTAATTTACTAAAATATTATGTTGAAATACCTTTTGATTATGGTTTTACTTTTTTTTTTTTTTTTGTAAATAACGAAAGAACTATTAAGAAATATTTCTATTATTTTCATTATTTTATAATTTTTACTATCTTTTGTATATAAAAACAAAAAACAAAATTGTATTTAATTAATAAGTGTTTTTAAATTTTTATTTTGTTATTTAATTTCTTATTTTTTTTTTTTACTATTTTTTTAAACATTTTTTTTTCTTTTTGTTAAATATTTCATTATCGAAAAATAAAAAAAAAAACAAACAAACATCACATTTTATTCTTTGTTATAAAGACGAACAAAATAAAAAGAGAATATTACACAAAATTAATTTCAATATGTTTTATTTTTCTTCCTAATTTTAATTTTTTCTGTTCCTTAGTTCATTAGGAAAAGGTTTGATTGAACAAAAAAAAATTTTGCTTAATTCACTTAATTCGCAACATCCAACATCCGAAAATTTGTTTTGTTTAAATATGTTTTGTTTCCTTTAATTTTTTTTCTTTATTTAACTTTGAAAAAGAGTAAATTTTGTTTGTATATTTCATATTTCTTGTTGATATAATATTTATTGTTTAAATTGTTTTTTGATTTCATTTTATTTTCAAATACAAAAATTGAACAATTCTACCTCTTAAAGAGAAATATAACAAACAAACAAACAAAAAACATGAAATAAAAAAAGAGTTCAAAATTTTAGATAAATTTTTTACAAACGAAATTTTATCAATTTAACCAAAAAAAATAAAAAAAATAAAATAACAAAATAAACAAAATCTATATGAAAACAAAAAACAAAAAAAAAGAAAACAACGGAAATTAAAACAAAAATTATACAAAATTTGAATCACAAAACAAATTGAGCGCTAAAGGTACAAATCGAAAAAATT
The DNA here is from genome assembly GCA_005959815.1 of Sarcophaga bullata. Lineage (NCBI taxonomy): Eukaryota > Metazoa > Arthropoda > Insecta > Diptera > Sarcophagidae > Sarcophaga > Sarcophaga bullata. The sequence goes on from QOCX01000013.1 coordinate 673,599, forward strand.
AAATTGAATTATAGAAATTATATTGTAAAGATTAAAGATGAAAATCAAAGTGAAAAAACAAATACCCAGTTTAGAGACAATTTTTCTTATTTACATACATTCATACATACAGATATACATACATATTATATAACCCTAAATCATAATTAGTCCAATAATAATTTTATAAAAGCAAATATAAATAAATTGAATATAAACATATTTGAAGATATAACCTTAAATACCTCAAGATTAAGATGAAGATAAAAGTACAGCAAAACAAAAAAAATATAGAAATGTATTGAGATAATGATTGTATCCCTCAAAAAGTTGGATGTTTATTTAAAAGAATGAAATGTGAACAGTAAAAAAAACATAAGCTTTAATAAGACCCCAAACAATAATTGAAATTAATTTATTTAATATTAACTCTTTCGTTTTTCTATTTATTTAGTATCATATTTCACTAATTTGTTTTAATTTTTTTTTTTAATTTAATTAATAAGAATTGGTTAAATAAATAATTGTTATAAATTTATCAAAATTGAAATTGAAAAGAAAAAAAAACAAAAAAAAAAAACGTAAGAAAAAAAAACAAATAAATGAAAATATTGACTGTTGAAATAAACAAAATTGTTTTATTTGTTAAAATTTTACATTATCTTAATTTTATCTATTTTTAGTTTAGTTTTTTTCTTTAATTTTTAGTTTTAAAATTTAAGTACTTCTATAAAGAAAAGAAAAAAAAAAAAAAAAAAAATGCGTTCTTATATTATGGTATATACATACGTATGCGTACATATTATTTACACCGCGATTTACTGAGTGCGATTTTATTATTTTATGATTAAAAACTAACTATCACTTGATATGATTTATTATAAATATTAAAAAAGTACATTCCTTTTCAAAGTTCGAAATCTAGAGGGTTAAAAATGTATGGATTTTGAATTGAAAAAGGAATCTTCTTCAGAATGGTTTAAAATTATTTTCTTTTTTTAATTAATACGTGAAATAACTCCCATGATTAATAATTCATAAGTTTATTTGTATGAGTGACATGAATAATTATATATATAGACATATATGTATGTATCTATATTCGTTAGAATATGAAACAAAACATTAAAGTCATACAATTTCATTTAACTTCTCTTCGATTATTCAGCAAGACAAGGCTGTTTAATTTTTGATATTAAAATCAATAGAAATTACTTTCTCACAGTAAAATATTTTGTTATAAAACGCAACAGAAATTAAAGATTAACAGTCGTATCTTTGTTCCATTAATATTGAATCTTACTTTTTAACAGTTCATAAAAATAATAAGCTACAGTTTCTTAACTTGACTTAATTTTATGTTTATATCCCCGAATATATTTCATTTTTACAGCATATCTTAAAAGCTTAAAATATCAACAATTTTCTTTTCTCACTTTTGTTGTTGTTGATATCGACAAAACTATATTGAATTTTTGTTGTAAATTTTATTACCTTGACTATTTTATTATTTTATTTTACTGCCAGATCCTATCTATATTTTTAAATGTAGTTCCTACACAATATGTAGGTTCTTTCCTTCTACATATTCAAAGCTTTTACAGTATTATGGTATTGAAAACCAAGAGGATTTTTAACCTTTTTCAATTTAATTCTGGTGAAAGTAAAGCCAATAGTATTAAGCCACAAAGACCATAAAAGAAACATACACATTTGATGGCACAAGTCAGTTATAAAATAACAAGCAATAGTTGTAACAGAAAATCATAGAAAATAGTATGGAAAGAAGATTCAGCTAATAAAGCCACAGGAATTAAGTAGAACAAGTATGTTAAGGAAGAGAAACCATTAATTGTGAAGCATAAAATATTATATCCTTAGAGTATTAAAAAAAAATTTTTTTTATCATATTTTTATTACACATACTTTCAATATTCAAATTAACTTGTATTAGAAATTTAAACTTCTTGGTATTTTAGGATAGTACGCTACTCTACCGTGTAGAGTCATTTTTGCATAAAAAATACATTCAAATGGAGAAAAGGACTCATATAAGGATATCAAACTTATTGTCAATGTTGTTAATTATTTTCTTTAAATTAATCTTAGCATATTTTTCAGGAGCAAATATTTATAGTATACTTTAAGGAGTATTAAAAAATACAACACTATTTTGCTGAAGCAAATGAAACTAAAGTTTCATGGTATATTCGAAATTGGTAGTTCAAAGAGAAAACTTTATTTCTACTATGCAGTTCAATTGAATTAAAATTAAAACATTGCGACAATTTAAAAAAGAAAATAGAATAAAATTATTGGAGACGAGAAAAGTTTAAATATTTCAAATGTGTTGTTAAACTTTAATCTCTGACTGTACATATTAATGTATGTTTTCATTTCTTTCATTAAGAAACGAGGACTATTTCTTTTTTTTTTTTTGTCATTTTTTTTATACGTTCGCATGTAGTGAGGACGTATGTATATGTATTGGATTTGTTTTTCTCTTTCTTTAAGTATTCGGTATACACAGAAAGTGAACGTATTTTCTATTTGGTGGGTGGTGTATACAATTTTATGTTTTTATTTCCTTTCTCTTTTAATGTTCTAATATTTTGACTTTATTGTTGTGTTGTCTTGTCTTGAATTGTTGGAAAATGCCTATGACAGTTTTTCATATAGTTGTGTTGATATAAATAGCATCGGATATTTTGTATTATAAATTTGGAAAAATCATTGTTGTGGTTAATGATCACATTTCGTATTAATATATATTGCTGCTGTTTTTCCTATTTCTTCTATATTTTTATTTTTCTTTTCTTTTTGTTTTAATATTCTATAGGCTGTTTTATTATTATACATTTTTTGTTTTCAGGGCCTTTTATTTATTTTTATCATTTGTTTTTTTAATATTTTGTTTTGGATTTTTATTTTTTATTATAAATTTTCTTTATTTTTTATTTTTGATGTATGTATATTTACATGCATACATACATACATATATAAAGAGGTACATTATGTCTTATGATTTTTGTACAATTTTCTGTCCTCTTATTGTTAAAAGTGGTAATATGTTGTGAATTGTAATGAATTACACAATAAAAATTTCTTGGGAATATTTTTCTTATTTTCTTACTTAACGATTGTGTTCTTATATTTGAAATGAAATTCATTTTCTGTTAAAAGCTGTTGAGAAAGTTTGATTTAAAACAATTTCCTTGATATTTGATTTCTATTTTTAGCTCTGCCTAAAAGTATTTACATGCCACAAGAAAGTTTTGTGGGTTTAAAAAATTTTTTATAGTCCCATAAAATCAGATGCTTATCATACCGCTTTAGTCTTTTAAACTATTCGAACTGCTATTGCTTACGTAAAGGATTATTGACATAAAAATAGAACTTAAGATATTTCCGTTCTATTTTGTTCTTAGTGTTTAGAATTCTTTTACAAAAAACCTATAAAAATATGTTTTTTTATCATTTTTTGTTTTTGCATAAATAAATATAAGCCAGTGGTAATGCGTGACATGTCATAGAATTTAAATCCAATGTAAAATAATTATAGAAAAATTTTATGCTTTTTGTATGAATTAAATCAATTATGACAAGTCTTCTCTGTTACTCAATAAGAGTTGGTGTGTTGAGAAATGCATATAATAGTGTTGTATTGCTAATGGAAAAACTAAATCCAAAACAAAACAAGATAAAAACGTTTCTTGAAAATTTCCATAACTTATTAAAAAACGATTTCAATTTTCGTTCAAAAGAGCTTATTTAAATTCAAAGACCACAGCCTACAAACATAATTAAAAATAAATTGTTAGTTTTTAAATAATATTACAACAAAATCAATTGATTTTTGATTTTGCAGTATATCAAACGGCTTTTGCATTTCCTACAGATATAAAATGATATTGTTCTTTAGTAGGTCTTAGTCTTAAAGTATGCTTTTAATAGGAATTTAACAAGCAACACGTTTGCGCTACCATTAAACTTTTAATAGGTTTTTCTCTCTAAACACATTCATATGTACATAGGTGTGTTGTACATATGTATTTTAGATGTTATTTGCAATAAATTTTCCTAACGAAACATTAAATTTTATGTATATACAGACAATGAATGTGTACAACGACTACCATTTAAATTTCAGAAGAGCAATATAAATGATTTGGTATATAGTCGATAACAAAAAACGTGAATTTAATTTATTACGGAAATTTGTTAAAATTAAAGGCAATTTGAAAATCATTTGCCTTTAAATATGCTATGAAATGGAATGTAACTATGCAGCATACGTTCCTAAAAGTATGTCATGCTATTTTAAATAATTGATTTAATTTATTTCATTTTCTTAGACAATTTTAAAACATATTTTTTTTTATATTGTGTATGCACCTCAGTTACATTTCTAGTATTTTAATCAAAATTTGGCAATAATAAATTATTTCATTTGTAATATATTTTTTATTTCGTCACTTTTTTTTCTTCCTTTTAAATAAAATTTATTACAATAACGTATAACATAAACAAATTATACATACTACCTCCCAAAGTAAAATACAACAAACGAAATACTAAACAAAATAGATTAAAAAACATTTTTTAAATACAAAAATATAACCAAACTACCTCTAGTAAAATGAAAACTGTAACTAAAAAATAAATTAAAGCACAAAATGGAATGACTGAGAATTGGTTAAGGAATGAGTATAAAAAAAATTGATTTTTAGTTAAATATTTAGCATACATTTAGGTTAGTTAGTATCTAGTATAATAGTTATAAAGTTCCTTTACATATATTAAAAATAAAGGAAAAATTTAAGAAAGTTTTAGTATTTAGGAAAAATTTTAGTATCATCAAAAGGAAAAAAGAAAAACAAAAAAAAAAGAATATGGATGGATGGATGGCAATAGTTTAAGCAATAGTTAATTAGCAGTAATTTTCATTATAAACAATAAATATATTATAAGTTATAGCATAAATTTAGGCTTAAATTTTTAAGGCAATAAAAAGAAAAAACCTCATTTTATATACATATTATAAGAAAGAAAAAAGAAAAAAAGAAAAATAATTAAGACTGGCCATGGAAAATTTTAAAAATTTCAATTCCATTTAATAATAATAAAAAAAGAGAAATCCAAAAAAACCAAATGTAAATACATATTAAAACTACATACAATAGTCAAAGAGAAACTAGCCATTTTAAATTAAGGAGCATAAGTAAAGGTAAACACCATTAATTTACATACATTAGGGAGTAATGTAAATAAATATTGTATAATTTTAAATGAACTTCTCATGGCTTTCAAAAAAAAAAAAATAAATAAATAAATAAAAGTTAAGCATTTAATTTTATAATATACGCATATGTATGCAAACATACAATTTGAGAAGATGTTTAATATAATTACCTCAGATTAAAGAAACCTCAATATTGTGTAATCCTTTTTAAATAGAAAAATATCAAAAATAAATCATGTTTTTTGATACTCTACCTCTTGATGTTAGATTTCGAATCAACTATTATTTATTATTCATACACATACATACATATATAGTTAAATTATAAAATATAAATGTTGTGTCTTAGCATAAATAATTAATTTATCTCTAAAAGAAAATGAAAATTATAAATGAAATTATAAAACACCTGTAGGTACTGTTATTTATATCTTGCAAAATATTCCAAGGAAATAAATTGTTTGTTTTTAGCAATCAAAGCTTTTGAAAACAGTTTTAAATGCTTTTATCTCCGTCCCTCAGGTCGGATCTTCTTCAATATGTATTCGAATTGTAATCAGTATTAATTTTTAAATTATGACCCACAGTTCAATGCAATTCTACTACTATTACTAATCTAATTTCAATTTATTTTGAAATGCTGATCTACAGATTCAATGTAATTGCTCCTAGAGAGCCTGTCTAATACTTGAATTTTAATCACTGTACTAATCTAACCACAATTAATTTGTAAATGATGACCTATAAGTTCATTGTAATTTCCTAAGAAGATTAGATCTAACAGCATATGTTTTCTAATCATATGTTTCAAGAGATATGCAGTTTACTTCTTGATATATTAAAAAAGCAAAATATAAAAAACATTTCTAAGATACTACAAAAAAAAAAAAAAAAAAAAATATAAATAAATTGGTCATTTGAAATTTGTATAGAATTGGTTTAAAAAACATCTATAGAAGATATAATATCTGTATTCTAATTCTAATGAGAATAACTTATTTGAAGAGTTTTACTTCAATTTATTAATTTTTTTTAAATAGTCCAAAAATAGAATAAAAATTAATCTTAAATTTATTATAAATGTGTAACCTACAATACCTCATTAACAGGTTTAAAAATCAAATACAAATTAATTACAAAATAAAAAAGATAATAGTATAAAATAAAGACTCAGTTATATACATATAGACAAATTTTTATTAAAGGGTTTTTTTTAGTAAAAAAAGGCTATAAAAATAATAATAAAAACAATCTAAATTTACAGCATATCCCAAATATTCCCCACCCACAGTATTAATACAATATGTTTTAAACCCTATATCTCTCTCTTGAATTCTATATTTTAATTTATTTAATTTTCTTTCATTCATATGTTTTTTGGTACATATTTTTACACAGCGGACAAAAATGTTTTTCTATTGTAATCCTGCTATTAAATTTTGTAAATTCTCATTTGAATAATAATAGAACATTCATAAATAATATATGGAACTCTAATTAAATTCTTCTAAGGAATTCGCATTCGAATGGTGGCAATATTTTCCAATCTATAAAATTTTTGTGATTTAGAACATTAAAAAAAAACATTATTAAATTCTATTTCTATTTTACAACAATTGTAATAAATGGATAAAAATTACTTAGAAAAATCTTTAATCTGAAAATTCTTAATTAGAAATGTATAGTCATTAAAATGAAAGACATTTTTTTTCCAAATTCTTTAAATAAAATAATAATCGTGAAAAAAAAATCGTACATTCCACGCTTTGTACAGTTCTTAACATGTTCACTTTTCAAATTCTTGTACTTATGACACATAAAGTTCTTTTAATGCGTTATTGGCTGACGATAGACATTAAGCTCTACTGCCAAAGTCTAGCATTGATGAAATGTATAAATTTATTTTAAAACTATTCGACATTGTAGGACTGTCATTTTTATTGTCAAATTTTTTTTACTGGAGTATTTACTTAATAAAAATTATTTGATTTCTAATGCGACGATCCATTCATTTTATAATAACAGGTGCCATTATGGACATGAAATATTTAAATTACAACTTATTTTTTTGTAAAGACATCTTTTTGTTAATATTGCAAAACGTTCAGTGGGTAGGTAACATTGCCAAGAGTTGCAATACTTTAATGAAGTAATTGCAATAAATGGATAAAAATTACTTAGAAAATCTTTAATCTGAAAATTCTTATTAGAAATGTATAGTCTATTAAAATGAAAGACATTTTTTTTCCAAATTCTTTAAAGTAAAATAATAATCGTGAAAAAAAAATTCGTTACATTTCCCATCGCTTTGTAACAGTTCTTAACATGTTCACTTTTCAAAATTCTTTGACTTATGACACATAAAGTCTTTTAATGCGTTATGGCTGACGATAGACATTAAGCTCACTGCCAAAGCTCTAGCTTGCTGAAATGTTATAAATTTATTTTAAAACTTTCGACATTGTAGGCGTCATTTTTTATTTGTCAAATTTTTTTTACTGGAGTAATTTACTTAATAAAAAATTATTTGATTTTAATGCGACGGATCCATTCATTTTATAATAACAGTGCCATATTGGACATGAAATATTTAAATACACTTATTTTTTTGTAAAGACATCTTTTTGTTAATTTGCCAAAACGTCAGTGGGTAGGTAACATTGCCAGAGAGTTGCAATACTTTAATGAAGTCAGATATAATTGATTTATAAACACCAATTTACTAAATTATTATCATTGACGAAGAATGCTGCCTGGTAAAATATTTATGCGTGTGTAATATTATTAAATAAACAAAATTTTTTTTTACCATAAATTTATTTGCTTTTGTTATGAATTCATGTATCAGTTTTCTTATTTTCTATTAATTACTTTATAATCACTCTTTTAAGTTGCAATTAGTTTCAATTTTACCTTCCCTCCCCCTCCATCTTTATAAACCCATCAATGAAATTTATTATAATAAAATAAACTAATTTAATTATAGTAAATTATACTCAATAACATGAACAAAACAGCATTTACTAACTTTAAAAGCATACAATTTTACTATTTAAGTGTTAAATATTAACATAAATTGAAATTAATATGAAAAAAATATGCAATATTAATTTTAAAACTTTATTATATATATAAAAAAAAAAAATAAAAATATTTTTTAATAAACACCTAACGAATTATATCTCAAAGAATACTTTACACTCACACAAACATAATTAAGTAATAAAAATAATAATCCCTTAAATATATGCTGCAAAAAAAAAATCAATAATTAACTAACCAACCAAAAACGTGTTTTATTTTTAAGGACCTATTCAGGAAACAAAAAAAAAAAAAAGTAACAGAGGATTTGGGGACATTTGGGAGAGAGTTACATATATTCTTCTATACATATGTATATATTTCTATATATTTTCAATACACATACACGTATTCTCTTTTCGATTGCCGTTTTTTACTGCGAAAATATCTAAGAAAAAAGTCATATTCGTACATTATATGTGTCCATTATTATTATTTTCTTGCCCATAAAAAAAGTGACATAAAGGCCTAAAAAATCTTTGAAAACATTCTAAAGAATTCGTATTGCGTACATAAAAATTTAAATGTTTCTTCATATACTTAATGTTTTTGTTTTATGATTTATTAGGCAGAAAATTGTATCGTTAATTTAAAAATTTTCTTTCAAAACAGCCTATTACAAATTGATGGGATCCAACAAAAGTGATAAACGTGTGTTAATAAAAAATGAAATGAAATATATTACGTTTTAATATCATGTTGACATAATAATTAAATAAAATTAACATAGCATAAATATAACATATTTATTGAAATCATTTATAATTTATATTATTTGTTAAAGTTTAAAATATGTATTTGGACTATGACTGAATTGTTGTCTTAAAAATCAACAGATTTTGTTTCTTTAAGCATTAATTAAAGTCCATGCTTGAAAATCAAACTGATATTCTTCAGTTAATACAAATCGAGTCCCATAGTTTGATCTATATGCGATTATTTCAATACGAGAACGAGGTTATATCATTCGTTTATTACTGACAAAATCCAATTTATATGGTAAAAGTTTATTTTCTTTAATAGTAAAAAAAAAAAAATAAAAATATACGCACTACTTCTCGTTTCTCTGTCACTTCAATAGAATATTTAAGAGACTTGCAATAAAAAAATTCTATGAGGTTTAAAAACAATACAGAAAAAAAGGAAACTTGTCACCTAATTGCACCTATAATAGCACCATGTTGGGATAACAAATGTACCATTTTTTTATTTCAAGTTGGATTGCCGCTTATTTTTCCTGAAAAACTTTTCAAAATTATTTCAATTTTTTTTGTGTATCTCGTATGTACATATGTACGTTGAAGTTATTTTTAAGTGTTTATATTGTATTTTAAGCTAAAATAGAGGGAGGGTTCGGTTTAATTAAAATATTATCCATGTTAAATAGATGTTAACAACTATTGCAAGACTTTCGTTTCAATAAACATTTAATGCCTTATAAGATAAGTATTCTTTAATAATCGCAAGTTAATAAGATTCCCAAAAAAAGTCTACTCTTCAGACATGTCTTGATATTGTTTTATTGTTACACTTTCCTCTACATATTTTTTGTTTGTTTTTTCTTATCTTTTATGAAAGTTCTCTGAACTATTTCTTACCCCCTGGGTTTGTAAAATAAAATCAATAATTGTGGAAAGTAAAAGTTGAACATCCTTCAGCAGCTATAGAAACAATAACTCAAACAGAAACAAAAAGCGAAAAACAAAAAAAAAAACGAATTCCTTTTGATAATAATTAGATATTATGTTACAGCAATTACAATAGGAGAATAATTTTTAAAAATATATGAATATTATGTGAGTCAATACAGTACAATAATATTGTACTTTAATGATATTTCTTTCTATTTTTATAAAAAAAAAAAAGTAAAATCTTTAGCCAAAATCGAATTTTCTTTAAAGAGTTGGAAGTTTTTTTTATGAAAAGAATAAGCCTTTATAATCTTATGTTTGAAATTTTATATTATATTGGATACAGCAGGCCAACGTCATTCAATTTAATTTCTAAATATAACGGAGTCCACCTTAAACAAGTGCTACCAATTTATTACAAAATAAATGTGTTTTCTTCCAATGCTATAGCATTTTCATACTGAATATAATCAAAAAGAAAAATGCTTTAAAAATTCTTTTCTATTTAAATTTTATACGAAATATATTGAATTTTGTTTCATTGTTTTAAATTAACCACAAATTTCTTGATTATTTCCAAAGTTTTATATCCAATTTCCTTAATTTTTCAAATTTTATATTATGCTGCTACTGCACATTGTTACATCAAATAAAATGAGCTTAATCAGCATTAGCAAAGCAAAACCTTTTTGATTTTCTTTGTTTTTTCTATTTCCAATATGCGTTGTAGAAATTTTCCTTTTCTTTTTTTTATTTTTATTTTAAAGCCAACGGGCAGGCACATATCAATTTCTTTTAGCAACTTTCCTTTTCTAGGAGAAATAAATAAGTCTACAATTACAATGTACAAATCGTAGGCGTGTAACCACAGAGCTTGTAACGATGATAACGTTAAAAGGCATTTAATATCAGATAATTAAGAAAGTTAAGATTTAATTAAAAATTGAAAAAAAAAAGAAACAGGAATTAAGTTATTTTGCTGGTAGCGCTCAAACACGAGCTTTATGAAAATTTATAGAAATGTTCTCGATTAAATTATCTTTTGAATACAAAGAAATATTTATAAACGATAAAATTTAATCAGAACTTACCACGATGGCTTCTCAAATCTATTTGTAAAACCTACATCGTAAATACATACTTCGATCATTAAGCGCAAAATCTCTGAAGCGGTCGGAGTTCGAAAATGCTTTGACGGTATTATTCTGTCGCTTTAAGCCAACTTAAGTGCATACATAAGTGTACTGCTTTATTTAAAGCTACATTATTGCTATTTCTAATTCATCCATTCGTGAGTTTTATTTTTTATTTTTTTTTATTTTATTTTATTAGAAGAGAGTCCCTGATTCAACCCCCAACACAGACATCTCAGCAAAACGAAATATGAGACTGTCGGACATTTTCTCTTGGCAATATTTTGCTAAAAAGTCTGAGAATTAATTAAAATTGCCATGAAAAGTTTCTCAGCTGTTTTTAGGAGTGAACTATAGGTCTCTGCTGGATAAAATTGATATACACAACACTGGTAGTGTCAAAAGCTAGGTTGCTTTATAACCGCATCACCATATAATTATTTATTCGATATTAAACTTTTAACATGTTCTAAAGGAAAAAATCCATTTGAAAGAACCTTAAAAATACTTTTCGCCTTTGGCAGCTAAAATACAACAATCTAACGTATCAGAGCTAAATGCTTTTCAGAGCATTTATTACAAATATTTGAAACTATTAAATTGTTTACATATTTATGCTTTATGGCTTACGCTTTAATTCTGTTTCGTTATATAATTTTCACCATGTTAAAGATTTTCTTTCGCTTTTATTTCATATAACGCCTTTGCGGTCCATGTAGTGTGGTAAAGTCTACTTAGAATTATAAGGAAAGAAATTTTGATTTTCATTCCTATGTTACACGTGTATGGGTATTTTTATTAGTCGATACCATAGAGAATACCAAATATGAATGATAAGTAAAGAAATGAATGACTGAAATGATAAAATAAACGAATGTAAAAGTATCCTTTCTTATGCAATATAATTGGTAACGGAAGTCTTGAGTTACATTTTATAGGTTTAGGTTAAATGGCCTAAGAATTGGTTTCTGTACGTATTTCATATTTAATTGTAGGTTAAATTTAAAGTGACAATATATTATTATGTATTGTGTTATGGAATACATTAATCTCTTTGCGAAAATATACCCATTTATATATACATACATATGTATATACTTTTTATGTATATTTCATATGCCCATTTATTAGGAGGGCAATATTAAGAATTTGATATTAATGTTATGGTATTTCAGTTGGTCGTACAAATATTTATTATCTCGGGGAAAGTAAATATTTTTAAGGAAGATAAATAATTTTAATAATTTCAATTTACATAACAATCTTGTTGGTACATAAACCAATGTATGTATTTATTTACTTGTATTATGAAGTAACACAAGGGTTTTTGAAGCAATTACTTTCAGCAGCTTTATAAAATATTTAAAAACTTCTAGAAAAATTATGTGCAGTAATCGTGAAGTACAAAATAAAGTGACGCTACATTAAATTAATTAAAAATATAATAAATTTTGAAACTTTTTACTATTTTCAAATCGTCTTTTTTTTATTTCAATGAGTTTTCTTCTCATTCTTTTAGTAGTTTCACAATTCTTTTTCAAGAAATTTAAGCTTATTTGTGAGTGAACAGTGGAAAATAAAATGGCGTGTAGGCTTCTATTAGTTATGTTAACGCAAAGGTGATATTGAATGCGAATTATAAAAATATCAATTTGTTTAAAAGGAATTATTTTGATATCATTATAAAATAAATTCCAACTTGATCGATCAACTATATATCCAATCCGATATTCAAGAAAAATAAACTAATTACGCATTTTTTCAAATGTTTAATGAATGAATGTGTATGGTTTTGTTTTACCCGTTATTTTTTCACAGACTGAATAATGACCGTTTAATTTTTTTTAGAAAATTTTACAAACTTTCGGTATTTTATACTTAAAACTAGTAAAGAATTAAATATTTTATCAATAAAATAATAAGTTTTGATTACTTACCAATTACTTTCGTTTTTGGAGAACTATTCAAAAAATAATAATAATAATAATCAGGTTTCAATTAAAATAAATAATTTGATCACTCAATTGAAAAAAAACTCAGCACTTTTTAAATATATAGCGTTGCACAGCTAAAATCAAACTGAATGAAATTCAACAAACAGGACAAACATGCAACGACAAAATTCACAAATCGTACGGTACTTAGGATTACACTAACAATTACGTAATGTTAAGTATGAGAAAAGAACAAAACAAATATCAAAAATTTAACAACAATGCTTTAATAGAAAGATCGTAAAGTTGCCAGACATGAGGTATTAATTCATAAGAAATTTGTTAGTGATGAGATGTGAGTTTGAGCATTTTGTAAAAAACAAGGGGCGATTTAAGGACATTAGTATTAAACACTGAAAAATTAGATTTTTGTTAATAAGGATAGTGAATGAAATTGATAGCGTACTGTAATGTTATCAGTTGAAGTACCTTGTTAAATAATAGTACCTTGTTAAATATATAGGTAAGGGATTTATTTAAATAAAGACAAAAAAGTGAACAGAAGAAATCATCGAATGAGAAGGAACTCTGTATATCACAAAATGATCTGCTTAGAGGAGGGTTTAGGGTTTTCTGTGAAATTTGTTAATGGACTATACATACTAAAATACATAGCAAATAATGTTATATATCCCCGGAATTATGTTCACTAAATTATTATTTCGATTACACTGGGCTTTAGGACATTTTGGTGATAGTGGTTTTTTGTAGAAAACTTCAATAATTAGACCAAATTGTTTTAAAAAATCATCGTTGAAAGTATTTCTTTGATAGATTATTTGATTTATCTTTTGAATCTTGATTTCGATTTAAGGTCCAATTCAAACGTAAAGTTTCGACGTATTTTTTGAAAAGCTTAATCTATTTGCTTATAGTAATAATAATTGTTTATATTCTTATGTTAATTAATTGATTGTATTCGACAAATATAAGAACGCATTTTTTTATTTCTTTTAAGGTATTTAATTTAGCTCTAAGATTGTAATTATGTACTATGAAAATTATGTATTTTTAGAAATTAATTTTATATTTTAATTATTTATTATAAAATCGATCCATTTTTGATGTAAAATTAGTAAATTAATCATAGACAACCAATGATATAAAAGAAAATAAGAGGCAAAATCACTGTAAATAGAAATAAAATCTTTAAATAAAATGAAAAAATTCAGAAAACTTACAAATTATGAAATAATGGCGAAAAAGTTTTGATTATCAGTCTCTAAAATAATCTGATTTTAAAAACTTATAAAATGGTTTACAATTCTCATATTTACCCTCAACGCACAGCACTAAGATTTTAGTATCATTTTAAGATTAAAATGTACCAGCGATAACACAATATATCAAATATATTTTCGAAATATTTTGTTTGCTACGTTTAGGGTTAATAGAGCTTTGTATACCTAATTTTCTAATCATTGGATATAAAACTTTATAACGTTTTTCTTTTACTTTTTTATTCTTTTAAAAACATATATAGAAAACCAAAATGGAAATACTTACACTCGATGACAACTCCAGGTCTTCTATACAATCACCCGATCTATGTCTTTCGCCTTCAATGAGCAGACCCCTACTATGTGTTACTTCACCATCAAACGTATTGCGTAGTTATCGTCATAATCCTTGGATTGGAGGACCAGGTGTTTTGCCATCACCAAATAACGCCTTAATAAGTGGTGAAGAATGCAGTACCACTTATTCATCTTGTGACAACAGCATCGATTCGGTTAGCAACAGTGGTATTGATGATGTTAGCATAGCTGAAAACGTTTCACCATTAAAGAGAACCTATGAACAGCAGACAGCAATCAATAATCTTATGATTAATAATTTGCACATCGATAATAATACAACAAACATGACCACCAGCAATAAGATTGAAGATAACCTAAATATTATTGGACAAAAAGCTAGCCTGTTGCAAGAAGTAGCACTTGGCAAGAAAATATTGTCTCTTGAGAATGAAGATGATGGCGCTTCTATGTCGAAACGTAAAAGGTCAATATCGTTTTTGGATAGCAATAATCCATTGATGACTCCCTTCCTAATGGATCTATGCAATGATGACTATCACATGAATGCTAAGGAGTATTTGCAAGAGAATGATATTGAAAATGTTTTAAATGAATGGTCCGTTAACTTAGTTTAGTTATGGAAATTTGTAACAACAACAGCAACAATATAAATATATTTTTTTATTACGTATTCAAAACCAATACAAAACAAAATTTGACAAACAATGAAAATAAATTAAAAAAAAAAACAAAAATAATTTTTATATAAAAACCAATTTAAAGAAAAATGAATTAAAGAAAGAAGAATTAAATTTTACACATCATATTGAACATTATAATTGTTAAAGCGAAAGTGTAATTGTTAAAATTTTATTTCTTATTTTTACACTCTTTTTACACACAGATGTTTATAAATTCAAAAAAAAAAAATTGAAAAACAAAAACTAACAAAATAAATCAAACTAATTAATGTATACAATAAAACTACACTTACTGCCCCCCCCCCCCCCTATATTTCTTTGGATTAAAACTAAAATACCTACAAATAGCTACAGTTTTAGATTTAGCAAAAAGTCCACATAAAAAATATTGTATTTTTATATAAAATTCCACCCTCCCTCCTTTAAAACTATCACTCAATATTATGAAATTAAAACCAAATAATTTTTTTTAATACATTGGCCTACAAACATAAATTAACAAGAATAACTTAATCATGGTTTCAAAAAAAATTAAAAAAATTCTTTCTTAAACAAAATAGTTATTAATTGGTGATGGTTAATTTTTTTTTAAATTTAATATAATACATATTATAATTTCTTTATTTTCTTTTTTTTCAATTATATTTGGCTTATTCTACGTTTATCATTTAATAAATTTCTTTTCTTTTATTGTTTAACTAACACTTAAATCTTAAAAAACAAACTATGATTAAAACAAATAGAAAAACACACAATACATATGTATACCCTTTAAAAACATACAAACATAATAACTGGACTATTTCTTTTTTTAATTTGCATTTATTTTATTCTGTTTAAGTATAAATTTTAATCATTTTTATAATATTTTTTTGTTTTTTCTAATTTTTTTTATTAGTTTAAAGATTTTAAGCATTTACTATTACTATTCTGTCAGACAGCTTTTTAAATACAGCTGCGGTTACCACTTTCTTTTTTTTAACAAAATTTTAGAGAAATTTATTTTTTTTTATTATTATTATTATTTTCTTATTATTATTATTATTATAAATATTTTTTTTTTTGTGCAATTGTTTCTTTTTCAACAATTTTTTTGTGTCATATCTGTTTAAATTTTTAAATTTATTGTTTAAATTTAATATAATACATATTATAATTTCTTTATTTTCTTTTTTTTCAATTATATTTGGCTTATTTCTACGTTTATCATTTAATAAATTTCTTTTCTTTTATTGTTTAACTAACACTTAAATCTTAAAAAACAAACTATGATTAAAACAAATAGAAAAACACACAATACATATGTATACCCTTTAAAAACATACAAACATAATAACTGGACTATTTCTTTTTTAATTTGCATTTATTTATTCTGTTTAAGTATAAATTTTAATCATTTTTTATAATATTTTTTTGTTTTTTCTAATTTTTTTTATTAGTTTAAAGATTTTAAGCATTTACTATTACTATTCTGTCAGACAGCTTTTTAAATACAGCTGCGGTTACCACTTTCTTTTTTTTAACAAAATTTTAGAGAAATTTATTTTTTTTTATTATTATTATTATTATTCTTATTATTATTATTATTATAAATATTTTTTTTTTTGTGCAATTGTTTCTTTTTCAACAATTTTTTTGTGTCATATCTGTTTAAATTTTTAAATTTATTGAAACTTAAAGTTATAAAAAAATTATGTTTTTTTTCCTTCAAATTAAATATTTTTACTTTTGATTTTTTTTGCATTATTATGCTTAATTTGTTTTTCCAATTTTATACATTTTAATTCAATTATTCACTTTGTATAGTAAACTTTATGCTTAATAAACATTAACTTGATTACTTTTGATTCTAAATACAATATATTGCATAAATTCTATGTTGTTTTTATTTTTTTTAATTAAGTGGTATAAGACACAGTAAGTAGCTTATATTATGAAATATATTTTTTAAACACTAACCTTATGCAGTCCTTGTAGTTTTATTCTTTATAGTATTTTAAATTCAGGATTGTTTTAGCTGCTTTACTATTTTATAGGTGTACCACTTTATATCTTAATTTAATCAAGATTTAAGCAAGATTTTAAATCTAATTGACATGATATCGTTTATATTTAAAGCTTGGCAGTTTCAAATTATTAGTCAATAGGAGTAGGAGCTGATGTGAGATGTCATTTGTCCTATAAGAGTTTTATTTTTTGTGAGGAAGTTAGGTCGTAATCTTGACTGAGTGGTTGTAATCACCAATTATGTATGTATCTATGTACGTAATGATGTAATCTTTAGTTCTATCGTACTTGTCGATAGTTTTATATATGTAGATTAATATTATATACAAAAATATTGTATTTCAGTAGACAATTAAGTTAAAATTTTCTAGAAGCAGTATAAAATAGGAAATATACGATTATAACAAAGAAAAATCGAATCGAATCGAATCGTCTTTTATAAATTAAGCTAAAAATAAGTTTCTATTCAAATAAATTTAATAAAAAAATATTGCGAATTTTCATGGAAATATTTTATAATACAACCTAAATGAACATACTACTATTTCTCAGGTAAATTTCAAATACGTTCTAATTATATCCATTAGATTTTCCTCCGGTATCGACCATTTACATTTCGGATATTTGATATCACAGTGTGAATGCTTATTCTGTTTAAATTGACGATGATTAGAAAACGATATGTCTTCCATTGGCGGAATGATGTCTTTAAGGGATGTATGAAGTAAGAATTGTTTAAACCATTTAAGGCCCACTAAACCATCTATAATTTTATCGACACCTGACGCGTGATTGCCTTCGTTAACACGTTGTTGAGACAAATGTATGCGCGCACATATAGCCTTTTGAAAGCAGGAATTCAAATCGATTTCATTCTTTTGAAAAGTCTCATCAATTGTATTTAAAAGTTCAGCTAAGGATGTATCTGAAATTTAAAAATATAATATAATAATAAGGATTTTATTAAAAATTAAATTCCTCTTTCGTAAAAAGTACATTATAAAGATTAAAACAAAACCTTACCAACTCTAGCCCCTGATGAATTTCTATACACCAATTTAAAATTGTTTAAAACTGACAATAACTCATATTCTAGATCGTTATCAGATCTTTTATTTTTCTCTGAAGCTTTTTCTTCTTTTCCAAGTACAACGTATCTTCGAAAGATGTAGGATATCAAAGCACTTGATGTTGCTAAGAGCCCAGTTGATATTAATGCTGCTGTATTAATGTTGAGAAGGGCCTGAAATGAGTGAATGTTAATTTAAATATAAAAACAAGACTGTTTTCCAATTTAACTTACAGGTTCATTTCCATATGCATCAACTGTTCTTACTATGGGCACCTTAATAAACGGCAAAAGGAAATCCAAGCCCAAGGCAATATGTTCACCCAAAGGTTCAAACGACACAAGATTAGCACGCGAGTTTCTTCCAGACATTGCCATCACAAAGTTGTTATTCGTTAGATGCTGCGTATAATTTGACAAACTGCTTTGCCAACTATTTTGAAAATAGGAAACAATAAACAGGAAACCTATAAATTCACGCATTTTCTTTTTTTTTTTTGCCTAGTTTTCTTTTTGTTTCACAAAATATACTTCACTTGAACCGTTTTACTATGCATATGACTTTCTTTGTCAATTCGTTACACATTTAAATACGTAAATTCATTGCAAGCTCTGTTGCCTTCTCTAATGGCGTTGGTGTTGGAGTCGAACTAAATTCACTTTTAATTTCTTTGACGCAAAGATGAATGATTCGTTGACTTTCAGGTTCACTTACTTTTTACTTCTTTTAACGCAGTAGTATTTAAACAATATTAAATTAGTTTTTATTCAAATAAATTCATAATAAATGTGGTTGACTTGTAGAAGTTAAATATTTACTTTCGTAAGTGAATCATTAATGTTGCGTAAATTATGTAACAAACTTTTACAAACTGTCACTATTTGGCATCACACACGATCTTTGCGCTCTTTTAATTGTTTCACAAAATATTAAATAATAACGAAAAAATTAATTTATTCTTATTATCTATTAATTGTAAGTTAGAAAAGATCGCGAAGTATTTCGTCTGGAATCTTAAAAATTTATTTCAACCTTGTTTTAAGAAGTTCTGTTCTTCCGTAATCGAAACCATATTTTTGCAGAAAGACAAATAGATTTTAGTTCTGATGCCACAAGTAGATAATAGTCATAATGTGTGACCTATTTGAAACGGAGATAACAACTTTAACGTGCAGGGAATTAAAAGGAGAACTAAATTGTGCTCTGATCCAAACTAACGTAAGGTTCAAGACACATCTGGCATAATAAATAAATAAATACAGACTGTGTCTGCATGATTCAAAGTTCTATTCAAAAACGAACTGTAAAGGGTCATATCGGGAGAATATAATAGTTCTTCTTAAATTATGTGTGGCTGCCCATCAGGTGTCACTGAAATACAAATTTTAATCATTAACACGATGAATTTAATGGCAATGGGCTGGGAACTCATTATAGTTGGATACGAAGTCATTTGCTGCTACTCTCTCCAGGTTTGACATAAAGAGAGATAATTTTGTTTAACGTTATCAGGCAGTAATTTGTAAATAGTTTTCACGTTCATTTACATTTTTTGAGCCGAATTTCTATTAACGCCGTAGTCTAGTGTTCGCTTATTAGATGTGAGGCATTGGTTCAATCCTCAGACATCTCCAAGTAAACGAAATTTGAAAAAGTATTACTTTGGCGACTTCTGGCAAAAACTTCGAAAGTTAATAAAATTTTCCGAAAAAATTTCGATTAGCTCAGCCAAACGCTTAACTGTTTGCGCTCATGTTGAACGGCGTTTAAATGCTCAAAATTCTTTTGATATGCATTGCATAATTGCTTGTCATCAATTGGGAGTCAGGTTATTCGCAAAAATTGAGATACGTTCACATGAAGGCATTACATTTGATCTACTGTTGGTGTAATCTCAAAGAATTGATTATTATAACAGTCACATATCATAAAACAACACATTAGTTCATCTTCTCTAGCTGAAATGTTCTTAATGTGAATCGCAAAAAAAAACTCCATGTTTAAAGTCGTAGTAAAAGGCAAAGTTGACACAAAGTCATAGTACAGGGCGATAGATAATAAAAATTTCCATTTTTATATTATCTATGTACTGATTGATGTAATATGATTACAATCTTTTATTAATTTTTTAGCTCTCATTTTAATAAAACTAATCAAAATATAACAAAATTAACAGAATTGAAAAAAAAATTTATTTTTATGTTATATTCACTTTTAATTTCTGTGCTAAAAACTTTAATAAATTATTCTTGGAATATATCCAATTGCAGCCATTATAAGCCTCTAAGCAATCGTGTTCATTCTGTGCTGTCTCCAAAGCATTTTGTATGGCAGTTCCTTTCAAGTAGTTGCGTACAAACTGCAAGCTAAGTAAAGTAAAATATTTTATATTATGATTATAAATAAAAAAATTATTGCATATTCATAATCAATTACCTTAAAATACCATCCACAATTTGATAAGCACCCCCTACTTTAGAGCCATGTTTAACAAACTTCTCTTGGACGTAAGTACACAATGATCTCTGAATACAGTGGCTTAAATTAATATTATTTTCCTCGAGTTTTGTATCCATAAGATTTATGAATTGATTTACTAAAGGGAATAGAAAATAAAGTATTTCATGTAAAACTGAAAGAAAAAATAATTGAATTTCCTTATCACCTTGATTGTCATTTACAGATGCAAATGACTCTTCATTTCTGGATACTTTCTTGTAATCATTAACATATGCGAATGGCGTGAAAATAGATTTCAATATTATAGCAAATATACCGCCAATTGCAACAATAGCGCCGGTTGTGAAAAGTGATTGCAAGTTTAAATTGAATAAACTTCGGAAGGCGGTTTGTGCAACCGATGTACTCCTCTCTATCGGTATTCTCACGAATGGTATTATAAATTCCAATTCAACATTAAAATCACGATCGTCAGCATGAAATTGAAAACCTCGAGGTTTGCGTATATCTCGTACAAGGCCATCAAATGTTATTGGCTGGATTTCGGTAACCGTTTTTATGGTTTTGCGTGGTTCAAAATCCCGAAAGCGAAACACATTCGTGGCAGCACTTGCATTTGCATAGAATCTCTTATTGACTTGTATATTAAAGTCATAATAATGAAATCTTATAAACAATAATACAATAATAAATACACAATGTTTTAAATCAAAATATTTAAACGTAAACATTTTTATTTTATTTTCTTTTTTTATTTTTTTTTCAAAGTGATTTTTCTCTTTAAAGTTGTTACTTTGCGCACTCGCGAACTGTTTCTGAAGCAAATGTTTAATTTTAAAACAAATAAAACTTAAGAAGATTTTATTAATACCGACTTTAGACAACAATCTTTGACAAAGAAATTATTTTGAATATTAAAATTGTTTTAACGCTGAGTGAATTTGCGTAAAATACTACGAGTGTTTTTTTAACGCTTCGTTTAATACAAAAAATAGTTGATTTAACCAAAACAAAAAAAAATAGTGTCTTTATAAAGTCTTATTGAAATCCATTTCATATTTATTAAGTTATTGAAGTTATTTAATTTGCCATAAACTTATTTATTTATTTATTTAGATATTCACACCTTTACTTTAATGTCCAAGTTATGTGAAAAGAAATCCAATCAAACTTTACTTGCAATACAAAATTTCTACAGATTATTTGTCTAATCACACTAAGCCATTGTATATAACATAATTGGTCATTACAACCCTTCAGTCAGGATTATAACCGAGCTTATCACACTACTTATGTTGTGTGTTTTAATTTTGTACCCGAGTGGCATGACCTACAGTTTAAAGTCAATTCAGAAAGACAGATTTTTGATCAACTTTGTCATGGTAATTTTATTTACTCAGAGTTTTTTGCTAGAAACCGGCTGAGAAGAAGTCGTCGAAGAAATATTTTTTCATATTTTGTTTTGTTGGAGATGTCTGACCTGGTGTTTGAACCGTGGCCGCACATCTAATAAGCCAACACACTACCTATTAGACTTTTATTAACATAATTTATCTTTCTAACAGCACCTACAGAAGCTTGTATAACGTAAGCGATATCTCTGCATGCCGCAAGAATATTGAAGAACATTCTTCGATAAATAAATATATTGTCGCAACAACGCACAGATACGGAAAGGTATCCAGTGTGTCGGGCATGTGTGAAATAGAAACGTTTAAAAAGGAAGAATAAGATTTCCTAAAATGAATACATACTTATATTAAGTCAATTGAATTTTCTTTTCTCTTTATTTTTGTTTTTCGAAAAGAAAGAAAACAATTTCCTGCAATTTCCACTTGAGCAATTTGTCTAAAATCGTTGACGTTGTTGTTAAGCTCTAAAGTGCATATAATCAAATTCAATTAAATTTTTATTTTTTTTTTTAATAAACTGATAAGACATTAAAGTGAATATAAATAAAGGCTATGTATGTATGTACATATATAGATTGGAGCAAAAAAAAAAAACCATCACTAGTAAGATTAATGTTATTTTGTAATATTCATTTGAAAACAAACAACACTATGGTAAATTGGCTTATGCACGCATTAATTAAATTTTTAATTTTATTATTTAATTTTTTTTTAATTTATTTATGGACTAAATAACATACGTATGTATTCTAACAAATTCGATAGTCTCCACAAGGAGGACAGCAAGGATCATAGGGTTTACCACGTCTATCAATCGTACACAAAATGGGAGGATTAACACCCCTTAATAATTTCAATTTCTCAATTCTGAAATTTTAAAAATTTAAAAATTCGTTGTTAGTTTAGATTTTTTTTTTTTTTTGTTAAAAGAGTTCTCAGTTCAGTTTACCTCTTAGCAGCAAGTTGAGCTNNNNGCTGGTGTCAATTTGCCATACTTTCTATTTGCTTTTTGTGTATATTTCATCATATCAACTTTTCTTGAAGGTTTTTCTGGTTCTTCTGGTTTTTTAGGTGGAGGACGGCCACCATATTTGCCAGAAAAGTCAATGGCAGGAGCCCTAGGTGGGTATGGACCATCGCCACCACCAATACCACCACCGCCACCAACTCCACCACCACCATGTTTTCCACCACCGCCTGGAAAACCTCCTTTACCACCACCGAAACCTCCACCTTTACCACCGCCTATACCACCACCGAAACCTCCAGCTCCACCTCCACCTACACCACCTCCTCCTCCCCCACCTCCACCTCCACCTCCACTTATACCTCCTCCTACATCACCGCCACCGTGTGCTAGTTTCTTACCTTTACGCTCTTTTACAGCACATTGATACAACTGCATATATTTATTAGGAGGCCTTGGAAATAAGGGTTCAGGATTCCAATCAATTTCATTGTACTGAGTACCGACATTAATTAAATTTAATTTTTTAAGCCTATCAGGCTTTATAATGCCTGCAGGCGGTGTAACGCCAAAATTAAATTCCGCTTCACTATCACTGGTATCCGACAATACTAATGTATTGCCACACGGGCTCATTTGCCTTTTACGACATTCCTTGTTACACTGATACTCCAAGTTCTTCTTTTCCAAGAAGCTGCGACAATAACAAAATATTATTGGTTTATGACAGACACATTTCTTAAAGCCCATATCCTTTAAACGTTGCTTAATTTCTCTTATTTCCTGCAACATGGGGTTTTTTGTAATACGAAACTGTATTGGTTTCATATTTTCATATGGATCAGCTGCATCTTTTAGAAGCTTCGGCGGCTTAAGAGGCCTCATTGTAATAATAAACTCACCATTACGTTTGTATATGTGCAAAGTTGGTTTTTGTACAATCTGTGGTGGGGCAGGGGGATTGGGGTTTTTATTTTTTCCATGTTTACGATAAGAATACTGAGAGACAAGCAGGGTATCGGCTGGAAAGTCTTTCAGAAAATATCGCATTAATTCCTTGATAGGTTTTCGTATGGCGCCTGGTTTCCATTTTCCCGATCGGTGCACATTCCATAACCAACCCATATTGGGCGGTACATTCTTGCGGCCTCCAAAGCCATTTACACAGGTCTTATGTCTAGCATTAGCTGACGGATTGTCACGGACTATTTCGTAATCGTATCTAAAAGTAAACAATTTGTTTCTCTCGCTGAATAGGTTTTTATGCCAATATTTACACAATCATGTGCCTAATTTATACAAAAACTAATCAATCTTCGATAATCTTCAAATCTAGATATTTCCTAAACACAATAATAATTAGACAATGAAGTTAACTTGCTGAAGTTATAACAGATAATTACACGATAGAGCAAAGAGCAGGCTAAGACTACTCATTACTCTTGCAACCACCTCTTAGTTGGCTCAGAAAGGAATAATTGGAATATTATTTGCTCCAACATCCTAATCATTTCGCGCATGTGGCTTAGTAGTGTCAAAATCGGTTATTACAGGAGGTCTAGCTGGTTACTTGCCAGATATAAATTACGAACACGGAAACAGAGAGTGGTAACAGTAATTTTTAATTGAATATCTGATTTACTCAAATAAATTTCTTTTGACAGTTATGCTGTGTAAAAAGTTTGTGTAAAATTGTACTTACAATCTACTTCGTACTGCTTTCTCTACAGCTGGTTTTAATCGACGTTTTCTACGTTTAGTGCACTTTTTTGGCGCATTATTTTCTTGTTCATAATCGTAGTCGTGATTTTGGTCTGTAGTAGCTGGTTGACCGTGCTTACGACATTTCTTACGATATTTCTTTATTAGATCTTTTCGAAGCTCCTTCTCACATTTTTCGTCAGGCTTGAAGACTTTCTTTTTAGGTGCTTTAATGTCATACAGATCTTTTAGTTCCGAAAATATTTTCGATAAAAATGGACGACTATCGGTATTATCACAATTTGCCCCCGATGAGTCCTTACAAATTTTGGTCGGTTCTTCTTTAGGTGGTGGGTTAAAAATATTCTCGCACAATTTGCGTATACGACAATGGGCACAAAGTTTATCGATGCCATATTTACAAGTGCAACGACATTTTGGGGTATTGTCATCTTCTTGTGCATTTGAATTACTGCTGGTATTATCGTCTGTTTGTAAATTATTTTGACATTCTTTAATAATTTCATCTGCACTACGCTCATCGTCGTAGGATTTTTCTTCGAAATATGGTACAGGTTTGTAGCAGCAATTGGGACAAGCTGCTAATTTTGGTAAATACGTCATATTCGCTTTACAGAGAGGGCACTTTCTACAAAAATAATACACATTTTTTTTGTAATATTACGTATACATGTATGTACATATATTTCATTTCTATCAACCTTAAAGATTCGGGTTCATTTTCTATAAGCTTCGGAGGTGTCATCCTATGGGCTAAGGATGTAAGATTTATTGCCATAAAATCTTTATTTTCCGATAAACAATAATTGGGCATAAAATCAGTATCTAAGCAATTAAAGAAAATAATTATTAATAATTGATAAAAAGGCATACCTTAAATAACTGTACCTGATGTAATGTTACACAGAAAATTTCCTCGTTTCTGTGGTTGTGAACCAAATTCACCCCCTGTCTCACACTTTTTACCAGTGGATTTAACGGCATTGATTAACTTTTCATAATGATTTGTAAAGGACTGAAACGAAAGTTAAAACATTCATTTACAATGTTCATTTACAAATCAATAAAATTATTTTTGCATTAAATAGAAGTCTTTTTTAACATCCAATCAAACTCTCTCTCTCTCTCTCTCTCTCTCTGTCTCTCTCTCTATCGATAAAACGAACGAGTGTTCGTAGACAAATGAAAAGAGCTCTTTTCAATTCCTGATTAATACTACACGTCCCATTGTATAAAAAAATAATTTTAGTTTTTTTTCTTTTTTTAGTTTAAAAATCCCATTTTTTTAATTAAAATTAGCAATTTGTTGAAGAAAAAAAAAAAGAAATTAAACTCTACAATTTATGGTATTTGGCATAAAATAATATTTTTTCGGATCTTTCAAGTGTCATATGTTCTATACTACATTGGCCTTAACGCTAAATAAATAAATAAAAAAAGTTAATACAATGAGAAAAATACATACAAACAAACGGAAGGGAGTACCTTTAGTCTTTGGCATGCTGGGTCAATAGAGCTGAAAATATCAACATTGTCTACATTTTGACTGTTTAATGGCCGAAAATTCGATAAATCTAAGCACATTGGCCTCAGATCATGATCCGAATCCGATGCTGGTATAATGCCAACTTGCGAACAACAGCAATTGTTTTTCTGTTCTCCCACCACGAAAAGTATATCAGTAGGTTGAATTTCTGCATGGGCATTTGGACATTGACCATCCGGCGAGATATCTTCTCTGAAAATGTTTAAATAATAAGCTGCTTTAAAAAAGACTTTTCTTAGGGATTAAATACTTAAAACGGAATAAACTTACTCATATTCTTTACATTTAGGTTGGAGACGTGTAAGTAATTGCATAGTGCCAGTTTTCGTACCATCACATAATTTAAGTTCCGTTTCCACTGATTGAGTCATTTCACCATCGCTATCTAATATTCGTTCTGTGAATGTCTCAGGCCAATCAAATTTGCCATAACCTGTAGAATATAATTATTCGCATAGAAAATTAGTTTCATGAAACCAAATACAGCAAACCAAAGTATGAACCTAAAACATTATCCTCTTCTGCTACTTTTATTCTTAATGGATTCTTTGCTAATTCATCCTTTAAGGTTTCCGGTTTGGCGTAAAACTCATAACTTTTACCGGCTTTAAAGTCTAAAATATTAATGCGACTGGAAGTGATCTTCAGATTATTATTATTAAACAGAACATCAACTTCTATTTTGCTCGTGTTATTTTTTGGTTTATGAGCAATGTCAAGCCGAATTACTATGGCATCAAACAAAAAGCCTTTTTCCTCCTTCTCACGGGTAGCTTCAGTATCTGCGGTAGCAGCAGCCGGAGTTGCTGCAGCCGGAGTTGCTGCAGCCGGCGTTGCTGCAGCCTTAGTTGTTGCAGCCGGTGTTGTTGCGCCTGGTTTTCCTCCTGGTACGACGGATCTCGCTGTGCCACGTCTGCTGCACTCTGGATGTATTATCTCCTCAGCAGCGGGCTTATCTTTTGTCGCCATTTTCGAATCTAATTAATATCCAAATTTATTTGCAAAACTGTGTAAATACTATTGTAATTTGAATATTTTTTTATTATCGAATTGCGAAAAAAAAAAACAAAAGTATTTTATAAATTTCTAGTATAAAAAGACGTCAAGATTTTTTGATGAAATTTTATTTAAAAATTTAACAAATAATTCTGATAAATGCTACAAAAAAGTCAAGGTTCATATGAAGAAAATTTAGAAAATTGTCAATTTCAAACAAAAAACTATTTTTCATTATTTAATCAGCTATGTAAACTTACACTTTTTTCAATTGGAATCTCTCCACAATTTCCAAAAATATTTGAATATTTATTTTTAATATACGAGTAGGACTACTTCTTATATATTCCGAATGCTTCGACAAAAAAATAATCCTGTTCACGATGTTCACAAACCACATTTAAGTTCATATTACGGCCAATATAATCGCGCTAGTGAGCAAGCAATTTGCGCAGTTATTGAGCGCTATTGACTTAAAGCCATCAACAAGACAAAGAGTATATTGCTGTAGTTACGCAAAGTTGTGCAATCAATACCATTTATTTACATTACATGGACTATTTTGGAATAATAACACAAGGCGAATAATAACTAAGTTAATTTAGAGCGATACTAATGGGACGAGAACTCATGCCTCCATGTGTCCATAAGACACTCGAGCTGTCGTAAGCTCGTGATCTCTAAATTTTCGAAAAGATACTATATCGGCCGTAATTACAGACTTCCTATAGAAAATATGGTTGATATCTCTTAACGGTAAACATACAACGAGCCAACTTGATGACTTATATAGGTGTTGGCCGAAATGCATGAGACCTTGAACCAATATGGTTGGTCTCCATCCCTTCAACCTACTTGGTGCAAGGGTTTGAAGAAGGCGTTATTGTTCTCCTCCATGGTTGGTTTCCTCACCCTCAACGTACCTAGAGCAGGGTCTTGAAATATCGACTCGTCATTATTCTCAACTTAGTCCTTCCAATAAGTGGAAAATTTTACTTAATAATCATGGAATTGAACCCAAACGAATATTGTCGACTTCGCATTTTCAGTGATTGGCCTATTTGAATTTGGACGAAGAGTAGCGGGAAGAAGATAATTTTTGCTTAAATGATTACTTCAAAGCGAACACAATCTTAAGCCAGCTAACGCATTATTATTACATCCATTAAAATGCATTTATGATGCATTTTACACGCTGACTGCGTCATCGGTCCTTTCTTTCTGTCGAAATGAGCGAAAACCTTCCGAGACGGTGAATGGTGAGTTCTAACTACCCATGCTGACTGATTATTTGTTTCACATATTTGGTACAATTTGCCATATAGCTTGCTAAACAATCAATTTCAAAATCAATTTAAACACAACTTTCTTCTCCGGTCACTGGCCGCTTATTCATGTAATTTATCGCCTTTGGATTTCTTTTTAGTATTTTATGCCATCAGTTAAGAAAGAATTAATTTCAATAACTTTTTATTGAATTTACACAAAGAAATGACAAATTTACTACAGCAAATAACAAAAAGTACAGAATTTAACAAATACGATCGTCACGCATATATCCAGGATTACAAGGCATTAAATTACAACAAGAACTAATTGCTGTTGGTTTACCAAGCCTATCTATCGTACATAAAAGAGGAGCATTTCCTCCTCTAAGCAGAGCCAATCGCTGTTTTCTATAAATTATAAAAAACAAAATTGTTTTTTTGATTATGTTCAATTAAAATTCAATTAAAATAAGTGAAAATATCAAACTTACTTCCTTTCGGCTAATTCTGCTGCTGTAGGACCAGTCATAGCTTTATAAGCTAAATATTTTGCCATATCAAATTTACCGTCAGGCCCTACAAAACTGTCAGGACCCCAATCAATTCCACCTTTGCCTTTGCCTGTTCTTTCAGGAATAATACCGTTCGGACCAAATATACCCTCAATAGGTGATGCACCTGCTTGATAACCTCCTCTGCCATAAGGTCCAAAGTGTCTACCAAATCGTTGACCAACAGCACAGTTGTGTAATTTAATATATTTCGGTAGAGGCTTTGGATACTCATCTTTTATAATCCAATCATCTGCCTCATACTGTGTACCTGTGCTAACTTTTTTTCGTTTTGTAGACCTTTCCGGGTGTGGCACTCCAGCTGGGGGTGTAACACCAAAATCAAATTCTCCTTCACTGTCGCTAGTATCGGACAGCACAAGCGTATCAGTGACATTGGGCATTTGACGTTTTTCACATTCTTTTTGACATTGAAATTCTAATTTCTTCTTTTCAAGAAAACTTCGACAGTCACAATATGAGATTGGTTGGTGACAAACACATTTGGGGAAGCCCATGTCCTTTAAGTCTTGCTTTAGACTACGAATTGCCAGCAATAAGGGATTTTTGGTAATTTTAAATTGTATGGGATGCATATCAACATACGGATCGGAACATTCCTTTAAAACTTCTGGATCTTTAAGAGGTCTTAGAGTAATGTAGTAGACACCCTTCTTTTTGCATATATGCAGTGTGGCTTCCGTAGTATAATTCTCTTCCTCTCCCTCATCTTTATTACTATTTTCATTTTGATTTTGGTTTTCGCAAGGATGCCCATCAGATTTCAGAAGAAAATGTTGCATTAGAGCCTTAATAGGTTTACGTACAGCACCTGGCACCCAACCAGTGCGTATGCCTTTAGCTTCAGCATTCCACAACCAACCCATATTACGTGGTACATTTCTACCTCTCCCAAAGCCATTTAAACATGTTTTATGACCAATTTGAATACCAGGATATTTTCGTTGGCTATTGTAGTCATAACTAAAATTAAATTCAACATTATTCTTCATACTTAAATTGTAAATTAAGAAATTTATGGCTCGATTATGGTGGACAACTGAATTACAGTTGTATTCTACTACCCAGTCACTCAGTCACTTATTTACAAATTGTATGAGCAAAATAGATCATAATGTATACATAATATGTTTATCTGGATAAGGAAACGTACAGTTTTATATATAATAAAAATTATTACTTACACTGCTCCTTTACATACATTGTGCGGGCTGAAATTCTTTTTTTCAAACTTTTTGCGTTCAACTTCTAATGCTTTCTGGTTATTAAATGGTCGAAGTGGTACCGTTTCGCTACTTCGTTCTGGTTTGCTATTCTGTGGCCTCTTAATTTCGTACAGGTCTTTTAGCTCATGAAAAACTTTAGCCAGGTAGGGACGACAATCTTTACTACTTGATTTACAAACGGTATACACTTCAGAGGATTTAGTTTCACATTTACCACAGCTTTCAGTGGTCTTACGCGGTGGTTGTAAAATATCCGCACATAACTGTCTTATACGGCAATGAGCACATATTTTTCCGTCATGACAAGTACATCGGCATTCAGTTTTTGTAAGAGAAGCCATTGATTGGGTATTACTCGGTTGATCTGTTGTATTTTCTGTCATTTTATTACATGTATACTCTTCTAATATCTTATCAGCCGTTACTTTATCGTCATAAGGTTTTTCTTCATATGGTATAGGTCTGAAACCGCACTTCGGGCAAGCGGCATATTTGGGAAGCCATGTGACGTTTTCATTACAAAGAGGACAATTCCTTAAAGATAGAAGTTTTAAGTTTTAATGTATGTGACCGTTACAGATATTAATTTGCTACCTTTTTCTTGGCTTTTGCACATGAATATCCGATTGACACACCATGTGCTTGTCATCAGAAGCATTTTCATCTGATACGCAATAGCAGGGATTGTTAGACTCTTAAATAGCATAAAAAATGGAAAATTATTTCAGTTGTATTAATTTATTTTTCATATTCTCCTTCTTTTTTGTTTTGTTTTTGTTACAAAAAAAAATTATTTTAAATTTAATAATTATCTCTATCTCTATGCCTTCTACTTGCTTCACATGTGCTATAATTTTGTTTCAAACAACATTTTGGGCGATCTATACCTGAACTACTACAAGACGGAAATCTACCATCCGGCAAAAATCCAGATGACTTTGCTTGTTGTTCACATGGTAATTTCCGCTGTTGACATTTGCTTGGCTTTTTAGAACAGTCGGGTGATTGCTTTGATTTCTTCACTATATCATCAACTACTGCTTCATATTCAGTTCGTTCTTTCTAAAAAACAAGATCACATAGTATTACATAGTATACATATATTTATATATAGATGTATACAATATCATAGAAAGAAGATTAGATATGTGTTTCATACGAACTTTTTGTTTACAGCAGACACCATCGAGAGTTTTTAAAATGTCTGCATTTGTTAGTGTTCTGCCATTAATGGTCCGAAAGTCGCTTAAATCTAAGCAAATTTTATTTGAAGATGTATTCGATTCAGAGCCCCGAATTAATTCACACTCATTGCAAATTTCAGCGGTTTTATCCTCTTTAACCACAAATAATATATCATTGGGATCAATAACACTTGTATCCGGTTGATTGCATAAGTCCGGTTTGGGTTTTGCCATTTGTTTTTCTCTATAAAAAAAATATTTCAATTGAAATTAATGCAAAACTATTACAATACTTATTGAAATAATAAAACTAACGAAAATTCTTCGCATTTCATTTGGAGACGAGCAAATAATTGCATTTTTCCTACGGCTTCGTTTTCAGATTTAATTTCAACTTCAGTGCAGTGCATTAGTTCTCTGCCACACTCTCCACTTAAACAACTTGTAAAACTTTCTGGCCATGCAAACGAACTCTTTCCTAAGTGAAATAAATTTGAAAAATTCAATATCTCATTAACAATACATGAATAATATGAATGAATATCGAAAGTAAAACCAAATACCAATAACTTTGTTATCATAGAACACCGTGCAGTCAAAGGAAGTTTTCTCTAATTGCTCCTTTAGAGCTGATGGTCGTGCCGCAAAATCCAAGCCCCTACACGGATTGAATTCATCGACATTAATACGACTGGAAGTTATTTTCACGTCATTGCTAAAGAATTTTGCTTCAACTCTAATTTTAGTTATATCGGCATCCTCAATCTTGTTCAGTTTAATGTGTACTATTATAATATCGAATACAAATGCCAATCTGCCTATAGGTTTTGATGATGTTGTAGGCTTTTCCAAATTCATTTTTAATTAATAATTTGAATTTATTTCACTCAAAATAATAAAAATTTAAAAAAATAATTTTACCAAAAAAAAAAAAAAGGGAAAAGATTCTTAATATTTTTCAATTTCACAAATAAAATATATTCATGTATGATATGAATGTATAAAAATAATTTGAAATTATGTCTTCAGTGTACTGATATAAATTTCGTAGTTGTCAAATTATTTAAAAAGTATTTGTTTGACATTAAACTGTAGCGCCCTGTTGGTTATTCGCTACTCGAAACATATTTATTATTCGAAAGTGGAAATTTCGAAATATTTTTCGCAATTTCTGTTTCATTTTATATGCCAAATATAGCGTTAAAATGTTTATAAACTCAATAATAGAACAAAATGATTAGAAATAATTTAGTTAATAATTAAAAAACGTTTACAAATAGAATAATAATACAAAACCACAGGTCCTAACTTTTGTTTTCTTTTTATTTTAAGAAAAACTCTTAAAAACGTTAACGTTTTCAATTGTAAATGTTTGAAAATATACTTAGATTTGTCTATGTTTTCAATTATAAATATTGCTTTAGGCAAACATCTGCAGCAAATACATTAAAGCCAATCGTTTTTTAATACTTAATAAAAAAAACAGATGTTCTGTGTATGAATTACCTTAAAAAAATTAGAATACCTCATTAAAATACAGTTACTAGGAAAACCGACAAAAAAAAACAAATAAAAACATTATTATAGTGCCAAAAAATTCAAAAGCTTATCGAATAATATAAATCAATAAAACCTTTAATCACCTCAGAGTTATCAAAGACTATAAAATACAACCAAATTTAAGAACCAACCGCCGATGACCTTTGCTTTTTGAGTAAAAGAAAAAAAATATATTTTAGAATATTTGTTTAGACAACTAAAAAGAGGGATATTTTTATTGATACATTTAACAACACGGTTGTCTTTTTGTGGTGGGTGGTATTAATTTTCTTTCATCATCATAACAATTGCAATCATTTAGAGCAAAATGTATAATTAAATCATAATAAATCGTACAGCATTGTTCTCTAAAATATATATGTATTAACATTATAAAGTTAACAATTTTATAGACACCCATTCTATAATATGTTTTGGGTTACAGTTTAATAATGCAAAAATATTATAAATAAATTTCTTTTAACATCGAAAAGGCAGTTACAAATGCTGCTTTCTATTATTATGAACGGCTGATATTCAAATAAATGTGTGAGTGAGTGAATATGAATTTACTTTCTGGCATTGATGATTTCAACAAATTCAGGTTTCAAGGATGCACCGCCTACCAAGAAGCCATCAATGTCCGGTTGAGATGCCAACTCTTTGCAGTTAGCAGCAGTAACAGAGCCACCATATTGAATGCGAAGGGAATCTGAGACTTCCTTGGAGATATTTTCAGTCAACCACTTGCGCAAGTAGGCGTGAACTTCTTGAGCCTGAAATAAATAACAATAATTAATAGTTAGAAACTTTTAAAAGGAAACCTCTGATCGAATGATATGAATCGGGCAAAAAGATCTACACCAAGAGCTCTTGTTTTCATAAATTTCTAATTTAGTTTATTTCTAAACGTTTATATAATTTCAATTTTATTTTTTAACTTTTCTCCTATATCTTCGAGGATTTTTTAGAACAACCCCTCACCTTCATTATTTTGTATGTATATATGTAAATTTTATTAGAACAGTCTACTACTTTATGTAATTACGTACATAGCAGTCTATAGAATGCTACAAAATCCGGAACTTTTTCATTTTTGTGTAATTTTCCCAAAAGAATAATTATGCATAACATGAAACTACCAAATACTATTAAGTCTATATTTTACAATCTGCTTTTATATTTTACTATCAAGTTTTACCCTTCTCGAAATCTTGCTCTAGATGATTGTATGAACAACTTTCAAATATTCCTTACCTGTTGGGGTGTGGCAGTTTTGCCAGTACCAATAGCCCAGACGGGTTCATAAGCAACTACCACATTTGTCCAGTCCTTTACAGTTTTGGCGTAAGCTGCCATTTGAGCAGCGACAACAGCTTCAGTTTTGCCACCTTCACGTTCTTCTAAAGTTTCACCAATGCAGGCAATGACTTTAAGGCCTTCAGCCAAGGCATGAGCAGCCTTTTCGGCAATTAGCGCATCAGGTTCGTGGAAAACATGGCGACGTTCAGAGTGACCCAAAATGACCCAGGTAGCACCAACATCTTTCAACATAGCGGGGGACACTTCACCGGTGAAGGCACCCTTGGGTACCTTATAACAGTTTTGGGCAGAAATGTTAAACTTAGGTGGGAACAATTCGCGGGCATATGAAAGATAGGGGAAGGGACATCCCAAAACAATCTCAGTATTATCATCCAAAGTGGCACTAGTTAAGTTTTTAGCGATTTCAGCAATGGCTTGCTTATCGCCATTCATCTTCCAGTTACCACCAACACAGAATTTACGAGTCATTTCGCTTCTTTTTAATAGTCTGCCACAAGATCCGTAACAACAAAAGTCCTACAATACAACACAATAATAAAATTATAAGCTATTTGATAAATATTCTTGTTTTTATACACTCTTTAAATAATTCAATTTATTTGAAATTGAAAGGAAAAGTCCTTTTCACTTTCTTTTATTAATCAGAAACACTTTTAGTACCTTCTCCAATGGAAATCTTTTGATGAATAACCTTAGTATGACCTTGTAGTTAGTTAAGAACTGCAGAAATTTCGTTTATAATAACATAGCTCTGTTAACTGTACATTAACATAATCAATCGCTATGAAGATACTAAAATAGCGGTTACCGGTGTTTCGGTTTATGTATGTATAGCAGACAAACAATGTGTGAAAAGGCATTGAAACATCTGCGAAATGTAAATAACTTGCAAAAACATTAATTTTGAAAGACAGAATTGAATACTATTAAAGTTTAAAGTACATTTATTAAATTCTTTGTTGATACGTGACATGTAAACAGTAGTCAACACTGTTTATTAGCACTGTTGTTAGTATTTATTTTTTAACATAATTCACAGTGATGTAAACAATGCTGCCAAGTTAGCAGATTATTACATTAACCCTTTACAAATGTATTAAAAAATCTAAATTTATTCTGAGTATATAAGAATATCACCAATTAAATTATTTCACAGAATGAATTAAATCAAATATTTTAAATTATTAATTAAAATTATACAAAAAAATAAATAAAATAACAACAATAGAAAAATAATCTCAATTGCAATTATTTAAATTTCGGAACTGACATTCAAATTAATCTGTACAATTAGCGTACGAATTCAGAAAGCGCAATATTGATATATGTAAAATACAATTCCTTTTAAATATAATACAAAAAAAAAAAACAAATAGAAAGGTATATTAAAAAGAAAAATTTTCCATTTTGAAGACTGACCAAACATAACAACTTTTTTCAAATTAATGGTGATGAGCATTTAACTATCTATGCATAAGAGCGTGTGATAGAGGGCCGTTGGAGCCTCCTAGAAAAACGCTCATGTTCAACCTCTGTTCATGTGTCTGTAATTCACATCTAGAACAGTTGTGGTCATTACTTCTCAGAAAACTAATGATATTGAAGAACACATTCATGACATAATCAAAATGATAAAATAAATTATATCATTATGTGTATCAAAGTAACAAAAATTTGGTAATACGTTAATATATTGAAAACAATGCAATATATTGATAAAGCTTTTATTATAATTAAATAATACGTCAGCCTACAATTTGGTAATAAAACTTACGTTTTGAATTAGTGAACCAGCTGTAGATTTCCGAAAAACTACACTTTTAGATGATATCCTATGATATTTTAATAAAAATCGCAAAGTGAGAGATGTCATTAATTAAATTATAACAGTAATTTTTTCTGAAATTTATGATTTAAAGATTTTTAAAAATTTAATAAACAAAAAACAAATACGGGAAATATATAAGAATTTCAAAAAGAATATAAATTTCAATGACATTGGATTGTCAATGAATACGAATGGAAACGTTTCAAATACTTATCGTTCCAAAATATGTAAATGGATTTCCATATCTTTTTTTTTATTTTACCGTATTAAAATACACATGCATAAATTTATTTAGTTTTATGAATGTAAAAATGCTTTATAACAATTTTGTATAATATTATATGTATAAATAGTATATTTGTGAAATTTTCTATTTTAATTTCAATTTAAAAAAAAAACTCAAATTTCATGCAATATTCTATGGTATTATTGTAATTTGTAATGAAATATTTCTTAACAATAAAATGAAAACAAAATAAGAAGAAAACAACTAATTTTTACTGATAATACACTTAATAAAATAAAAATCATTTGTGTGAGGCAAAACAGGACAAGCAAACTCTTACAGGTTTACCCAATTGACCATTTTCATTGAGCAACGGCAAAGTGTGATCCGAGCAAGTTCGACAAAATATTTCACCACAACTGCGACAATGGTGTTTTCGCCTTGTTAAATTGAATTCTTTTTTACATGCCGTACAGTGTGTGGCAATCGAATCGGGTGCCCATATACCAGCTGCCCCTGCCGCAGTTTGTATGTCATTCAGATAGGACTGTGAGTTATTCAGTAACTCTTGCTGTCTCTTATCTTTTTCCTGTAATTCAGCTACTTTCAGTTTACTCTCACTCAGTTGTATGCCCAATTCTTCTAAAGTTGTTTGAGCCTCTGACCATTGATGGCTTATACTTTCTAGATCTCGTTTGAGTTTCTGATTTCTTTGTAATTCATCGTTGAGTTCTTTAGTTTTATTTTCGAGACTTATAATCTTCTCTTTTAGTTTTAGCTCATTTTCTTGCACCTTTATGCGTAAATCGCGTTCAGTATGGAATTCATTTTCGGCTCTTACTGCTCGCTCTTCCCACGCACTGACCTGATTGGACAGTGTGTTTGAGGTAGTTTTTAATATTTCACCCAAATTAACTTTATCACTGCTCCACCTAAATATAAAAAAAATAAATTTATAATAACAAAAAAATATTTCAAATTTTACATAAACATGGTTTCGAAATTATTAATTTAAATCGCAAGA
Source organism: Sarcophaga bullata (assembly GCA_005959815.1). NCBI lineage: Eukaryota > Metazoa > Arthropoda > Insecta > Diptera > Sarcophagidae > Sarcophaga > Sarcophaga bullata. Next base: position 711,253 of record QOCX01000013.1, read on the forward strand.
AAAAAAAAATAAACGTCTATATTAAAACTGATTCTAAATACAGTCTAAACAGTCCTTCTTAAAGTGCTGTTGGCTAAAGTAATTCTTACACGTTCAGATAATAAAAATAAAAATTAATATCTTTAAACTCTCATTACAGTGATGTACACCAAAATCGATTTTTAACCGAATTTTTATGTTTACGATTTAGTTTTTGTGCTTCGAGAACTTCTACAGTTATATATTCTAATATATTTAATACTTTGTGCTGTTCACCAACGATATAAATCATCAGTTATATAGGGCGGAAATTGTCTCTCATTCGCCCAGTAATCTGACTATCGATCTTTTCAATTGAAACGGATTTTGGTCTTTGATAGTCAAAATAAAAATTACCGCCAAAAAGCAAACAAATAAAATAAACACTCGATTAATGCCAGATGAGTACTTATTCTCAACATATTTGCGGCAATATTTTTCTGTTGCTTATGTTGTTCTTTTCTTTTCCTAGGAAATTCCGCCTAGTAAATGTGCACTAAGGTCTCATCTCAGGCTGAACATTATGTTTTAAATAAGAAAGGATAGGTTAGATTGCAAAGGACAAAAAGAGCCTGAGCATAATATTATAAAACTCCTACAACACGCTGATCTCATCACGAAGACGATCAATATTTGTCAGAGCGTATTGAATTTATCTATACAAGAATATCATCAATTGATATGTCTAAAAACACATAGACTACATACGTATGAGAATGGTGTTTTATTTATTATGTATTTATTAGTAGCCTATACAGGCATTATAAGTGATTTTAGGAATAGAAATATTCTTTTCATATTCTTGTTAAGATCACACGTAATAACAATCCTTAAACATATGTAATCAATTAATACTTCGTACAAACCGAACTTTTACAAGCAAATTTACGTAAAACTTGATCCACAATTGCTAAAACTTATTTCAAACCTAGAAGTCCTCAACCAAAGCCCCTTTTACATGATTACCCTGAAATATTTCTCGTTATCTATAAAAACATTCATCATATATTCTTTATTTAGAAAAATAAATTGAAATTAAGAACCCATAGTAAAAATAACTTTTGCGTAAATTAGAAATAATTAAAACCATATTTATTCGTAAATGTTGATGTTGATTTAATATTCTGCAGACTTACTTCTTTTCTAAATGTGCTATCGTACTGGCCATATCTTCTTTTTGGGATTCTAATTTGAATAACAACTCAGTTTTATGTTTAAGTGAAGCTTCACATTCCTGTCAAATAAAGTTTGCATCAATGACAATAGTTTTATTTATTTTATTTTGTTAGTATATATATGTATATATAGAGTTTTATTTTATATATTATATCTCATTAAAATTATAACATAATATGCGTTTTAAAGTTAAATTAAAAATATACATACGTTGTTGTTTTTTTTTTTTTGTATATAAGTATGTAAATAATTTAGTAGTATGTATTTATAATTAGTAGAAGTAGTTGAAGCATGTTACAGATTTAAAGCTTTAGATGATTTTTTAAAATTATGACAAAATAATCCTAAAATAATGCGATTTTATTTTAAATTAGTTTTAAAAACTACAATATCTCTAGAATTATCATTTTTTTATTCATCCAATACTTTAATATACTATATATTGTAATTTCAACATTTTATTAATTGTTTCTTTTTGTTTTTAAATATTTTTAATAAAATTATACCAATCTTATAGAGGGGACCTACTGGTTTGGTTACACATCAACATGTCTGTAATAGTTTCTAAATATTCATACATACATTTTCAATAGGTATATATTTATTCCATTAATAAAGGCATTACATTTTTAATTGATAAAATCTATTATTTCACATTTAATTTTTACAACTAATTTACCAACGCTTGCGAAGGGAAATATTAAGGTTTTCGCTTTACTTTAATCAAAAATAATTGAATTAACGACTAGACATTCATACGAATTTTATGTGAATAGAAATTCACAAATACCAATAAATTAATATTTAAAAAGAGTTGGAAAATCAATTGTAACTGCTAATAATAAAATCAACATGTCAACATTATATTAAAGTATTCGGAATATCATACAAATTAAGTGGGTCTACATATTTATTATTTACTCAGCCATTGAAGTACGTTTTGTACGTTGCAAAAAACATTTCTTACGTAATTGTTTTCAGTATGTAGTTTTAGAAATCTGTTTTATCATTTATACCAGGGACTAAACTGTGGTATTCTCTGTTCGATTAAAGAATATCGAATCTATCGCCAGAATAGTTTTTTTTCTCTTTTTTCTAATACCTCAAGTAAATCAACAATTTATTAAAAGTATTTAAAAGAACTACAACATATTTTTTAGTTAGATGCTTTTTCTTCCTTAAATGTATAATCAGTTCCAGTTGATGAATTGTTAGGGAGAGAAGCTGGTGGTAAATTTAATTTTTCAATATTGTCCTCATCATCTGAAAGTTTTAAAGATTTTGCCGACAACGGTGTCTTTACATCAGCTGAAACTTCATGAAACTTTTCGCTTGTTGATGGTGATTTGCGATAATTGTTCGGATTGAATGGCGGTATACCATCCATTTTCAAGTGTAAACGTTTCATAGGTGGTCCAATGTCTTGTTTATGTTTTTTAGTTAATGCTTCGAATTTTTGTAGATTTTGTTGTCTTCTTGTACTTGGAGACTTATCGGCAGATGGTTGATTTTGTTGTTGCTGTTCATATTTCTTTTCTAAAGACTGTAACATATTGCCGATTTGCGAGGCTTTAGTTTGTAGACGCGCAACCATTTCGCCTTTTTGTGTTAATTCTGCTTCACATTCCTAATATTTGAAGGGGTTTTTATGGGGATTAACAAGTATTAGAATGCGCTCATAAAAAGAAATTTCTTTTCTTACTTAATGTTTGTTTAATAATGCAAAACAAAAGATATGATAAGCTAAGATTTTAAAATTGTGAGCAAACAAATAGGGGAATACGTATATATATATATATATAGATGTATAATTTAAATAAAAATAAATAAATAATTTCTAAAATAAATTGCTTATATTTGATGAAATGATGTTTAATCATAGCATATGATGTAGATGTATGATGATTGTTTCCACTTTTTACATTATATTTAGCATACGATTTTCGCTTGTTTACCAACCTGCAATTTACGGTACATTTCCAAATTGATCTGTTTTATTTCATCCAGTTGTAATCTTAAAGATACAATCGTATCCTGTTTTTCATGGATATCTTTTTCTAAAAGTTTCATAGCCATATCAGATTCTGCTTTTAAAGAAATCTGTAATTTAAGCTCTTTGTCTAGTTCTGCTGATTTTTTCTTTTCCTTTTCTAATTCAGATTTTAATGATTCAACAACAGCCTTGTCATTATTATCTTTGGAATTGGAGCTATTGTCACTTTGGTTTGAATTGATAGAAGGTGGTCCAGCAGCTTTATTTAATTGATCAATTTAGTTTCAGACTTTTAAGACCAAACGACTGCGACAAATACTTACTTGACTGAGAATTTTGTCTCATAGCTTGGTTTTCAGCTTGTAAAGCTAATAAACTATTACGGGCAATAGCTAGATCTTCCTTCATAAGTGCGTTTGTAGTAGTCAGGGATTCAACTTTGGCTTGTAAATTAGCTACGGTTGCACTGAGATGGATAAATAAGGTAAACAATTAACTTTACATTAATCGTTATATATTTTCACTCACTTTAAATGCCTATTTAACTCTTCAATATAATTCTTTTGATCCAAAACAGCAATCATATTGCCTTGTCCATTAGAATCAATTGTTTGATTACAATCTTCATCGTTTTCATTATCGTTGTTGCGTGAACTAGAGCGAAGATATAGTGAGAAATCTATAACACCTTGTTGTGAATCCAGATCTTCTTCTTTAACACACAAGTTGCAATCGATAACATTAAGACCCACTAATATACCCATAATGATAACAATCTGAAATGTACATTATTAAACTAAAATACCTTAAGAATTCGTATTTACTAAAATGAAACAAATACTTCATCGCTCATCATTAAAGCATGCGGTTCATAGTACTCATACAAAGCATCTTCACGATGTTCTATCAGGGCTTGCAAGTAATCTGCTAATTTTTTCTGCATTAAGGCAATTCGAAGCCAAGCACGAGCTCGCCCTATATGAGTGCGTACAGTTGGTAAATCACGTACACTTGCCGTTATATCTTGAGCCTCAGGACAATAAGTCTCTACACACTGTAAAAGATCCCATAGTTCTTTCCGAGGGCCCAATAAGCCCTAAAATAGTTGACAATAATGAAATAGCAAATATGATAAGAGTAGCGAGTAGTAGTACCTTTTTTGTACGTAGTCCATGTCCTAGAACATGTTCAATTACAATAAAGAAATGTTGTAAAGGCAAATGATCCGAATCCAACATACGACCGTAACGAACAGACTGTTCAAGTAGTTCTTTAACAACCAATTTACAAATATTCACCAAATTACTACGTTCAATTTCAGCGGGATCGCGAGCTAAAAGTTTCAAATTGTTATCGATGTAATATTCAGTATATTTATTTTAATTTTTTTTTTGTTTTTAATATTTAACTACTGGCAATACTTTTTCTTTTTTTTTTGTCTAATTATTATTTACTTTTTATTTCTCATCCATACACAAATTTTCTTTGCAAATCAAATTCAAATTAGTCAAATAAAAGAAAAATAAATCATTTTTGTTTCGTATTTATATAGACAAACATATTTTTGAAAATAATTTTATTTGAAAAATAGGAAAATAATAAGAAAAAAAAGGAATAAATTATAAAGAAAATAATGATGATATTATTGAATTTCTTATTGTTAGTATTTGTTCGATATTGTGCTAGTGATAACAGATCACCATTCGATTGGAATTTAAAAACTATGGAGCATGGTTCAGATTCTGCAGACAGCTCAAAATTACCAACATTTGATAAAAATGAATTTCAAAAAAAATTTTTCAATACACCGGATAAAACGAATGATGAGGACAATATTTTTGAAAAAACCTTTTACAGACAAAAGGACAATAAATACGAATGGAAAGCCAATGATGAAAATTTTAAGAAAAAGTTTGACTACAATGAAGGAAATCCGTTTTATTTTAACCAAAAACCATTTATGAAAAATGGTCCCGATTTTGCCGATAATGAATTTCCAAAAAAATCTTTTCATAGTCCGGATAGAACGTTCAATCAAGATAATGTTTTTGATAAAATTTTATTCAGAAAAATGGACAATAAAGAGGAATGGAAAGCCAATAGTGGAAATTTTAAGAAAAATTTTGACTTTAATGAAAAAAATTCGTTTTCTTTCAGTCGAAAGCCATTTATGAACGATGACAATACGCATGAGCAATACAAAACGAATTCAATTTTTTCAAAAAATGCAGATAATGATAGAGGGTATCCTGGTGCAAACAATTATGGTGATTATGAGGATAAAAATGCCAATGATTTCGGTTCATATTCCAAATATAATTATTATAAGGAACCCAAAAGTCATAAGAATATTAATAATAATCATTATGACAAAGATTTTCAAGATTTCAACATAACCAATAATCAAAATCAGGACAAACGCATTGATCTGCATCAAGATAATAGGGGTTATTCTTTTCTCCCATTTTTTTCACATCGAATTAAAAATTTTACTTCTAATATTGTCTGCGATAAATACAATCAAAAAAACAAGGATAAAGGCACTCAAAAAGAGAGTCAAACAGATTCTTCAAAAGACAAGCAAAAAGACAATGAAAAAAATAATGAAAAAAACGATGAAAAAGACAATGGAAAAGACAACGGAAAAGACAATGGAAAAGAGAATGGAAAAGATATTGAAAAAAATAACCAAACAGTTGATACTACTGTAGTCAGTAACTGTAGTGGCCAGTATGAAGATATTCAGTGTTTTGTGGGTACAAATCTTATCGACAACACTGTAAAACGTTGTTTCTCTACGGAAGAAGTGGCACTTTTAGCAGCTCGCAGAGATTTCGAAGTAAGTGGTCTAGTCTATTAAATTTAATAGCAAAACATATCATTGTATTTGATTTATTTTTCAGAGTCTTGTACCCAAAGACTTGCCGCAGTGTCTATTCAACGATCGTATGGTTGAAGTGCTGTTTAATTATTTTTATGCATGTCATCAAATGATAATCGGAACGACTTCTGGTGGCTTAATGCGTTTAACTCAAAAAGCATTTTACGATACCTTGGGTGGGTACTTAAATTATTACATGGTTCCAGTGGCTAAGTACTCCTACTATGCCGGTCAGATAAGCTTGCGAACAGTTCAACAAGTTTTAATATTACATCATCAATGTAAGGGTCTCCTAAACACAAATGGTAATGGCTGGAGAGCTCCAATTCAAAATGTTCTTCTCGAACTAAAATCAATACAGATAGAGCCATTGCATATACCGCCATTAAATGAAGATTCGTCTGATGAACCATCGTTTTGTATGCACCTTGATTTGATTACTGAGGAGTGTCAACCACACGACGATAAAATGATAGTCCGTCAGCCAAAATTAGAAGGTGGGGATTTAAATGGCTTTTTAGGTAACGTATGGTTACCTTTCAGACGCAAAAGAATTTTTGACCTTAAAGCAGACAGTGCTGCATATGTGTTAGTTAAATTTTATGAAACTGTCACTAAATGCTATCGATATGAGAATATTGATCAAACATATTACAACAGTCATTTCAAATCATGGTTAATGGAAAATATTCATTCTCATTTATCCGACGATCAATTTTATCCCGGTTTAGGAGCAGTCTTAAGAATTTATGAATATCTTAATCGAATTAAAAAAGACACTAGTGCTTCTTATAGAGGTCACAACAATAAGAAACAAATAAAGCACATTAAACGTGCTAATAAAAAAATATTACACAACAATGCTAAAATCATAATTGATTATGATTTATTCAATAGCAATCAAACAAATCGTAGGGCTAATGAAGTTCTTCAAAAAAGTGCTCCTAGTGACTCCAACAGTAATCTTTTAAGCAAAGACGCAGGCAACGAACAACAACAGTCTTCTAAGAAATCAGACGAAGAGTCCGATGTACCAGGTTCCGATGAGACCAATCCCAAAATTGACATACGCGCTCGTATTAATTTAACACCAGCTCAGGCGGCTATCATTGGAATACCTGTATGCATTTTTACATTATTAGTGATAATTTGCTGTTATAAAAGTTTTTGCAAGAAAAAGAAGCCTGTAGTACCGAAGAAACGTAAATGCATTAGGTTTCAAAGTCTATTTTCGATATTATTAACACGTCTACTTCTAGATTCTTCCTCATCATCGTCTAATCTTTTCAATTCACCCGTACGTTTCTTTCATGTGAGGCCGAAATCTGTTAGTGAATATTCATCGGCTGACACGGGTGCCAAGAAAAGCAAAAAATCTGTAAAAATAGAAAAGTCTTCTGTACGCTCAGATACTTCTGCATCAAGTAGTCCAGTTAGGAAAACGGACAAACTGAAAGGAAAATCTACCAAGAGTAATGTATACATGTAGCATTATGAGGTTAGAATATATTCATTAATATATTATGCATGTGTTTCTTCTAATTTGCAGAGTAAATCTAGTTGGGAAACCACATACTCTTCGAAATAATGAATATTAAAAAGAACACTTTTTATTAACATTATTAATAATTAACTATTGTTTTATCTATTTAAAAACAAAAAAAACATGCCTATTTGTAAGTTTTTTTTTTTAGAAATATTCACTAAAACGATTTTTACTGTATCAGTATTATTTTTAATTAATAAAAATCCTTTTAAAACTACACAATTCTTTTCGGACCTGTACCTTTTAATTTTCTGTGAATATTCTCTATATTTAATGTTGTTGCATAGTGTGATTTTCCCAGCAAATGTTTTAAATTAAAGAAAAATAGCCACATGACTATAATTCGAAGTTATAAAATCAATTTTCTAAAAGTGATGATTCTATCGGATGGCGATCATTTTACCACATAAAAATAAAAATATAATATGAATGAATAAAAGAAATGAAACCAAAAATCTATAGTGTAAATAGCATAAAAAGCAACCTACAAAGATTTGACCACTCATTCGAACTTTGACTAGCACCACCACCAAAAACACCAATAAAGCCACTTTCTCGTGCGTGAGGTGCGGTAAGCATATTTGTATGAAAAGCGTGACCCTGTTCATCATACAAACGGCGACCAGCTATAAAATTGTGTAATGCAAATATACCATTATCCTCGAAAGCGCCTACGCCGCCACCACCATATGAACTGCGATCACCGGCCGAATAGCGTTTGTACTTTTGTGAATAATGCGAGTATGGTCGTTGGCCTCCGCCACCAGATGTTACACGCCCTTCAGATGCAGATGTTGGTGGATTCGTATCAATATCTTGTAGTTCTTTTAAACATAACCATTCGCCGTCAACAGAAACCCGAAAATTGCACAAATAAATTGTATCCTGTACGCCGCCTGCTATTTCTTCAGTGGTATTAGCATGCGATGCTTTTGGTAATGAAATAGTTGTTGAATTTAACGATGATGTAGCAGCTGCTGTGGTGTTATTGTTGAAAATCTCTTTTTTGTCATTTTTCTGATTTTGTTGTTGTTGCTGGAGTTTCTGTGGTGGCTGTTTAGAACGCAATTTAACCCCAGCTGTTGAAGGTGATGTACTATTGCCAGAAGCTTTACCTCCTTTTGCATTTATATTGGTGGTATTATTTATTGTCGTTTGTTGCTGTTGCTGTTGTTGTTGTTGCTGTTGCTGTTGCTGTTGTTGCATTTTGTAAGTTTTATTGGTAAAAGATGTATTAGCTTCTGGTTTTTCAACTTCTTTTCCTATTTTCGCAGTAGGCACTGCACGTGTTTCTTTCAATTTTGGAATCTTTGCATTTATTTTTGGATTTTCAGTAGAAATTTTTGAATTTCTAGCTTTCGATGTTGCAGCTGTAATGTTAGATGTTGCTGTCCTTGTCGTTACACTTTTCTCACTATTACTGTTATTATTGTTGTAATTATTGTTATTATTCACTGTAAGTTTTTTTGTATCCTCAATCAAAGCACGCATATTCGTAATATTTTCTTTGGATAATGCAAAAATTTTGCTGATTTCATGCAACAAACTTATTTTGCCTTTTATTCGATTTTCTATTGTTCTTCTTTCACTGGCTTCTGGTTTAGTACAAAACCAATATGCATAAAAATATTTTCTATATTTTAAATAATATTTTTAGGTACTCATTTGAAAATATCCTGATGCTATAAATATAACAATAAAAATACGTTTTTTTACTTCATAACATTGATGACATTATTTCTATTCATCCGAATTGATTACGATTTGGATTTGTGAAAAATCGAAGTTTGCTCCTTGAATGTATGACGACTGACATTTACCTTTTATACTTTAAATATTTCTTTTCAAATTCTTAAATAGTTTACGAAATTATAAACGAATTAACTGTGTTTATTTTGAGTACATTTAAATAAATCTCTTAATTAGGTTGTTAAAAAAAATAAGAAAATTTTTAACTAAATTAATTCCAAAATAAATTTTCACTTCTATGATTGTTGAACAATTATATTCTTTGTTTTTTCCTTCCTTATTTCACCAATATGTAACTACAACTGAAAACTTTATTTCGCGTATACGTTATTTGATAAGTTGTTTGCTCACATTTGCTTCCTTTTTGATTTTTAAGTGGTGAATTAACAGTGGTGGTTGATGTGAATGAATTTATTGATTTTTTTTTTCATTCTTTGTTTTTCCTTTATTTTTCGTTGTGGGCGTATTTGCAATTCCATGGGATCAGTGTGCCGCAAATAGAAAATGTTACGTTACAAACAGCTGTGCGGATTTAACAAATCTAAAGTTTGGCTCAAAACAACAACAAAAAAACAATCTATGAAAAAACAAACTTTAATTAATTTAAAAACAAGACTTAAAAATATTACTTCTATTCACAAATGATTCCATCAATCAATTTACTTTCTATGTTCATTTTGAAAGCTTTAGAATTGAATAACATCGAAATATTCATCGACAATGAACAAAACAATATATTTTATTAAATGTTTCTAATTGTGTCAAAATTGTTTCATTAGGAGAAACAAAATGAGAAGATTCTTTCGCTTATAATTTTCCATTAGAAATAGAATATGCGTACACAGGTATTCAGTCTATTTTGCACACAATCGTGTGATTTATAGAAAATCTCTAAAGTTCGTTAAATACATCTAAGAGTGTTTATTTGAATTAGATTCGATCTTAACAGAATGAAGAAATAAATTTTTTTTGTTGCTTTAGTAAGTAAATGCTCAGGATAATACATGTTTCGGCATACACATTGTACAGTTCTTATGTTTCATTTTCATCTGTTATTATGTATTTCAATCTGTAATAACGTTACATACTATATTCTCATATCATATACTCCTATAAAACAGTAAAACAGTGTTTCAGACCTTTCTCAAAGTCATTATTTTAATTGACAATAATAGTTGTTCGTTTCGTATTAAACATAAGCCAACTAAGAAAAGAATATCATAATTAGTACATTTTAATATTTTACAGCACTATAGCTATTTAATTTCAGGTTTCATAAAATAAATACAATAAAATTATAATAATAATAATTAAAAATTTAAAAATAATATGCATATGTAAATGTCGGTATATTTTTTATGTATGTATATAGGCCAGTAATTAGGGTTTTAGAATAGATTTCTTGCAAAAACCATTTTAAGCATTATTAAAGGAATACATTTTTTTGAATAAAATTTGATTTAAATTTCCCAGCTCAGAATTAATTTGTTCCACTGTTTCTATGGGTGTTTTATATGCAAACAGTGCTAGTGCATAACAAATAAATATAAAATTGTACTCACCAGGTTTTTTCTTCTTAACAGGTGTTGTCGTTTGCGAGGTTGAGGCAGATGAAGCTTCTGATGTGGCGGCAGCCGCACTGGTGCCTAAAACAGCACCAGACGCTGCCGAAGCAGCATTAGAAACTATTGAACTCAATTGGGATGACAAAGATTCAGTCCGGCGAAATGTATCACGTAAACGATTTAAGGACGATATTGAAGGGGAATGGGATATAATACTTGAAGAATCTTCACTTTCTTGGCGTAATAATAAATTGCGAGCTGACATTTTAACTTATTTTTTTTTTTATAAATACTGGATTATGGATGGAGACCAAACACTTTTTGTATATGCACCACAAATTGAGCTCTTAAACACTGCTCTATTGGTTAAAAATTTTTTAAATTTTAAAAGATTGGTTTTTATAAAAATATTATAGATTTTTAGTTAAAAACACTACGAACTGAAAACTTTTAGACGAACATATTTCTATGGCTATTTGTTATTGAAAACTGGAAAACAAAAGCAAAGTATGAAAAACAGGTTGTATAAAAGAATAAATAAAAAATCAGCTGAGCAAATGTGTGGCCAGATTTCTTATATCTTTTCAATTAAGACTCTCAAACTGTGTAGGTTTGTAACGTTTTATTTATGTATGACAATGGATTCAAAAGAAGTAATAACACAGTTAGCGATTACAGGGAACTGGCACAATTGGCACATTAATTTCCAAACAAACAAGCACGCCATAAATTCTTCTTGAACGACAAAGGAGCGTTATTCTCATTTATACATATCGGACACTTAAAAAAATATCCAAATTAATTCATTTGTTTTTCTAAACGAACAAACGAATTTTTCCAACCACCAGTGTTGCCAGGAATACATTTTGTAATCACCTCCTCAAAAAATATCACTAAAATGGGAAAATAAAATATACGAATTTTAATTCATAGTTTTTATGTTTTCTTTAAAGTATTTATTTATACTTTTTGACAACAAAAATAATAACCAAAACCAGAAACATCTACACATTTCACATGAAAAACAAAAACATAACCAGTTTTGCATACAAAGACCTAAATTCGGCAACACTGAAAGAGAAGAAAACAGCTGATATTTGTTTTTTCTATTATTTCTTGAGTATCCCCCATTTTTGTTTGAACACGGCACTTTATAAGAAATGTTTTCAATTTTTATTTTATAAAATCGTCGTTGTTAAACGAACAACATTAAATGCAAGTGAATAGAGGAGTATTACGCTACAGTATATTACTGTTCCAAGAAAATATTGTGTAAACAATTGAATTAAAGAGTACATATAATAAAAAACAAGAAATTACATAAAATAACATGAAATGGTTTGCATATTGAGGAAGTAACCAAGTTTTGTAATTAAATTGTGACTCTCTCCATTAATTGGTTAGTACTGAAGCAGTGAATTTATTCAATCATTCTCACTCAGTTTCAGTGTAAACTAGTGAAGTTATTATAATTAAAAAATTTAAGTTAAAAATATTAACAACATTACTACGCATTTGGAAATAGATAAATAGAAAATAGACAAAAAGCAACAAATCTCACACAAACTTGATTAATTTTTTTATTTGGCGTTTGTGTGTTTGCCTGTTTATTTTATAAATCGTATTGACAAAGGAATGTAAACAAAATTCTTGTCGATTTTTTGAAGCAAATTAAAATTTATTTGTGTAAAAATCATTAAAATTGCAGAAAATAAATAAATTTATTACGGTCTAAACAGGTAAATCAATACTACATATTTATATTTATTGTTGTTATCTCTATGAAAATCTGTCTTCAAAAAATAAAAAAAATCTGTGTTTTGTGTTTTTTTGTTTATTGTTGTCACTTAAGATATCGCTGCCACTGATACGAGATTCCACCATATTTGTTGCAGCCATATTTGTTTAAAATTTTTGCTTACGGTACATTTTTTCTTTCTTTTGTATGAAAACATACATATAATCAATTAAATGTGAGTACTGAGGGAATCAAAAATTGAAACACAATAATAATATTCCTAAATTGAGTAATAAATATTTTTAATATTGTTGTTGGTATTTTATGAAAGAGAACAATAACAAAGTGATAATAGTTAATCAAAAAGAGTGTAGTGTGCATAAAATACACACACAAAGTTAGAAGAGAGAATTGATGACAGTGTTGGTTAAAAGTAAGGTATCATTAGATAAGCAAAAAATGAACCGTTTTGATTTGAATTTCGTAATGTTATCATCTAAGTGGTTTTCAATAATTTATGATTACATTTGGGTTGAAAAGATTTAAAAAAATTTTAATTATCAATTTTTAATTATTATTGATATGCAGAAAAAATACAAATAGCAATATTGAAAACAGACATTTTTAAAAACATAAAATATATAGGTATTTTATTTTTTTTTATTTTACTATTTTTTATTAACTTTTTAACAAATTACACGTTCTTAAATTTGAAAATACTTGAAACACTCCGCCTTTTTGCTCTCTAAAGCTAATAATATTTCAAATTGCAATGTGTGACAATGAAAACAAAAGAAAAGTATCGATAAGAAATAAAAACATGACACATTGAATGAAATCGTAGACAATGAATTAAAAACAATTTTGTTTTACAGTTATCCCCCTACCGCACAAAAGGCAGGTTTTTACAAATCTTACCCTTTTAGTATTATTTAAGCCTTAACCGTTTTGTTCTTTGTTTTGAGAGCAAGATTCGAATCTGGACTCACTATAAGTTTCGTATACCCCTTTCGATTATTGGTTATTTATTGAAATCTGTGCAGATGGCCTATATTAAAGATTTTTTCTCTTTTGATTAAAATAGAAAATTTAGTAAATATTTGAAAAAATGCGTTTAAGAAAATTTCCGGAGAAATCATACTGAAGAATGTACGAGTACCGCGTTATGGGAAATATTACACATTGTAAAAGGATTACCTGTATTTTTTTATTCTCACATACATATGTATGTATATATAAGTTACAAAGTTTCTTCAGTTAATAACGCCAGAGATAGAAAATTGCTCGATAAATCAATTAAATTACTTCATTGATAATTTCCTCACGAATAAGGTATATAACGAAATATACAGCCTTATTGTTTTTAAAGTCATTATGGATGATCTAAATTATTGTATTGTAGTAAAAAACTGGCTGTACAACAGGCTTATATATAAACATTAATCGATTTCAATATCATTAAATCTGTGCTAGTGTTTAATTAATGAATTCCAAATGCCACAAATTATGTTTAAAATTCTATACAGACTCTATCAAGAGTACCTCTGTTTCTTAAGAATCCGTAAATATATGTTAATTTTTTTCTATAAATATTTTTATTCAACTCTTCAATATTTCCACAAGCAAAATACTTGATATTTGCTTTCCTTGGGATATATATTTATTTGATATTTCCATCTCAATTACAATTTCTTCTCGCAAGCGAGTGAATGTTTATTTTTAATAATCTCTGTAGTGTACAGAGTTCAAAATTATTCAAAATAATGTGTAAAGGACTTAAACAAAGACAAAATAATAACAATATTATCATGTACATATACTGCAACATTATGAAATAAATAATTTTCTATTGTACTGATTTATAATAAAGTTTTTCTTTAGAATTTTGAATATAACTAGAGTAAATCATATAAAGCAAAGAAATTTAAAAAGTTAAAATAGTTCCACTCGCTCCTCTTTACGTTTCACTTTTTTCTTTGTAAATGTTTTTCAAAATGCTTAAACAACACCTATAACGATCTACACTCAATAATAATTTTCAAAAGATTTCGTTACTGTAGTAGTTCTACTCATATGATTTTCAAATTTTAGCACAAGTATTAGATGCTTTCGAAACGTCTTATCGATAAGATGTTTAGTGGGTATTAATAGCGTACAATGTTGAGTTATATATGGTGACCGGTCTAGATTGATACATAAATTAAAAATAATTCGGAAAACAGAATATAAAAAAAAGAAAATTAATATAATAATATAATATCTTTCCCATATAACATTTTTAACATAAAAACGTGTTATATACATATGCGCATACTATGTGTATAAATTATAAGTGATAGCGTTAAATATATACATTATTATTAACGTTTTCCTAATACGTCATTAATTTTAACAATAAATTATTTTCAATTAATAACTAGTTTGTGAAATAAAGCACGCTATCAGCGCTATATAAACTAAAGTTATAACGTCACTGTACAAATAAAAAAAATTATAATATTGTAAGTCTTAAACAACAAACAATAAAATTCCCATACAATGGTAAATATAAAATACAATCATGTATGCAATTAGTTTTGTTTTTAGGGAAGTTTGTACACATCTCTTTTTCCTATTGAGTGAAAAATTGTCTAGAGGAGAAATCATTCTTTTAAAGCTCTTGATTATACCTACAATTGATACTGATGATTGATTTCGGCAACTTCTTATTTTAAAGCCAATTGTAAAAAACATTATTACAAGACATTTAATATAAAAAGACATAAAAGGTTTTAACTTTTTTAGTTTATGCGAGAAATTATTTTATTTTAACTTTTTTTTTGTTTCATTTCAGTCTTATTGTTTATGTACAAAAGATCAACAATCTAATTTTTTTTATTTTAATAAATAAATGCATACACTGTTAGCAAATATCGTTTCTCAATATTACATGTGGCATTTAAACCTGAGATAATGTAACAATTATTTTCAATTGCACTCTTTGTATTTTTAAAGAATTTTTAAAATTCAAGTTACAACACTTGCGTGATTTTGCATTCCGATAACTCGAAATGTGATATTAATAAATGTGTAATTTGTTTACATTAGTCAAAAGTGATTGTCTATAAAACTATTGCCAAAGCATTGAAATTATATAAAATTTAAAATTCCTAAAAATGTACAATTTCTCAGGTTCTATTTTTTTTTGTATTTTTTCACGTAGAATACAGATCCTATCCGAATTTAAAAAATGTATATTTTGTTACATAAACGCTGTATATTTATTTAAAAGCTCTAATTTGTTTACTGTATTCTGAATACAATATACCATGATTCTATAAAATTATTGAAGCCAGAAACATTAGACATTTGTTTATAAATTGAATTTTCTTTTTTTAACAAGTTCTTACATTCGGATATTTCTTGAATTCGATGAAGTCTACTAAGTAATGGTTTTTGAAGTACCAATATGTACTATACAAACACATGTACATACATGAATTTATAATATGTATATATGTATAAAATAATATGCCGCGGCATGTTTGATTCAATTCCTTTAGTATATGTCATAATCACCTAAATTATTTAGTAATTGTATTACTCGTTTACGTTTGCAATTATTTATTCAAGTTCAATTTAAAATGTTCTTTCTTTCAATTTTTTAGCAAAACTTCTTCCTATTTATAGTTACTAATATCGTTCAATTAAAACTTTGTATTGTATAAATATGTTGTTGCTGATATAAGATGCCCTCGAGTATTATTTAATTCACAAATTTTTTAATACTTGTTTCCTCTTGTACAGTCACAATAAAGCTCAATACCAACTCATAATGATGTTAGGTTTTTTTTTTATTTTTTTGTTTATACAAGTGTTATTCCTCTATGTATTCTTTTTTAAATATAACTTTTTAAATTCGGTTATATTGGTATACTAAACAACGTAATGAAGATTCTTATGTTTTCAAAAGATCTTCGCTAAAATTTTTAAGTTTAGTTTTAGTTTTAAGAACTGACTTACAATATTCTTGTTTGTACTACAAAACTGAGTAAATAAAAAGCTTGCATCAAAGAATATAAAGAATTATACACAAAGTAATGAATATTCAAATAAATTATACTTTTTGAAACGAGTTTACTTTAATATTATGTATATACAGTCGGGCCTCGATTATCAGTGAAGAGCGGGACCAGAAGCATTATGGATAATCGATTTTCACTGTTAATCGAGTAACAGGATCTAACCACTTGCACTTTTTAAATTTCAAAATTAAACTAATCACTTGTATGTATGAATTTGAATTTAATAAAAAAAAATTCTGTCGTCACGGATAATAGAGAGATAATCACGGTTAGAAGCAAGAAATTTGAAAACTTTGCAAACAAAAAACAATAGACTGATCTTAGGCCATCACGGTTAATCGACGTTTCCAGGTTAATCGAATCACGGATAATGGAGGCCCGACTGTACTATGTTTTGATTAAAATAACGTGTTTTTATTTGTTTAAAAAATAAAAATTATTTTTTGCAACAATATTGTAGTAAATTTTATAAGTTAAATGATTTCTGTTCATATTATTATTTTTAGAACATTTTATTTTGAAAACGAATTCAAAAGTAACCGAATATATATGTATATATTATTTGTATAGCGGAAGTTTTTTATATTTTATAATCTATTATAAAATCTCATTTTACCTGAAACACCAAAGGTCAAAGATCTCACGAAGTTCTCTTTTTAATTATCAAAACTTAAAGTTTTAGTGAGTAAAACATTTGACCATATGCGTTCAAGATAAATTGATAATTGATAGATAGAAAGAAACTTTTCACAGACTCAAAAGAATTGTCAATTACAAAAAAGAACTTTCGTTCAATTATGTATGTTTGTGTGTAAACATTTTAATACAGATTTTTATTTAAATAATATTCCTTTATAAACTTCAATATATGAGTTTATAGTAACAAAAAGGTTAAGTTTATTTCTTTTTTTTTTTTTTTTTTTTTGAGGTCAATGACTTTAAATGAGAAACATTTCCATTATAGAAAAAAAATAAACAAAGAACAATATGAAGCAGATGTTTTGAAAAGAATAATTTCTTTATTTTTAAAAGAATATATTTATAAAATGCATATAAAACCTCAATATATCAAAAAAATAATGGTTTCATCTCACTTGTTACTTATTTTCTTTCAATTGTCACGTATAAATTTTATCTATTAATACTTCTACTAAACTGTTAAATTTTATTTTACCCTCAATTTAGTCAAAAACAAATTTTTCGAAATACGAAATCTCCCTGTTTTTCCACTTTGTATATCTATTTTTGCCGTTTGAAGGCTTAAACAATTTCTTTGTCGACAAACCACTGCCAAAGACAATAAATAAAACAAAGTACGAATCTCTTAATATTCCCCTAATCTATTAATATATAAATGCCTTTCTAAATATTCTAATACATTTGATCGAATTATATAAATTAAAGATCCGTTTATTCCTTAAGTAAAAAGTATTTTAGAAAAGCATTCTAACATGAGAATCCTAAAATAAAATTAAAACCTACAAAGTTTAAAGTTTTATAATGACTTAAATACTAATTTAAAAACATTGTTAGCTCTAGTAGGTCTTAAATAATTTTCAGGTTTTTTAAGGGTAGATGCATACGAGTGTATAGAAAAATAATTTATATAAGAAAGGCTAAAAAATTTATATAAAAAATAAGCTAAAATATATAAGTGCACAAATTACAAAAATGTATTAACGATATGTAAAATATTTTAAAGAAAAACTGGAAATACTTGTTTATTTAGATTGGTAGTATTTTTCTCCTCTTGTATTGCCAAACATTAATAAAATATCAAACACTTAGCCACTTATTTTTTAATAAAAAATAAATAAATTTACTGGTTGGTCTATTACGAATGGAAACTGAACTTTGTAGCGTAGCATTTGGTAACTGAAAAATTAGAGTTGCAAAGCAAATGTTTTTTACAATTGATATTTAACATGTAAAATGTCTCTGCGCGACTGGGATATCAGCTGAAATTCGGTTGCCAAAAATAATCGACTGATAAAATTGGAGCAATAGATTGTATCTTTGTTGGTTAAAAGTACAACAATACCGTTTTTTTTTATTTGCACCACCGTGTAACGGAAAATACAATCCCCTTAAAGACCACAAAATTGAATATAAACGAAATATTTTTATACTTTGTTGGTACTTTTCTTATCTCTATACATGAAAGCTTATTCATATAAATAAAATAGTTTCCAATTATTACAGTGATTTTAACAGCACGGCAATAAATGCATTCATTATAAATTGTATGTGATATAATTTTTTTTATAAACAAGCAGAATATAAAAATTTTATTTTATTACCATGTGAACTTTTAGGTAATGGGTAAAGCCTTTCTTTTAGTTTCTTTAAGGTGATCAATCAATCAATTCAAATATTAATATGATTAACTTGTTAGAAAGCGTAGTTCTTTGATTTGTATAATTTTTATTATATATTTGGCGAAATGTCAAGCAGATATTATATTTTACTCTACAACCAACTGCTTTTACTTTTAGTCCTATAAATTAAATTAGTCTTGTCATTTTTTGGTGGCATTTATATTTGATGGTATGAACATGCATATATGTATGTATGTCTTGGATAGACATTTTCATTGACTACTTAATATTGAGCTTAATTTTTTGTTATTTTCTTACTCCAGTAGTGATGGTAGTAAAGGCATATCTTATCACACATGTACGAGTATGAGAAATAAAAATTTACTCACATTTCTATTTTATTGTTTTATTTTTAAAATAAAATAATTCTATTCTATTCAATTCAATTCAATATTTTTTTTTTCTTCTTTGCTCACCACAGTTTTACTTTTGTTCCATTGTCTAGAAGACGACTGTTTGTGTTTTTAACAATATTGAAGTTTCTATAGACCATTTAGCAATATTTTAAATCAGTTAATATTTACACTTCATACGGCTTGTGTTGGTAAAAACAAAACAGACAAACAAAAAGAAATTCTTTAATTAAAATATTCTTTTCATTTCTTGAAAGTTGATTTTTAATATTTTTATTGAGTGCATATCTTTCTTTTGTTTTTTTTTTGTTGTATAAATAAATGCAATTGAATTTTATTATTCTTTATTTATTTATTTTTTATTATGTGATTATGATGCATATTAACATAATGATTGTTTACAATAATCCACTTAATGTTACAAAACGTGTATTACTTGCTTTCCTTGAAAATTTACATCATTTTTGTTGGGAGCTTTTTTCGTGATGCTTGGCTAATCGATACAGATCTAAAATGTCGTTTTGATCTTGAAATATGTTTTTAAATTAAAAATGACAGTTTACAGTTATTTAAACTGGTTGTTATTTCTGTTGAAAATTGTGTCAAACAAGTGTTATATTTTTAGCAATACCAAAATGTTTATAAAAATTTAAATGAAAATTTAAAAAAATATTAAAATAAAGATAAATAAATGAAGAAAAAATTGTTAAAGTTATTAGAAACATACATTATAATAAAATCCTTAACAAGGAATAACATCGTAAACTTTGATTTTCTACCACAGTTTATTGTTACAGTTGCAAGCATTAAATGTTCTTATTAGTAATTGTTTTTTAGAATTAAATCCTAAATTATTTTAACACAATCAATAGTTAAATGCCTCTTCCAACGTTTGCAAATAAAGAATTAAAATTTTACCTTATGTAGTAAACAAGATCTGTGGTCTTACAGCAGGTTATTCTTAACTTATTTGTAATATATTCTTAATTTAAAACTATGAAATCAATTAAAATGCAGTTTATATTAACATGTTACAGATAAATAAATGCATATGAAAAGAGAAATTACCAACAATATAGAGCTTTTCTTATCAGAAAAGTGAATATTCTTCGTTTTAAGTCCATGAACTTGAATTTGAATCCTTAACAAATATTATCTTGTGTTCATACTTTGTTTGTCTATACAAATTATACATATTTACAGATATCTAAATCATTCTATTTTTTCACGTTTCTGTAGTGTTTACAAAATGGTCAGGTATTTTTTATCTTATCATTTAATTGTCAATAATCCATATTGTTATTAGACGTGTTGATGCATTAGACGTAGTTGACCCCTTTGTTGTGGAATGGATAAAAAGTATTTACATTTCAAAATTCAAGACATACAGTTTAAGATAATTTAAATAAAATCTGCAAAAACCATTACCAGGAAATTTCCCACATTTTAATTATTGTCATCAGAATGTTGCCAAGCAGTGATTTTGTTTATTATTATTACTTATTTTTTTTTTTCAAAACAACTAAAAATAACATTGTGTTTTTCTTTTCAGATTCAATCATAAAAAACATATGTTATTGTAGATAGCAATTCTAATATTGGAGTTTCCACGACTTTTGAATTTAATTGTATTATAAACTTATCCTAGTGTATAAAAAGACACTCAAAGTACTTCAAGTACATATTGTGATATTATAGTTATAGTTGGTAACATCATCAAAGAACATTAGCTGATACTTTAAACACTTCAAAATGAACTCTACAGTTGGATTTTTTGATGAACATATTGTTATGTTATATACTCATTTGGTTAATCAATATATGCCCGAATATTTTCTAACATTCGAATATACGCCGTGGATATTTTCACTGCTTGGTTCAGTGGTCATTGGTTTAAGTGGTATCTTGCCATTGCTCATAATACCAACTGATGAAAAATTAAATGAACAAGGATTTAAAGATCGTAAGTAATTCTTTACTTCGATATTGTTTATATTCTCTATATAACGTGTATACTCATTTCGCTTATTTCTTCTTGTTTTAAGCTGGCGAATCGAAGTTTCTAAAAGTCTTACTCAGTTTTGCTGTCGGAGGACTTTTAGGAGATGTATTTCTGCATTTATTACCAGAGGCGTGGGAGGGTGACAGTGAAAAACGTAAGTGAATTTTAAATACATTATTTTTAACTCATATATGTATATATGTATATATACAATTAGAAATATTTTATTTTATTTTTTTTTTTTTTTTGTTTTAGCTACACCTAGCGGCCATCCATCTTTAAATTCTGGCCTTTGGGTACTATCAGGAATTTTAATTTTTACAATAGTGGAGAAAATATTTTCCGGTTATACTAATGCAGATGAAGAAAATCCGCAACCAAAATGTGTTGAAATTGCCAATTGCCTGTTGCGTCGAACTGGTGGTAAAATATTAGAGGGGCAAACATCTGAAAGTTGTGGTGGGCAAGGCTGTGATATTGAAGATGTGCCCAATGGTTGTTTTTTGCGTGAAAGAGAGAAAAAAACCAAAGAACAACCTAAAAAAGTTGCTGGATATTTAAATCTAATGGCGAATTCAATTGATAATTTTACCCACGGCTTGGCAGTAGCAGGCTCATTTTTAGTCTCATTTCGTCATGGTGTCTTAGCTACATTTGCTATTTTGTGTAAGTGTGACGAAATCATGAATATAGTTTTCTTAAGTGCTAAACGCAATGTTTTATTATTTTTAGTGCACGAAATTCCTCATGAAGTTGGCGATTTTGCAATTTTATTGCGGTCTGGTTTTAGCCGGTGGGATGCTGCTCGCGCCCAATTGCTAACTGCTGGAGCTGGCCTCTTAGGAGCTTTAGTCGCAATTGGTGGTTCGGGAGTTACATCTGCCATGGGTAATAATTCAATATTTAATGTCTTGATCATTTTTCTGACTGTTTTTTTTTATTATTTCTTGTTTTTCAGAGGCTCGTACATCGTGGATTATGCCATTTACAGCTGGAGGCTTTTTACATATCTCATTAGTTACAGTATTACCAGATTTATTACAAGAGGAGAATCCCCTTGAATCTGTTAAACAACTCTTAGCACTGTTAGCCGGAATTGCCGTTATGGCTGTAATGACCATACTTTTCGAACACTAAAATGTATTTTAAGAAAATAATCATCAAAAACTTTTCTAAATATTTAGGTTTAAATAAGCCTTTTACCAAATTAAAAATTATTGTAAAACACTTATATAAAAGAAAAGTACAAACTTTATGCTCAGTAATCGATATTGTACTATTTTTTTTTTAATTCCATGAAATTAATTTTTTTGTTTTTATTTGGTATTATGCTTTTCATTTACGATTTTCTTTCCTCTTTAAAATATTAAAAATTATGTAAATTAAAATTTTTATATAAATTCTATTTATAAAATTAGATAGCTAGTACCTATGAAATAATAATAATATTAATAGATATATGAAATAACTTTCTTGTTAATTAGTTGTTAAAAAAATATATTAAACTATTTGTACGTAAAAACAAAACAAAATTTATATTCGATTTGACTTTGATAATAATTTTGTATTATAAAATATGCAATTAAGTAAAAGCCATAAACATAAATGATTATAGTTCGAAATTTGTGTTATGAATTTTAATTTTTAATTATATTATTTAAAAAAATTGTTTGTGTGATAAACAAAAAATTAAAACTTAATAATAACGAATTTTTACATATCGTGTCTTTTTTATATATGAAATATAAAAACATTACGAAATGTTTAGGTACGTAATATGGAACAGCGATAAAAATGCTATTACGCACTTGTCCATAGAATATTATATAGTTTCGTCATTAATTAAAGGAGCACAAATAAAATTATCAGTTTCCCATGCAAGTCATAGGAATTTGTTTAAATCTATTGAAAAAAATTTAACAACCACTGGACACTAAACAGTAAAACACTGCTATCAATACAAGACTGATTCAGCTCTTCATCAATGTCTATCGAAGACAGTAGTATGTCGTTCCTTGTGTTTTTTGATCTTTATATTCTAAGACCTTTAATTTATTAATCATCTGCTTTCCAAATATTCAAAATTAACTGGAATATAAACAAAGATGAGATTGAAGGCTTTTTAAGACATATTAAGTACAAGGAACAATAAGGCAAAATGGGATATAGGCTTCTATTCTCTCCCAGAAATTTTCAATAACAATATATTACCGAGAAAATTTGTGAGCTGGCAATACTGTTGTCAAACATATGTTCAATTTCAACAACGCTTTAATAAAAGTCAACAACAAAAAAAAAAACACTTGTTTTTATTTACAATTGTTTTGGATAAATAAATCGCCTGAAACAAAAAAATAAATTGCAAATAATGGGAAGACATTCAAGTACCAAAGTATGGGAATATTTTGATTATATCTCCGATAGACTTGCCGAGTGTCAGACCTGCAAAGCCAGACTATCAACACCACAAAATGGCACATACAATCTGAAGCGGCATTTGTTTACAATGCATGGAATCAACACATACTTGAAAGGAACATTTAAAGATAAAACATTAACTAAAAATGGCACTTACTCAGGTCGCTGGAAGTATAAAAAGATTGTCATTCCCAGTGATAAAAGTCATGCTGTTAACTCAAATAAAGAACAAAAGAATTTAGATGGCAAAGAAGTGGAAAATGTCAGCAGAAATAGTATAAGTGATGAAGCCAATAACGAAAGTGTTGTAACGGAGGAGGAGGAAAACAATTCCATTGCTTCCTTTAACTTAACCATCAGAGATAGTTTGCCTGATAATAAAATATATAAAATCGATCCGGAGAATGATTGTGATGATATAAAAAATGTTAGTGAAGTTCTTTATATTTTTTTTACCTTTTTGTTCTCAGGTTGGCATACATAGGTTTTGTTTTAAAGAAAAAAAATCATGGCTCCTTAAAATATGAATGTTACTTGCCAGCATTACCCTATATAAAGTTGATAAGCTGTACAAAATAGTACTTGACCTTTTATTTGCGAATTCTGTTGAACAGACACACATTTTTTACTTTTATGCTGGGGACATTTAACTCTCTATATATTTTGTTAATTTTCTAACGATACACAATTATAATCTATTTAAACATTTCTTTTTCATAATTATAGTTCCAAGACGACCCTCTCTCCAAATCTAATTTAGCAATATCTTCAGTCTATAGTACAACTAACGCACAAAGAAATACTTCACCCACTCCTATTGCTACCATAGAAAGTCCTACATCAAATATAGAATTAGAAAAATTAAAAGCCGAAGCTTTAGCTGCTAAACTGAAAGCAGAAGCAAGGTATTTTAATGAATTGGCGGATTTAACCCGTTCCAAACGTGTATATGTAGATCTGCAGTGTCAGCAATTACGAAGACAATTTAAAAAGTCATAGAATACATAGATTGAATAAAGACGGATATAATTTAAGCTGCAAATGCAGAACAAATACTTTGGTATGTCAAAGAAATCAATGAAACGACCTAATCATTTGGAAAACAAACGAAAAAAAGTTGCACGTAATTCATACATAATTTTAATATAAAACATTATTTTAATGTATTAATAATAAGCAAAACATACGAAATAATGTTACAGTTTGTATTTTATATCAGATTTCGTAATAAAAGTAAATGTATTGATAATTGAAATAACGCTGTAAAGAAAACTAGAATTAACTAAATTTATTGTATATATACATTATCTTTTTTATTGCGTCGTCATATGATGTTCCGGTATAACTTCTACTGCATAGGCACCATTTAAATCTGCTGTTGCAACAATAGTTGCCTCACCACGACTTAGACGTTCTAATTCAATGCGTACCTTTTTCGCCTGCAGAGCTGTTAAATATTTTTGCATACGGTAGTAGCCAGCTTTTTCACGAAAATAATCTGTTTCCATTCGTAAACGATCTTCCTGTAATTTAAGCAAAACTTTGGTTTCTAAAGGAGGAAGTAAATTCGATGGTTGTAAAGACGCCTGTTGTTGACTATTTTGAAATTGTGCGGTAGATGTATCTTGAGGCGAATCAGCCCGGGACGAATGAGGTGACAATGGATTTGCCTGAGGCATGTTCTGTATCAACTATATTGCAAAAAAAAAAAGAAAAAAGCTATATATTATACTCTTTAAATTAATATTTGCAAGTTGAAAACCTACACTTGGATCGAAAGGTTCTTCATCGTAATTATTGGGATCTTCTTCTATAATATCATCATATAAAGAGTCATCCTTTTTAATATTAGTCTCATCAAATTCTGTAGGTATTTGCTGATCATCAGCATCATCTAATTTACTCCATTTGCCATCAAAGTCATCGTCATCGTCGGTATCCTGTGACATAAAATGAATTAATTGTTAGAAAAAAAAGCGACTTAACCTTAATAAAATTACTTACGAAATCCACATGTCTATTGCGTTTTTTTGTTCTCACGATAATTGTTTTGTTATCGCCTTGTACATTTTGATTTGTTTCCACGGAATGTACCATGGCTAGATGTTTAACAATTACCTCTGTATCCTTTGTCTCAAAAAGGGCATCACACATATTACACTTGGTGCGTTGATTATCATCCATTTGCGTACAGAACTGCCAAATAAAATCAATATTATCGGGCAATTTGAAACTGTCTTCTTTTACGGTTACAAATTCCTCAGTTGCTTTACTAAGCCGACCTTGAGTAATGACACCATGCATACGATGCAAATGCCTTTGTAAATTCGAAGTACCCTGATATGAAAGATTCTTTTTACAAAAACAGCACCTGACTTGATCTTGACTAATACGTGTACAAAACTTCCATACTACACTAGCCGTACTCAAAGATTTTCGGCCAAATTTTTTCGCACCAAATTCGGTTTGGTCGTAGTCTTCATGAACAGTGTCTAATTCACTTATAGACTCCGTTTTGGCATTAACCATTTGATTTAGCTGTGAACCCGGCTCACCTAACACATTATGTCGTCGCTGCAAATGGGTTATAACATTAGCCGTACCATGAAATGACATTACTTTGGTACAGAGTTTACAACGTATTGTATGTCGTGATAGTTTTTCAACATAATTCCAAACATAGCTGGCACCACGGCGCTCCTTTCTTTCCGGTGATGCTATGTCAGCACTTAAACGACCGCCATTCTGTTCGTCTTCATATGAGTTTGCATTTGATAAAGATGCTGTAGCTTGCATAGTCTCCTCATCCATTTTAATGGAATCTTGGGGATTCTAGAATAAAAAGAGTTTATTATAAACACTAGAAGTAAACATGTGAATACCAAACTAAAACTGTAAATTTACTTAAAGAATTTACTTTACTATGAGGTAATGGTTATTTATTAATACATACATAATACATACATAATTGGCCATTACAACCCTTCACTCAGGATTACGGCCTAGCTTCTCACACCACTTATGTTGTGTGTGTTAATTGTGTACATGAGTGGCGGGACCTACAGTTTAAAGTCGACTCCGAACGACAGATGTTTGAGAAACTTTTCATGGCAATTTTATTTACTCTCAGAGTTTTTGCCAGAAATCTGCTGAGAGGAAGTCGCCGAAGAAATATTTTTTCATATTTCGTTTTATGTCTGACCGAGGATTCAAACCCTGGCCTTTCGTCCAATAAGCCAACACACTACCTACTAGACTACGACGGTTATTTATTAATATAAAATCTTATTCCAAAATCCAAAAATAGTTTCCATATATTTAGTTGATGTATTTTAGTTTCGAAAATCTTCTACGGTTTATGCCTGATAGTAAAATTGTATAAAGAATGAACTGAACTTTATTTTTTACATATGTTTTTCCAAGATATTCCTTTCCACATGGGGTGAATTGTATAAATGAATCAAATAAATAAAGAGAATTAAACAATTGGAGATTTAAAGTTCAAAACTTAGGTCAGTTAAGCGTTTGGCAATTATTACTGAACAGTTTCTATCACTTCTTATATCGTTTTTATAAATAAATAAATATTGAACAAAGTATGCTGGTATGTAGCGTTCGGATTTCTTTAGCTAACTTCCTGTTTTGCCGAATATACCCCCATATGGATCCTAATTAAATTATTGAATAAAGATGTGACCATAAGATGTTTTGTATTATTATTTGAGTTGATATTTACCTTTTTCTCTTTGATTAGATCTGAATGTAAGCGCCGTAAATGCTTTGTTATATTAGCTGTATTACCACCACCAAAGAATAAAATCTTATTGCACAAATGACACCGAGCGTGTTTGGAATCCTCTTTGGTACAGTATTTCCAAATGAAACTACGACTAGCACGTACGCGAACTAGATTTTCTATACCCTTTGAGAGAGAACATTGAAAGAAAAAATAAATTTACAAATTGATTGAAAATTCGAAATCCCTCCTAAGTTACCTCCTTCTGTCTTAAAATATTATGAGATGATGACAAATGTCTGGCTAAATTACTGGTTTGACTGCCCACACACGATTGACACAAGAGGCACTGGAACTGAGTTGAACTTTCGATAGGCCGAAAGTATTCCCATACAAAGCTGTACTTACGTTTATTCTGATATTTGGCTGAACTATTTAAATCTATTTTCGTTGGTAAGGGCTCCTCTTTCGTTAGCTGCTGTTGCTGTCGCTGGAAAGTCTCAAAATCGACCACCTCAATGTCATGGGAATCTTCACTGGCATCAAATATTTCACTAACTTCGTAATCTGTTTCAATCAATGCATCCTCATTGTCCTGCATGCAATATTCTTCCATTTATTTTGTTGTTATTTATGGACAACGGATTTGTTTTGATTTGATTTATTTGAAATAATCGGTATTTAACATTGAATTGTATTTCGATTTTATCCAAATTAAACTTCAATTGAGTAATCAGCTCACGGAAAAATACCAATTTAATTTTTCTTTAATAGATACATAACACGAGTAATTGTATATTCAACGAACGACGGAAAATGAAAGAGACGCTAATTATAAATGTCACTACATAATCGGTTTTTTCATACAACAGCTGATAAAGTAATGGCGGTATAATGTATAAACAAATAAAACAAAAAGTAATGGCATTGATGCTGTTAACTAACAGAGCTGAATAAATGCATATACGATATGAAATGAAAGAAATATTTTATTTAAACGTTTAAAACAGGCAAAAGATACTTTTTTTTATTTGGAGCTGCACACATTTAAAAATAAAAAAAAAATACAAATCCAAACGAAATTTGTATTTAATATTAACAAATCTTGCACTAAAATTTATAGACCAAAGAGATTCAGACTCAGTGGAGAGAGAAGGTCCAAAGTGAATAAATAATCGATGGCCCGTGGTCCTCTAGTAGTATTAGAAAGATAAAATTACAACATACTGTTAAAATATCCTTCTGAGTGATTACTTTAAATTCCAAAAAATAACCATTAGTTATAGATTATTTTTCAACATCTCTAATATTTGACAAACCGGATTTCTTCTAAAGAATTAATTTATCTTTTACCCTAAAATGTTACACGAATAACTTTTTGTTTTGTTTTGTTTGTTTATAACATTAAAATCATATCAACACAATAAGTTTGTTTTATAACCTAAATTTGAATTTTTCGGAAAACCGTTATTTCTCTAACATAATGAATGAGAGTGATTTCGATAATACGAATTTCGATGAGCAGAGACCAAAAAAACGTAGTTTAGTATGGAAATTTTTTGAGAAAATTAATCGTAATCGAGTGCGTTGTCGAGTTTGTCGACATGAACAGAATTATCAGGGCACTACTGGAAATATACTGAGACATTTAAAGGCTCGTCATGACTTGGATGCCACTCTTAAGGGACAACAGGATCCACGTAATCAGCAGCGTATTATTGAGTTGTCGAAGATGACATTTCCTATAGAAGAAGAGGAAATCAAATTTGAATGTAAACCGAAAATTCGTAAGAGTTCTATATGCAGTGACTCGTCCAATATTGCAATGGGAGATAATAATGCTAACCAAGCGGTAAATTTAAAGAATACCTTTCCCTAACAATTAAGTTTTTATTTTAAAATTTTAGTTTAATGAAAACAGCAATAATATGTTCTATGAATCCATACCCGAGCTAGAAGAGGACTCCTTTGATAACACTTACCTTGGCAACGATGTCCAACATCGAAAATCGCTTAGGAGAATAAAATTAGAAGAGGATCGTATTATTGCCGAAACGGAGTATTTTCGTGAGAAAGCAGCCTATTTTCGCATACAAAAGCATTTAACGGCTTTGCAAGCTAAAAAAATAAAAGTCGAATTAGAGCAAATAACCGCGGAAAGTAAGACGTAAAGTAGTTAGCCGCATTATATACACAAATAACCTACATATGTATGTATGTATGTCTTGCTAATTGTAATTTTGAAAACCGCAGTGCGTTTTCATAATGTTTATAAAATCTAGAATGTTTTCAATTAGTCAATATTTGAACACAAATATACCAGTTCATTAATTAAAATCATATGTAACGGTCATCTTTAATACTTAAGATATTGTTTTAATTCTAGTTTACAATGGAAACGAAGATTTGAGGCATAATAATTAAATTTGTTATAATTAAATATCGATATTTTTTCTATAAATTTAATTTGATAATTAATTAATGATATAATTAATGATATAAAGACTGCAAAAATGAAGATTTCTATTGTTCTCATTTTATTTGTGTCCTTCACAGCTTTACTAATAAACTTTAACTTTCGTAAAGTTTAATATTTTACTGGGTATGCAACAGGGTGCAAGGGTGGAAGTTTTACAGGTATATTATTATTTTTTTTTTTTTTCTTAAATGCCTGGTCTTTTGTAAATCAAAACTCTTTGTAATTAGGATCGGTATAGGTTTTAATGAAACAAATTTTTATTTTATTTCTTTAATCAGTCTTGAGATTATTAATAAGAAAAAGTCTGATAGCATATGGTAACCAACAGAATCTCGTCAGAATTCCTTGTGTGAGCATTTTCGTGTTCAACATCAGCTATACAAATAGGATTTATTTTCAGCTAATTTTCAAGTTATTTG
The DNA here is from genome assembly GCA_005959815.1 of Sarcophaga bullata. NCBI lineage: Eukaryota > Metazoa > Arthropoda > Insecta > Diptera > Sarcophagidae > Sarcophaga > Sarcophaga bullata. The sequence goes on from QOCX01000013.1 coordinate 741,768, forward strand.
TACCTATGTATATAGTTAGTAGAGTTATACATATATAAAAGAAGTTCCTACATACGTACATATATTGTATTATGTTATCGTATTATTTATTATACATTTGTTCCAATTCTAGTTTAACTTTCTTCGCCTGCAAAGCTGTCAAATGTTTTTGTATACGATAATAACCAGCCTTTTCACGAAAATACTCTGTTTCAGCTTTTATACGTTCATCTTCCAAAGACGAACGTTTACGATTTGAATCAGACTTTGTATTGCGTATATGTATGTAGGATTCATCTTCCTCATCCTCCTTACTATTGTTAAGATAATGATTCTTCGTTTCAACGAAATCTACCAAAGGCTAAAACAAACAATTTTTTCTGTAATTAAAAATTGAAAGAAAACAATTTTAGAAACCGACAACATACCTCATCATTATTTACATATGGATCGATATCCGGTTCATTGTCATAGAATGAAATTTGTGAACGATTTCGATTATTTTTTACATGCTGTTCTTCTAATTCCCTAACTCCAGTAGCGCTTTGCCGACTGCCACCACCAATTTCATCGTCCTCGTCGTCTCCTTCATCAAAGCGACATTCGTTTTTTATATTTATTGAAGCAAGGGTATGCTTAAATGGTATGCCAGACGTGGACAAGGCCTTCATACGTTTAACATTTTCCGGATCTGTAAGACCAACGGGTCTGGCATCTATATCATGTTTGGCCTTTAAATGTCTTAAAGCATTGGCCGTATTGCCCATGTAACGTTGTTCATGTTGGCATATACGACACTTGATACGGAAACTGGTCAATTTTTCAAAATATTGCCACACCAGACTGGCACGCTTGCGAATGGGCATGTCCTCATTGGAATCGTTATTGTCGCTCATTATTATTATTATTATTTTCTCCTTTTCAACAGTAGTGCAACGGTTTTTGCAATTCAAATTAAGAATCAATTGTCGAATATTTTTATTATTCGTTTAATTTACAAGAATAAATATTATGATGATTAATTTTCGATAATTCGAATAAAACTTTGTTGTGTATTCGTGTTAAAAACAAATTATTTGCTTAGTGTTGTTGAAAACAAAAAATCCAATTAGAAACAGGTAATTTGTATTCGACTAAAAGTAATCGTATTTATGCATATGTAAAAATAAGTTTTTTTCTTATTATTCAAAATATTTTTATTCTCGAACGAGTATAGAACAATAAGATTAGGGTCATATATTAAAGGATAATAACAATATCAGAGAATTTAACATCGTCCCTGCTCTCCAAGACTTACCTAGATTTTTGTCTTCTACAAAATGACCTTTTTATCGTGTTTCCTGTGTTTCCAGAAAGGTAGAAAGCGAGGTTGTATTTATTTTTCTTCCTCTCTTCCTCTCTTGCTTCAAATATTATGTTTAGGTTTTTAAAAATATTCTAAAGTCAAAAAAAAAAATAACGTTATACCACTGTTCGTAATGTTATTACTACCATTTGTAAATGTGGCATCATTGTAATTGTATACATACATTACGTTTACACATACTTGAGCATTTGGTAAACATTTGCCATTTGCTGTACGCCATTTTTACTTGACGCGTCAATTTGTAACACTGTGTTATTCTGATGTTTTTGTTCCCATTCGTATTTTAAAAGAAACATACAAAATAATAAACCAGAGAAATTAATAAATTCTAAAAAGATAACGAAATGAAAATGGCTGGACGTAAAACTAGTGCTGCGTATGAATTGTACGGATTCATACCACAAGTTGATAATGGTAAACATTCAGCGATTTGTACATCGTGTAATCGTGTCTTACAAAATACCGCCGCAATTCGTTTGCAAAAACACAGGTTGGTAATTTAAATCTCATTTAGTACATTTATTTTATTATTCAATGAATATGTAAATGTTGTAAAACAATTATTTGTTATTGTTTTTATTTTTTTTCGCTCTAGAAATTCATGTGTAGCTGCACGGGCAAGTGGAGAATCTGTTCCATTTCCAAATTTAGAAATTAAGGTAATGTAAACAATGAATAAACAGAAAATGTAATCAATTCATAGAAACATACATATGTACAAATGAATATATACAGTGTTCGTAAAAATAATGGTGATATTATAGTAGGGGCTCGGAAACAAAAAAAAAAAGATAAAATTTTAAGTGGAAAAACAATCCCGATATTTTACAGAGTTAAGGTAAGGACGCATTTGCTTTCCTTTTTTGTGCTTAAATCGTAAGACCTGTTACTATTCGAACTTTTTAAGAAAGGAAAGAGAGAACAAGAGAACATAAAAATAGAAGCTCTTCGTTCTACATCCTATGAATTAAGAACGACAGATTTTTTAAAAACTTCATTGCAATATTATTTACTCTCAAGTTTTGTCAGGAATCTGCTACTGGCCTTTAAAGCAGCTAAATTTTCTAGATTCATTTAAATATGAAGCAAACAACGGATATAAAGCAGAAATCTCCCTGAGAAAAAAATCAGATCAAGATCATGATAATTTATTATATTTATTTGTATGCAAATATTTGCCCGTATCCTTAATTAGTAGGCGGTCATACCGAATATTTATTGCAGGAGGCCGAGGGGGAAGCTTGTCCAATATAACGTATATATAGTCCTGTAATTTGAATTCAATTGATAATAGTTACACATTTTCTTATATATACCAACTTTACATATTGTTTTCTTTTCATTTTCAGAAACATGTATCATCTAAAGTGGAATTTAATCAACAAAATGATAGCGTTAACTGCAGTGTTAAAACAGAACAAAGCAATATGGAGTTTGAAGATTCAAATATTAACGATAATAATAACCACTATGAGGATACCGTTGAAGTAAGTATTTGTTTATACAATCTTTTTTTTAACAAAAAATTCAATAGAAAATGACAAAAATATACACACAAATAGCAATCTACGCGAAAAGTGAAGGAAAAACATATATTTTCTTTTCTTGTTTTAGAATTTACAAGATTATATACCATCACGTAAATCTACAATAAAAAACGAGAGAACCGATAATAACTTAAAAGCGAAAATACAATATTTTAAAGAAAAAACCAAGTATTTTACAAATGAAACGAATAATTTAAAAATTGAGAAAACTTTAATGATATTAAAAATAAGGAAATTACGGTTAGAAATAGCACAATTAGAAATGAGTAGTTAGTTAGTTTTATATATTTTTATATTCTATGAAAACTAATTGATAATTTAACCTAATAAAATCTTATTAAATCACAACAAATTAATGTTTTTAATTAAATTTGATTTAACTGCCCCAAAAGGTTAAACCCAATAAAAGAAAACGCTCACGTTTAGCAACTACAACACAAACAGAAAAACGTAAAATTTTACATACTGTGCGTAAAAAACCAGCAGAGGTCTGTACAAAATTAACGTTTTAAAAATTAATTTCATAAATGATTATGTATTTTATTATTTAGCCTACTAATACCAACTCTGAACATGATGAAAATCCAATATTGTCACCTGTTACTGATCCAACCCAACAAACTGAACCTTTCGAATCTTATCAAACTACTGCCAACCGCAACTCAGTACTTGATATTAACGAAGATATTGAAGAAGTGAATGATGAAGATTTAATAAACATACAAGACGAATTAGATGTTTTACAAAACTTAATGCCGTGTTCTAAAGTTTCCAGGCAATTACAGGAAGACCTATCTAAAGCAGAGACAGAATATTATCGCTGTAAGGCTGCTTATTTCACAAAACTCACAGAGAACATTAAAGTTAAGAGAACTGTAATGCTCTTGGAGTCACGTAAAATACAATTGGAAATTGAAAAGCTTACAAATGGTTCTTAGATTTGTGCATTTTCATTAGTATTAATTGTTTTTGATAAATATAGTTTGTTTTTATTTGAATTCTGAAATAAAATTGAATTAATATTTTTCCATTAGAAAAAATAATTCTTTTTTTATTACGAATCCCAAAAATATACTATAATACATAAATTTAAGACAATTTTGTTGGTCACTATGGATTGCAAGTATTTCCTCAAATAGATGTCTGAAAGTAGCTGACAACTATAGTTTAATTTAACCAAGTTGTAATCTTTTTTAGCTAAAAGTAGTGGGTTGCCAATCAAATTGCGTATGAAGAATTTATTTTAAAACAATTCAAAATATTTTCGTTTTCATAATTTGAACTTCCTATCCTCTACTGTATATATTTCAGGAAAAAACTTTATAATATCAAATTCCCCGAAATTCTTGTCAAGAATATCATTTCTATTTAATTGTTTAAAATCAATTAAAAAATATATATTTTATGTAGAAAGAAGTATATGAATATACTTTATGTAATTTGCTAAAAGAAATTTAAAAATATATACATATATTATCATGTCCGATCATATGCAAAAGGAAATTAAAACTTGTATAAGCGATGATGAATCTTTACTAAATTCAGAATTGCAGCAATCACCAGTGGTGGCTGGTAATGCAAAGGCATCGGAAAGTGCTTTAATGTATGATCAACAAAATTCGTTGGTTGAAATTGCCAATAGTACGTTTCGGGAACTATGTAAAACGCTGGAAAGTGAACAAGCTAAATTAATGGAATTGGAAGAAAGACGTAAAAAATTACAGGAAGAAATGTTGCTTCTAAAAGCAGAAATTGAAGAAGAAAAACAATCATTCAATACAACTTTGAAGAAATCAGTGGCTGAAAACTTAAGTCTTTTAAATGAATCTAGTGGTACCGATATTAACGGTAAGAGTACACCATTATCTTGTTCTTTATTCCGAACCTCAGGCAATTTTGCCGGTTGTCATTCAATACGGAATAAAGAAAAGGAACTATTTGCTAAGAAAATATATTTATAATTGAAAAATTTTTTGCAATAGATATAAATATTGAAAAGATAATTACATGTTATGAAGAAGATGAACAGTCGCCTGTCACAGCCCGTAATCTAGATGTTAAAGATAGTCGCGAACTAGTAAGAGAGCAAATACCGGCTGAGGAACATAGTCAACAAATAAAACAAGAATTACAAAACGTGCTTACAGAATGCATAATAGAGCAATATGCAGACAAGACTGAATGAGGTTTTGATATTTTTACGAATATATATTTACATTACAATGCTTTTTTCGTTTTATATTTTTTAACTTAATTTATACAAAAGAACAAAAAAAAAAAAAGGAAAATATATTTTTGTTATCTTTGTTTATTATATATTTTGTACCTAAATTTTGATACTTAAATTGTAATAAATCGTTCAAATGTTTTAGTTTTTAGGAGACCGTAAATACTTTGTTTACATTTAAATAAGTTTGTAGATTCCTTGGCGGTTTGTAAATGACAATAAAAAGTTTCCATTAAACAAGTAATAGCCTAAAATTGACACTACTATCAATATAAACACAAAAAATATTTGAGGCTTGTATATTACCTGTACTACATCATCTTGAAATTTGTGCACCTTAACAGTTTCCATTAGTACAGCAATGAATTTTTCCATAAATGTTATTAAATGTACTTCTATAATGATTAACGGTATAGGTAACATAGCCACCACATAAATTCGATGAATTTCCTATATTTAAACATTCAATATTGCTATAAACACTTTTAAATCAATTCAGAAATTTTCTTTACCTCCAGTAGTTTCAAACAGATTTCTTTCTTTTGCATTAGTTTATGGGATTCAATTACAAACATTTGTAATATTGTTTTACACCATCTATAATTAGTATGACTGGTATTTGAGCTACCCAATGAACGGTAGTTAGAAATGTTTTCCGGTGTTAGATTATGGGCAAAAAGTTCCTCAAACTCTCGATTATTTATTGTAAAATATACAATTAACTTGCCAACAAACTTAAGAAGACATACAGATGCTGTACTTTCAGGTGCTAAAGAGATATTACGTAGTAGTACTTCCATCATATCATCTAAATAATTCCACTGAAAATTAAGTGAATTTAAATTAAATTATATTTGTTGAAATTTTAAAAAACTCTCCAAATGTTATAAAAATTAAGTGTATGCTAAAATTCCTAATTTACCTCAAAGCTGTTGAGATTCACATGAAAATCTAAACATTTTATTAAACAATTCCATTGTTTTTCTATAAAATGTTCCGAATCCATAATGTGAATGTCTTTGAAGACAGCATCGTAAATGACACTATGAATGTTCATGGAAATAATATCGTCGTGTAACTATAAGGAAAAAAAAAAGAGTAACGAAGTTAGAATCGGCAAATGCTACTTGGGTAGGAAAGAAATTGTTAATATTATAATGTTAACGATAAGATTACATAACGAAGATATATTTTTTCTTTACCTTAAGATCTTATTATTAAATTATTTTATTTTACGTGGGTCCAAAATAATGGTGTTAAGTGTAAATGTTAAATGGCTTGAATTTTTTATCTATACTTACCCCTTGTTGCAGCATAAGTAAAAATATTGTAGTACTTAAGGACTTATAGTGGGTCTCATAACAAGAGCGAATGTTTAATGCCACTGCTAAGCAAAACATCAGTAGTCGATGGTTCATATAATACTCGGGATTACGCTCACTATTAATAAGAAACTATTTTAAACATTTTAAAAACGAATAGAAGTTAAAATATTTAACAAAATTAAATTCTAATACTCTCACCTCCAAATACTTGACAAAACCATGAACCGCTCCAAGTTGTTTTTTCCATTTGTCTTTATGTAACTTCTCCTCATAATATTTAAAAATCAATTCGTCGTCTTCTTTTGTTAAACTGTTACCAAATTTTTTTAAAAGTCTATCAGCATTTCGCAACAATTCGCTGTTATCTAGATAGAATATGGAATTGGGAGAACTTATTTCACACAATAAAATAATAAGACTTATTTGAATCTGAAATTATTGGAATTTTCATTCATTGTTTCGATGGAATTAAATCTTTTTTATATTTAACCTCTTGCTTAATTTGGTTGCCAATATCACCCATATCCTCTAGACAGTGATTCTGCTGCTGTTGTTGTATCCAATCATATAGAATAGGTAGTTGCAGTTGCAAACATTCATGATAATTTTTAAAGTGCTCCCTTTCGATTGGAATACTATCGAGATCCTGTCTAAGTTCTGGTAAAAGGCAGGATTTTATTAAATTCCGTATATGCTCTAAAGATTCCATATCAAACACTGTGAAATAGTCTTAATTGTACAATTGTGTGATCTATTCAAATGTAAACAATAACAAATGTTGACAAATTAGCGATTTCTAGAAACAAAATTTATAATATTTATAATATTTTCATTTATATAAAGTGTTTTAAGAAACTGATAGACAATTAGCAAATGAAGAAATGGTGACAGCAAATGATTTCTTTATTTTCGTTTATTATTACTTTAAGTATACCAAAAATTCATGTTAAAAGGTAACATGACACATAATAAGATTACTGGATTTTTTCCTGTTTGTGGTTTTTCTATTTTGAACGAACTAAACACAGCTCAAAAATATTTGACATTAGATAGTTGTCATGTGACAAGAACACCAATAAGCAAAAAACCAACTCTGTTATTAGATGAGAAAGAAAAATTAAACTGTTGTCTCCTCGTTTGTCATATGATCAATTTTCATCGGACGAACAGAAATGCTGCAAAATTTGATAATTTTCTCTTTGTGCGTAGTGGCAAGTAAGTAAATTTATAAAATATGAATTTATTTTGTTATAATTTTAATTAAAAACCCAAAACTCTTGTGAAAATTGTAAAAACTTCGGAAAATTTTAAAATGTTTGCTGGAGGGTGTTATTGATTTTTTTTGTAAGGTGGTCAGCTGAATGTGTGTATGTGTCATATGAAAAAGTGGTGCTCCAAAAATACACAAGAAAAATGATAAAAATACCATGGAGTAGCATTGAGAGAAATATATAATATTTGCTTTTTTGTTTTAGTCCAAGCCACTGGTGAATTCACCATTTGGAGCTCACCCAAATCGTTGTTGTTCAAGGGCAACGAACCCATTAAAACTAGTGTAATCGCTGATGTCTTCTACGCATCTCTGGGAAATGCCGTCAATGGAGACAACTGGAGTGGTATGATTGTTGAAGATCCCTTCCAAATGCCAAAGGCTGCTTTAGCTATTAGCTTGGATGGTGTAGCGCATAGCAAAGTGTCTTCTGCTGGTAAAACTTATCCAGTTGAAGGCAATACCGTCGAACAGTCTTTGAATGGTGTTGTAGCCCAATTGGAGGCCGATAATGAACCCGTTTGCAGCATTGATTTCGAACAACATGAAGAAGGTGTTATTGCTTTCAAAAATACCGTTGGAGATGTTGAAGTACCCGCCATTGCTAAAACAAAATATTTGAATGCCGACCTCCACATTGATGACAAACAATACTTGGAGAGTCTTGCATACCTTAGTGCAATTGCCGATAATTTTGCTAATTTGCAAAAGTCATGTAATTTCATGAATATTCGTTTGTCCCTTGAAGCAGTTGTTAAGGCCCATGGTGAAAATTCAGAGGCTGTTAGTGAAGCTTTAGATCTTTTCTACTCTATTGCTAAGCAATTGAATGATGGTGCCCAAAAGTCAAGCAATAATGCCGCCTTAGTTGGTGTTATAGTTAACAAAGCTGATAATAACAGCCGCAGAAAGCGTGATACTGTTGCACCTACTCAGCCTGATGCCAAAGTAAGCTTATAAATTGTGTTTGCACTTTTAATTATATAATTAATTTATTATTTTTATGACATTTTAGAATCCCTACAATTTGGCTGAATACTACAATGAAGACTATCCCGTCATTTTTAATATTATCTTATGGTTTATGGTTGTCTTTGGTTTTGCTCTATTGGCTATCTGTTATGCCATCGGATCTATGGATCCAGGACGTGATTCCATTATCTATCGCATGACCTCCACTAGAATGAAGAAGGATAATTAAGTTTATTATTTGTTTAGGGACTTTAACATCATTGCCCTTCTGGAAAAACTACTTTTTTCATATTCACTTCAAGCAAGTTATTGTAAATTCTTGTAATTCTCTTCAGCAACATCTTATCAATTCGTTTAATAAGACATCTAAATATTTACCAAGAACAACAACAGCAACAACAATAACAGCAAAATTAGTTTAATTATGTTTTAAGTATTATTTGCTCTTTTAAAAATACATTTTAAGAAAGAATTGGGGTCTTTCTTTGTATTTCTATGTTATAAAATCTAAATTTGTTATTCCTTACCTTACATCAATATATTCCATTTATATATTTTATTTTTTGATGTTTCATTTTGTTTTTCGTTTGTAAAAATATATAATATTGTATTAAAAATAAAGAAAAAACTATGGAAATACGCGTTCTGTTATATAAATAATATTTAAATATAATTTATAGTTGTAATTATTAAAAATGTTTACAAACTATGTAAAAGTCATAATAATAAATTAGTACAATAATCTATAAATATTGTACACCGGTTACTTTAAAATTGTACAAACAGATTCAAAGAGAAAAAGTAAATTATATTCGGATACAGTGTTATATATCATTATCAGTTGTCTCGCAAGATCAGCTTGGATAGAAACGCACCAAGAACTAAGACTATATATTTATTAATTGGAATACAGTTACAAATTATAATTATAACGTGCTGAGTAACTTGAACCTGAGTGTATAGTGTAACAGACCATATCTCCTACTGGGAATCAAACTCACTAATAAACTAAGACTATATATTAATTGTAAGTTGCCGTAGTCTAGTAGGTAGTGTGTTGGCTTATTAGACGAAAGGTCAGGGTTCGAATCGCCGGTCAGACATCAAAAAGGAAATATGAAAAAAATATTTCTTCGGCGACTTCTCAGCAGATTTCAGGCAAAAGCTCTGAGAGTAAATAAAATTGCCATGTAAAGTTTCTCAAAATAAACCGTCGTTCGGAGTCGACTTTAAACTTTATGTCCCGCCACTCCTGTATAAAATTAACACACACAACATAAGAGGTGTGAGAAGCTAGGCCGTAATCCTGACTGAAGGGTTGTAATGGCCAATATATTAATTAATTGGAATACAGTTACAAATTATAATTATAACGTGCTGAGTAACTTGGACCTGAGTGTATAGTGTAAAAGACCATATCCTCTAGTGGGAATCTAACTCACTAATAAACTAGCAAGCTATTCATTAGCCTATCAGGGCACCCAAGAACCAAAAGTAAAAACCTTTACAAACTGAGATATTTACAGATACAGTCTTATGACAGGAATATTTATTTTAACTTACTTAATTTTACTAATTAATAAACTGTTAAGCAGTTTGTAAATTAATTAATATTCCAAGCTTTTGATCAAAAAATGAAGATAATTAAATTTAATTATTATTGAGCAGAAATTATGAAAAATAATGCAGTCACCCATACACCGGTGTTATCTACATCGCTGTTAATGCAACTGTAAAAATACAACGCTGTTGACAACCGGTGAAAACATATGGCAATTTATTCAGTACAAACAATTTTACGCGAGAGCACCATAAATAAATTTTTTTTTTTTAATTAAAATTATAAACAAATAATATTTATATATTCATTGAATAAAATAATTAAATAGTCAATATGTCTATCGAAATTGAATCAGCAGAGTAAGTTTTGTTTAAATATTTGGAACGTTACAAAGAATAACCTGGAGTTCATGTCCTTAACCCCATTCAGTGTTATCCGACTGATCCAACAGTATCTCAAGGAATCAAATTTATATAAAACCCTGCAAACACTACAGGAAGAAACTGGAGTTTCTCTAAATACAGTCGACAGTGTTGATGGTTTTGTTCAGGATATAACAAATGGCCATTGGGATACAGTTTTGAAAGTAACACAGAGTCTTAAATTGCCGGACAAAAAACTATTGAACTTGTATGAACAAATTGTTTTAGAGCTGATTGAATTGCGTGAACTGGGTGCTGCCCGGTCTCTATTGAGGCAAACTGATCCAATGATAATGTTAAAACAACATGAACCAGAAAGATACATACATTTGGGTAAGTTTTTAAACTTCAGTTTTTTTTACTGATTCATTGGTTTCGTAGCATGTGTTCTTGAACAGGAGTGAGCGTTCTCTTAATGGAAAAATAAAAAATGTGTATGACAGTATAAATCTGCAGATAGTTAATTCCCCCTAAGTACACCTTTTCTTATCGATGAAGTGAAGAGACGGAGAGTAGAATAGGAGAGATAGCAGAATGTTAATATTTTTATGGTCAGGTTGTATGGAATGGCTTTTAAAATTATGAAGCGAATTAATTAGAATCTATTAGGATGTTTATGGGACAGAAATATCTCGTTTTTTCTGCAGGGCTTGTAATAATATGAAGGAAGGAACCAGCATGTGTTGAGTATATACTGTATCTTTGCCCTAGCGTTCAGAGAGGAAGTTTTAGGTTTCTTTCGCGGGAGGTTTTCAACGGCTTTAGTGTGTCAGCGTCTACTAGGATTTTTGATATTGAGACTTCGAATTTTAGTATTAGGCGACTATTGAGAGGACTATGTTTCCCTATTTGTCGTTTTGGTCTAACCTCCTAAGTCTGCTCAGGATATTTCATTTCTGTTATTTCTTATTTTTCTTTTTTTTCTACACCCACATTTAGGATTTTATAAGAAGAGATAATGGTTTTTTTTAATATAAATCTTGCAGAAAATATGTTACAGCGCGCTTATTTTGATCCCCGAGAAGCCTATCCTGAAGGCAGTAGCAAAGAAAAACGTCGTGCTATTATAGCGCAAGAATTAAGTGGTGAAGTCCATGTTGTTCCCTCCTCCCGTCTACTGGCTCTTTTGGGTCAGGCCTTAAAATGGCAACAGCATCAGGGTCTTCTTCCGCCCGGCACAACAATCGATTTGTTCCGAGGTAAAGCTGCTATGAAGGATCAAGAGGAGGAAATGTATCCCACACAAATGTACAGACAAATTAAATTTGGTCAAAAGTCTCACGTGGAATGTGCACAATTCTCACCAGATGGTCAGTACTTGATAACTGGCAGTGTGGATGGATTTCTAGAGGTTTGGAATTTTACAACAGGCAAAATAAGAAAAGATTTAAAATACCAAGCTCAAGATCAATTTATGATGATGGAACAGGCAGTGTTGGCTCTGTCATTCTCCAGAGATTCCGAAATGGTAGCTTCTGGTGCTCAAGATGGACAAATAAAAGTATGGCGTATTATGACTGGGCAATGTTTAAGGAAATTCGAAAAGGCACATACCAAGGGTATAACATGTCTGCAATTTGCCAGAGATAATAGTCAAGTTTTAAGCGCTTCATTTGATCATACAATACGTTTACATGGCTTAAAATCCGGTAAAATGTTAAAGGAGTTTAAAGGTCACACTTCATTTGTGAACGAAGTCACTTTTACACCGGATGGTCATAGTATTTTAAGTGCATCCTCCGATGGCACAGTGAAAGTGTGGTCTCTCAAAACTACGGAATGTTTGTCTACCTATAAACCTTTGGGAAACGAATTGGCGGTAAATACGGTACTAATACTACCCAAAAATCCAGAGCATTTTATTGTCTGTAATCGTTCAAACACAGTGGTCATTATGAATATGGCGGGACAAATCGTAAGATCTTTCAGTTCTGGTAAAAGAGAAGGTGGCGCATTTATAGCAGCTACATTATCACCAAGAGGAGAATTTATTTACTGTGCCGGTGAGGATCAAGTGTTGTACTGTTTTTCAGTTTCATCGGGTAAATTGGAAAGAACTTTAAATGTAAGTGAACACCAGTTTGTATACATATGTATTTGCAATATATATATGTAGGAATTAATGTTTGATTTCGGTCTTTATATGCTTCTAGGTACATGAAAAAGATGTCATTGGTTTATCCCACCATCCTCATCAAAATTTATTGGCCACCTACAGTGAAGACGGTCTATTAAAATTATGGAAACCATAATTAAACTTTAAGTAATAAGTTTTTATTTATTGTAAGTCATTTTTATCTGCCCTCTTTAACTATTTCAACTCTGCAATGACGTTTAACTATACAATTCTCATAGTAAAAACAGAAAATATTTGTATTTTGTAAGAAAACAAAAAAATAAAAACGTAAAACTACGTAAAATCTTATAATAAATTGGATTTAATTAAGAATTATGCAAAACGAAAATGAAAATATCAGTACGTAGCTAAAAATAATCTGCTTAAAGTAAAATGCAATAAAAAGTAAACAAATACTACTACAATTCTGTTTACTTTACTTTGCTTTAATTGATTACAATAAATATATTGTATATCTTCGAACAGATGGATTATTATCCACATTTAAAAATATTAAACTTTTAGTCAAATATCGACAGCAAACAAAGCCACAACATATTGCTTTCTAAACACAATACTTTCAATAATAATAATCTAATATTAAACGATAAAATGCAAAGTGAAGAAATAATTGCAAAAATACGCAATAAATTAAACGAATCTGATCCTGAAAAACGTACCGTCATGAACATATTTCAGTTTCATTTTACCGATTCAGAGGGAAATCTTATTCAGAGCATGGGTACGTGGTTAACAGCTATAAATTAGTTTTTGTAACTTGAACTATTTTATTAAAAATTTATTTTTAACAAATGCTTATTAGTTTTTGATTTTAAAGAGTTGAATATCTATGACGGCAAACACTCGGAACCCGATGCTGAAGTAACAATCAGTGATGAAAATTTCTTTTTGGTCGGCACTAAACAAACAACATTTGATGATCTTTTAGCGGATGTAATTATAATGAAAAGTCTTAGTTTCTATAAATTCTTATGTTTTTATCATTTCTATTTATAGAACAAGGTCCAAGTTGAAGGGGATAAAGAGGCTTTCAATAAACTGATAGAGAAAATACGTTTACATACGAAAAAAGAATAAATTCAACAATTGAATATTGAACAGTGACTGCAATTTTCATCAATAGTTTTCAAAACTTTACATCTTTTTTTATTGTGCATGTTAGCTTAGTCATGACTACAATATAACGAATATATTGCTTCGTAAAATATATTATTTAACATAATTATATCGATAAACAAAAAGAAAAAAAATGTTTGCACTTTCAGTTTCATAGATTTAATATAAGGTGTAGCCTAATTAGGGCAAATGTATCAATGTGATATAGTAGTGTATAACGTACATTATATTATCGCTGAGAATATTTGGAAGAAATATCATACTTGGGGCCATTTGTCGTCGGAAAGCCCGGCATCCAGGAAACTTAATAATTTGTGTAACAATCTTCGAAAAAGCCAAAAGTCACTTTTATTTACTATTGTTCTGTACAAGATTGGAAAAAGCCGTCAACATGGGAGTTACAGCACAGTTTTGGCTTTTGGCCTACGGTTTTTCAGGTACTGTTAGAAAGTTCAAGTTGAAGTCGCTGTAGTCTAGTAGGTAGTGTGTTGTGTCAGACATCAAAAACGGAATATGAAAAAAATTTTTTTTCGGCGGCTTCCTCTCAGCAGATTTCTGGCAAAATAAAATTGCCATAAAAAGTTTCTCAAAAATCTGTCTTTCGGTGTCGACTTTAAACTGTAGGTTCCGCCACTCATGTATACAATTAACACACACAACATAAGGGTGTGAGAAGCTAGGCCGCAATCCTGTTGTAAACGTCAATTATGTATGTATATTAGAAAGTTACAAACCATAATGGCAACAGTAGAATTGGTAGGGCATTTGACAAAAACAAAAATTCTTTGCATTAATTTGATGTTCCAGGAACTAATGGCAATAGCTTTGTGAGTAATGTGTTGGTTTATCTTCAGTAGTCCTCTTCCGCTTATGTAAAATTAGTGCACATAAGACAAGTGAAGCCGTAGTCCCTACTAAAACGTTATAGTAGTGAATAATAAATGTTTAAGGAACTATTTGCTATCAGACAAGTACATTAAAAATCGTTTTTAGGAAGTTTTTGATGCATATATACCATACATCATTATAGGGGTTCAAGACATCAAGTTGCCACTAGATATATTGAGTGTTAGATATTGAAATAAGAAGAAGGAAATTGTAGGTACTCTAGTACATATACAAAGGGATCAAATTTAATCTGAAGTAGTGAATTTCAGAAGCGAATAAATTTTTCTTGTAAATTCGTTGGGAACGTGTGCAGACAACTAGATTTAATAACTTACCTTTTCCTATTAAAAAAAAGTATAAAAAAATTTTCAATTATTTAAGATTATTCGTAATGTTCTTCTTAAATTATATAGGAACATAATTTGCTGGAATAATCTTAATAATTGTTAAATATATTTTTTAATTTAATATTGTTAATTTGTTTTTTCTTGTCACTGTTTTGATTTAAATTGAATTTGTGGTGGTGAGGCATAAAATTGAACGCTTGCTTAGTTTTTTTTTATTCTTTGTTGTTTTTTGGACACGCCTTTTTTGTTTAAAAGAAGTAGGTGAGATGGATGTGAATGACGTATAATAATAATAATTAAATAAAGATTTAATTGAACATAATAAAATTATTGTTAAATAAAACGAAAGTAATAAAATAAATTTATAAAATTTTTTTTTTTGGTTTTTTTATAAACGATATAATTAATTAATAACATACACATACGATACAAGTTTTTTTTGTTCGTTTTGTTTTTCATTCTTCAATATATAACAACATATATGACAAACATATTTCTTTTATTTTTTATGTGGTTTTAAATTTAATTATTTATTTATGTTTTTGTCTTGATTTTTCTTTTTCGTTTTAAATTAAAACCCTTTCTATTTTAACATTTATGTAATTTTAATTTTAATTTTATTCATTCATTCATTGTTTGGTTTTTATAATATGATTTCATTTTTTATTGTTTTATTTTTAATTTTAATATTTTCTTTAATTATCAAATAACATGAATTTTGGGCTCTTTTTTTGTTGTTTGTTGTGAAATATTTTTGTTGTTTTTAGGTTCGTTTTTGTTTTGTTGTTATTTATTATTTTTTTTAAGACAATTATTATATGTTTTGTTTTGAGGGGTTTTTTAATTTTTTTTTAAATTTAATTTCACGTTTTAAATTATTTTTATTTGTTTTTCTCGTTTAAATTTTGAATTGTTTTATTTTCTGTTCTTTTAGCAGTTGACTTAAATGTTTATATTATTTTTGTTTTAATTTTTGGATTTCTTTCTTTCTTCTTAAATTTACTAACAATACTTTTATTTTAATTATTCTTTTTTTTAAACGTTTACAAAAGTAAACCGATTTGTTTGCTATTATTTTTTTTACAAACTTAAACAAAAAAATAAATGATTTATAATTAATAAAAAATTTTAATTAAAATTATGTTTTTTTTCTTTTAATTTGTTGGCTTTAATATTTGGTTTATGTTTTTCATTAATTTAGTTTTATTTTTTTTGTTCATTTAATTTATAATTTTTTAACAACAATTTTCAACGTTAATTTTTGTATTTTGTTTTGTATTTAATTTTTTAATTTTTATTATTTTTATTAATTTTATTTTATATTTTTATTGCAAAACGTAAGTGCTCTATGAAACCAATAACTTTATTTTGTTTTCTCATTATTTTTTTTACCAATAAAAAATTTAAAATTTAAAATAAAAAATATTTTGAAATTATTTATAAAAACATTTATAAAAAGTTGTTAAAAACGTGTAATTTGTTTAATATTCATTATTTTTGTAGTTTTGCTTACTTATTTATTTTTTTTAATTTAGTACTACCAACATTTAATTAACATTTTTAATATTAATTTATCTAAAAATTACTTTTTAAAGTTATCAAAAAAAAAAAAAAACAAAAAAATTAAATTACTTTTTAGAAATTATGGAACTTTAAAAAGAAAATAGTTTAAAAAATTAAACATTTTTTTATTTAAATTTAACAAAATAAATTCATTTTTTGTGTTTGTCGATATTTTGAATTAATGTTTGTTTCTTGTTGTTTTCTTTTTTTTATTATTTTGTTTGTTTTTTGTTTTTAATTGTTATGATTTTATTTGGAAGATCCAATTTTGATAGTCACTAATTCTTGTTTTTTTATATATTTTATAATATTGTTTATAATGTATTTTTATTGTATATTTTTTTATTAAATTTCAATTAATATGTTTATTGTGTATATTTATGTATGTATGTTTACTATCGTATATGGAATTTAATTTTTGTTTGGTTTGAATTTTGAAGATATTTAAATTTTTTTTCTTTCATTTTTATTTTAAATGAATTTGTTTTACATAAAATTACTTGCTTATTTTTTTATTTTTGTTTTTTGGCAAGCACTTTTGTTGTTTAAATAATATATCATTAATAATTATATAATAGTAATTAAATAAATTTTAATTGAACATAATAAAAATATTGTTAATAAAACGCAAAGTAATAAAATAAAATTTATAAAATTTTTTTTTTTTGGTTTTTTTTTTATAAACGATATAATTATTAATAACATACACATACGATACAAGTTTTTTTTGTTCGTTTTGTTTTTCATTCGTTCAATATATAAACAACATAATATTGGACAAACATATTTCTTTTATTTTTTTATGTGTTTTAAATTTAATTATTTATTTATGTTTTTTTCTTGATTTTTCTTTTTCGTTTTAAATTAAAACCTTTTCTAACATTTATGTATTTTAATTTTAATTTTATTCATTCATTCATTGTTTGGTTTTATAATATGATATTCATTTTTAATTGTTTATTTTTTAATTTTAATATTTCTTTTAATTATCAATAATGTTAACATGAAATTTTTAGGGTCTCTTTTTTTGTGTTTGTTGTGAAATATTTTTTTTTTAGGTTCGTTTTTGTTTTGTTTGTTATTTATTATTTTTTTTAAGACAATATTATATGTTTTTGTTTTGAGGGGGTTTTTAATTTTTTTTTAAATTTAATTTCACGTTTTAAATTATTTTTTATTTGTTTTTCTCGTTTAAATTTTGAATTGTTTTATTTTTCTGTTCTTTTAGCAGTTGACTTAAATGTTATATTAATTTTTGTTTTAATTTTTGAATTTCTTTCTTTCTTCTTAAATTTACTAACAATACTTTTATTTTAATTATTCTTTTTTTTAAACGTTTACAAAAGTAAACCGATTTGTTTGCTATTATTTTTTTTTACAAACTTAAACAAAAAATAATATATTTATAATTAATAAAAAATTTTAATTAAAATTATGTTTTTTTTCTTTTAATTTTTTGGCTTTAATATTTGGTTTATGTTTTTCATTAATTTAGTTTTATTTTTTTTGTTCATTTAATTTTAATTTTTTTACAACAATTTTAACGTTAATTTTTGTATTTTGTTTTTGTATTTAATTTTTAATTTATTATTATTTTTATTATTTATTTTATATTTTTATTGCAAAACGTAAGTGCTCTATGAAACCAATAACTTTATTTTGTTTTCTCATTATTTTTTTACCAATAAAAATTTAAAATTTAAAATAAAAAATATTTTGAAATTATTTATTAAAAACATTATAAAAAGTGTTTAAAAACGTGTAATTTGTTTAATATTCATTATTTTTGTAGTTTTGCTTATTATTTATTTTTTTTAATTTAGTACTACCAACATTTAATTAACATTTTTTAATATTAATTTATCTAAAATTACTTTTTAAAGTTTATCAAAAAAAAAAAAAAAAAAACAAAAAAATTAAATTACTTTTTAGAAATTATGGAACTTTAAAAAGAAAATAGTTTAAAAAAATTAAACATTTTTTTTATTTAAATTTAACAAATTAAATTCATTTTTTGTGTGTTTGTCGATATTTTGAATTAATGTTTGTTTTCTTGTTGTTTTCTTTTTTTTATTTTTGTTTTGTTTTTTGTTTTTAATTGTTATGATTTATTTTGGAAGATCCAATTTTGATAGTCACTAATTCTTGTTTATTTTATTATTATTTTTATAATATTGTTTATAAGTTATTTTTATTGTATTTTTTTATTAAATTTTCAATTAATATGTTTATTGTGTATATTTATGTATGTATGTTTACTATCGTATATGGAATTTAATTTTGTTTTTTTTTTTATTATTTTTTTTTATAAAATGCCTTCGATTTTTGAATTTGTTTATAATTATTGAGAATATATAAGTTGATCTTAAAGACTTAGCATTTGAAATTTAATAACTGAATTAGGAAAAATAATTAATAACAGATGCCTTTGATAAGGAAATTTAATTATAATTTTACAAAATGACACTCTTGGACATTTCGGGTTCGGAAAGTGAAACCATGAAGAACTGTTTTCAAAACCTTGTTTTCATTCGTTTCTTTTTGAAAACAGACAAAATTATCTGTAATGGCAAGTAATACTGTACTGAACATGTACTTCCATCTCTAAAATTGGAGTAGCGTCTATCCATCAATAGTGCTGCAGTGTAATATATAAACATGCGTCTATACACCAATAGTGCTACAGTGTAATATATAAACATGCCTTAAAACTTCTAAACAATTGAAAAGTGTTGACATACAGATCTGTCAAGTATATTTATAGTAATTTACATACAATTTTAGACCCATAATTAATGTTTTCAAGTTGTTTCTCTACAATATCAATAATTATTTGCCAATGCTATGCTTGAAGCTCTTATAATGTTGATGCTGAATACTATACTCGGACATTGAAACAATCATGTTAGTTAACTTTTTCTAAAGGATTTTTAACCTTTTGTTGTGAGCCCTACAGTTAAAGAAAAGTGTTTTCTCTTCATATCAAAGCTGAGAATTGAAGCTCTCGTTTTAGTAGGGGTAAACACTCCCTCTAAACTAACCTATATTAAAACATACTTATAATAAAAATTCTCAAGCTTACACAATTTCGAAATTTGGCTTCTATCTTAACAAGGAATACGACTATGACAATGCTAATCAACTTAGATTTCGCACCAGTGAAGCGCCAGAGTATGGAGATAATAGAGATTGCAGCTGACTTTGAAGGTATTCGGAAGAACTCATCTGAATATTTGAGTTTTCCAGATGCTTTGGATTGCGGTCCTGTGAGACAAGAGGCGTGAGTTTTCTCTTTTCTTCTCTTATGTCTAAAAGAAAGCTTGTTTATGAAATCAGAACAACAGGTGCGACTGAAGTGGAATAACAAAACAAAACAATGCATTTGAAGCAAAATTCATATTCACGTTGCCTAAGCTGAGGTCCAAGAACAATTGAATTGAGAAAAATAATGTTTTAGCCTTTAGATAGATAACTTTATATTAATGGTGGGTAGGGGAATGGGATGATATATTTATTTTATATGGATGTATGTATGTATATATTAATAAACTCGTATATGCCTTCCTTTAAAAAACAAAAATTAATTGTGGTTAATGTTGAATGGTTAATATTGTATGACGTTTGCTATTAATTTGCATTTATTTGTTTATTTCTTCATCTAACGCTATTTATTTAAATGTTTTGTATGTTTATTTAATGATATTTAAATTAATTATTCTAATAGAAATAAGAAAGAAAATTAAAATGTATTGCAGTATTTTCGTTTAGGTTTTGAAGTTTAATTTTCATTTGTAATTGTTATTACTTGTATTGTTGCTGTTGTTGTTGTTATTATTATTATTATTATTTAAGATCTCCTAAATATATAAGAATAATTATTTTGTATCAAATATAAAAATCAACAAGTTTTCCTTATGGTTTTAATAAATGTTTGCAATTCATTACTCATTTATTATTGCAGCATTGCGCTTAAATTATGCTTTAATTTATCTTTTAATTACATTTTTATTTGGCAATTTTTCTTTTTTTTTAATACGTATTTTGAATTTGATTTCTTAAACGTTTATTATTTTTAACATTTTTCTACTTTGGTGATTTCATTATGTTATTCGTTTTGTTATTGTAATTTATTGATTTACTAATTTTAATAGTTTAGTTTTTCCATTTCAATACGTTTGTTTTTCTTTTTCTCTTTAATGTATAGAATTTAATATTTTTTGTTTTTATTTTTGTTTATTAATTTTTAATTTCCGTTTTATTTTTTTTTATTTAGTTTAATAATATTTTTAATATGCTATGTTCTTTAGTATTATTTTTCTTTTGTCTTTTGGGTGTTTGTTAACTTTGAATTTTTTTTTATTTTTATTTTTTATTTTTTATTTTTTTTTTTCATTATGTTTTTAATTTAAAAAATTAATTAAATTTTTATATTATAAATTAATTCATTTTTATAATTTCATTTCACTTTCATTTTCATTTAATATTATTAGCGTTTGTGTTTGTTTTGATATAATTTTTAAATTTTTTTTTTTTAATGAATAATAAAAAATTCATATTTCATTTGTTTTCATTTATATTTCATCATTCATCATTCGTCATTCTCATAATTTCTTATATAAATAGTTTTGTTGTTATATTCCTATATAATTCAGCTAAACCTAAAATTTAATTTGAATTCTTTTAATAAATTTTGTCTTTGGGCATCAATTTTCTTCTTCATTTCATTTCATTTCATTTCGTTTCGAATTTAAATTTGATTTTTTTTAATAGATTTTCTATGCATGAATTGTGTTGCATTTCTTGCTTGTCTTATTTAAAATAGGAATTTTAATTTAAAATCGTTTCCATTCCATACATTTCCCGGTTTTAAACAAAATTTTTAAACGTTTGCATTTGTTAAACATTCTCTCCTTGCTGCACAATCATGTGTCCCATATTGTCCGTGTCGCATTCATTTAGAAATGGTATACTGCCGATCGAATCGTTCGATGTTGTTGATGAATCCTCTAGCGAATCGCCATTTATCATGATGCCAGGATAGTTGCCAGGTCCCAGATCGATACTAGAGCCTGAAATGCAAATGTGTGGTGGTTGATGTATAGCTCGTGGTGGTAATGGTGCCGGTGGTATAATCAGATTACCGCTATTGATGCCATGTAAACTGCCAGCAATGCTGGCACCACCACTTTGTAAATGACGACGACTGGAATTTAAACCTAAAGGAAACAAAACAAAAATTCTTTAATACGCATACATATGCTATATGGCATCTCTTTAGAATTATTATATTTGCAAGTATATGTATAAGAAAGAATGTACAATAAAAAATAAAAACAAAAGACGACACTGTAACTGTGAATAGTTAGTAAAAATTCATTTTTGTTTGTCAAAACCGACAGTCTATCATTCTGTTTGAAGTGAGAATGATTTGCAATGGACTGTAGAACACGCAAAAATAGTTACAAATTATAACCACTCGTGTATGTGATTCTTTTCTAGCAAAAAGGGGTAATTATAACTTACTCTGTAAGAAATTGGTAAGGTTATCAAGAAATTTGCAAAGGTTAAATGTGTTACAACTGTGATCACCGCAACATACGCACAATTTAAAACATTGCTTTTAGCAGTGAAAGTGTAGTTATGTCAGCAAGCAAAGTCGAACTTGTGGGATTCGCAAAACATAAAACTGATTGCGAAAAAACCTTTACATTCGGAAGTAGTATCCGTTTGGTACACATTATGGTCAGAGATGTCACTGGAAGCTATTTTATTTCGAAAATGATCTTCGAAGAACCAGTACCGTTAATTTAAAGCGCTATAGCCCAACTAGAAGGTGGCATGGCACACAATTTTACCGAGTTTAGTTTTATTGAATAGAAAGTACCAGAAAGAGTAATTTCATGGTTTGGAGACGTCAGTTGGCGACAAGTCGAGTATTTGACAACCAATACTGTACAAGTTATTGCCGCGATACCGCCAAAAATGTAAGAAAATGTTGTTGATGGGTATTAGATAGGATTGTATGGATTTGCCTGTGTTATTTAATATATGACTTGAGAAGTAATATGATAAATGCAGGTCACTCTAGTACAACAATTAATTGGGGTTTGTATAGCTACTTTGGTGTCTGGACTACAGATTTCAAGCAAGATTTCTGGCAAAACCTCTGATCGTAAATAAAAATGGCTATGAAAAGTTACCTAAGAATCTGTTGTTCGCAATCGACTTTGAACTGTATGTTCTACCACTTATGGATAAAATTAACATACACAACATGGCTGGTGTGCAAAGCTAGATCGTAATCCAGACTGAAGGGTTGTAATGAATGTAAATAAGTAATGTAAACATTGCATCGATAAAAGACTTACAAATTTTTTAATCGATCTACCAGATATAAACTTGTTTTGAGACACTTTTTATACATAATAAAATAGGCCCGCTGTTTAAAATTTTGTGTATATAGATGAATATATTTGGATTTCGAATTTATTTACCTTTACATAATTACGAATTAAATAAAAAATGTCAACCCAAATAACTCAAAATCTCCTAAAAACTGAAATAAAAACAAAAAATAAAAAAAAATTTAACACAATTTCAAATAGTACGATGAAGGTTGGGAGTCTGTTTGTTTGTTTTTTTTTTTAAAGAACTGTGCTTACCTGTAGCACTGGTTTGTGAATCATAGTGAGCATTACGATGTAAACCTAACTGATGGAGCTGTTGTCTACGTTTTCTTCTGGAGTGATAGAGTATGCATAGGAGACAAATTAGGAACGAGACGACGAGAAGTGTTGTTATAATTAGAACGCCGTGATCCTCCGCTTGTGCTTTTGTGATACCTTTATGTGGTGGATTTAAAAGTAGGAGTGTGTGTTTTTTTTTAAATTTTTACAAATAAAAATTGTTTTTTTTTTGTTTAAAGAGGAAATAGATAAAAAAAACAAAATAAAATACAAAGAAAAAAAGGTGAGAAGATTTAATATTATTTATTTAAAGTATTGCAAAATTTTCTAAATTTTTTATTTTAGAAATACGAATAGAATTTTATAATAAATTTTTACAGATTTATGTTTACAGTTTTCATGTTTATAAAATGGGTGGAGGGAAAATCTTAAAATTATATTTTTCTTTACATAAAAAAAATAACGTTTAAGTTTTGTTGTTGCGTTTTGTTTTTTTTTTAATATTTTTTTTTCTTAAATTTGTAATATTTTGACATGTGCTGTTTTATTTTTTTTTGTTTAAGATTTATTTTTTTAAGCTTTAAGGCAATTGTACATTATTGCTAAAGTTTCAATGGCAGTCATTTTCATTGTATTTTATGTTCAAATTATTAAACTAATCTAGTCATTTACAAGTTACAACAAAAATATACACAATTAGAGGTGCTTCAAATCCATGTTATTTTTTTATTTATTACGATTTATTATTATACAAAAAATAATTTGTAATTTTTTTTTCTTTTTTTTTTTTTTGTAATCAAAGTAGTGCATTTAATTAAGACA
>QOCX01000013.1:766013-796525 GCA_005959815.1 Sarcophaga bullata
CTTATTGATTGATGATTATTTTTTTTTATTGGTTTTCATTAAAATATAGCAACTATTCTAAAAACAACTATTCTATCATCATTAAATAATTTTGTAATGATTTGGTTTTATTTGGGGATGTCAAACGAATGGCACAAAAATATGAATTTAATGAGCACGAGATAGGAATCATTTCTAAACTATTTGGAACTAAACTACCAAAACTTTTTCTATTACAGTTTTATTCGTTATTTTCCTTTTTTTTTTTTTTTTTTGAGAATATTATAGTGAAGCATTTATTATTTCACAAGCCAGGTGCACTTTAAGAACGTATTTAAAAAGAAATTGTCGCAGACGTTTACAAGAAAATGCTTGCATTTGCTTTTAAAGTTTAAAGCTTTGATTTTGATTAGTTTAAAGCTTTAAGAATATTTTTTAAATTAATTATTTCGTTTAATAATTGTCTTAGTATTGATGATGATTTGTCATAAGTGTTGCGTTTGTTCTTACTGCTTCGCAAATTGAGTTAATCATGTTTAAAGTTTGAGGATAGTGGAATCTACAGTAGCGATATAGTGGATAGCCACATAAAAGGAATAAGTAGTCGCGGGTAATTCATCGATTTCATGTTTAGAATTCCAGGGAGGCGTCATTTTCATAAAATACCCACAAGTTTGTAGTGAACGTTGAAAGAACTTGGCAAATAATTAGCGCCACTGTTTGCAAATCCTATAATACAGACGTGAATAGTTGCCCGGAAGTTGAAATCAGAAATTATGATACCAGAATCGAATCACTAGTCAACTACAGAAACCAAAAAAGAAGAAACTGAAACTGTAACATGAATTTGGAAATTGTAAAACGGAACGATTTTAGGAAATACTAGCTTATAATATAGACAATATATTATATAATAAGAGCCCATGACATCTTATTTTAGTACAGTTTAAAGTTATATAGGCAACCTGACTCTACGATAACATTTTATTTCATTTTTATATAAAACAATCCCGACTGCCACAATGGCCTCTGAACCCATAATTATCTGGTCAAGGAAATAGCATACATATTTATGAATGCTTTGATTTATTGAAAGAAGGGAAGCAATAGGATGGCTATCGCCGTGTAACTTTGGCACAATTGCGCGTGGCATGAACTTTATATGAATGCTTTGGACAAGAGCCGTTTGTCAAGTAAACTTCTGTGGCAAGTTGCGAGCATTAGATAGAATATGCAATTAAACTTTCATAGCAATCATGACTTTAAGTGTGTGCTATTTAATTTTAGTTTTGAAACCGCAAAATGAATTACCATTTAGTAAGGGCGAAAAGACATCGTCGTCTAACAGATAGTGGAAAAAGGTATTACTTTTGGGCCACTTCCCCTCTAAGAGTAAATTAATATTGCCATGACAATAAGTTTCCTAAATCCGTTCACGTTAAAACAGTGGATAAAATTAAAAGACACAACATACATGCATGGTGTGTGACACTATGTTTGAATCCTGACTAAAGGCCAATTAAGTAAGCAAAAGTCTAAAGCATAGTTACTTAGAATCAAATTTAGGCACAAGTCTACGTAGCCTTTATAAATGAATTATTGACGATACTTTTAAAATATTCAAAAAGCTTTAAATTATCAAATATTTTTAAGAGTTTTCAGTTTGTTTTTCCGATTAATGAATCGATCTTCATTTTGAATTAGTATTACATGTCCAGCGTAGTGAAAATGATTTAATGAAGTTAATAAATAAGTATAGAAAGCCAAAACAATGGATTAAAGAAACAAAACAAACAAACAAACAAACACTGGAAAATAAAACTTCTGTCAATTTATCATTTTGCTTGAATTTTTGATGATGATTTTTGAGTGTTGCGGTGTCATGTATGTATGTAGGCTGTTGTTGTATGTTAACGAGTATGTAACATTTTTAATTAAAATTTATACAAAATGTAACGGTAAAAAGAATAAATTTTAAAATAGAGAATATTTTGTAAAAAAAAAAAACAAAATATATATAGAGAGAGAAGAGTGAGGGAGTAGAAGAGAAACTCACGTGTTTTTTTTGCGTTTCTGTTTTTTACATTAGTTTGTAGTGATTTGATAAAAGTTTTCTTTTTCATTTTTCACGTTATTTTGATCAGAATGAAGTTGTTGTTGTTGAATGTATTAATAATAATAAAACAATAACAATAATAATGATTGTTATTAAATTAGCAATAATTGGAATGTATTCCTTCTTTCTGATCATATTTAATTTATTGTTTAAAAAATTAATAAATAATATTGCTAAATTAATAATTTGTAAAAAATTGATACTGAATAATGAATTGAAATTGTTCCGTCACCTGTGTTTAGTTTTTTCATTTTAATTTTTCGTTTTTTGAAAATGATTTTATTAAATTTATTTTATTTTATTTTTTTTTTTAAATTTTAGTTGGTTGTAGTTGTAGTTGTTTTGGTAGGAAAAAAAAAGTAGAAGAACAAGAATAGAAAAAGAAAAAGTAGAGAAATATACATTTTATTTGTATGCAGAAGAAGACAGTAGAAAGGATATAAAATAGACAGGAAGAAGTATATATATATTGAGAGAGAGAGAGAGAGAGTTTGGGAAATAGGATTGTGATGATAAAATGAAAACAAAAATAAAAAAATAAATAATAAAAATAATATTATAAAAAAAAAAAATAATAATAAAAGAAAATAGAGAAGGGAAGTGAAGAAAAAGGATGAATTGATTTTAAAGTTGTCTTCTTGAAAATTCAATTATTGTTACAGAGCTAAAGCTACAAAAATTCCTAGAGAAATTATGAAAAGAAACTTTTAAATCGTTTCCTTAAAAAAAATATACAAAAAGTAGATTTGAGAGAGGCCTGCTCTTTAGGAAAGTTATTTCCTAATAATATTATACGAAATGTCTATCATTTTCATATTTTAATAGTACTGCTGCAGCCAAAAAGCAATCGAACATTAATTTGCTGTCTAGGAGTATCTGCTGTTTATC
The DNA here is from genome assembly GCA_005959815.1 of Sarcophaga bullata. Taxonomy (NCBI): domain Eukaryota; kingdom Metazoa; phylum Arthropoda; class Insecta; order Diptera; family Sarcophagidae; genus Sarcophaga; species Sarcophaga bullata. The sequence continues at coordinate 768,997 of QOCX01000013.1, forward strand.
ACACATACGAAAGAAAGCATTTCTGAAACGGAATATTGCCAGTGAGAGTTTGCTAAACTTGTTTTAAAATATCTTTACTGATAGTCAAATGACAGATAGGACAATAAAATCTAAAGATATGGGATCAAGACCTGTTTCGGAATGTAAAAACGAGCTTAACGATTACTTCACGCGTAGAATGGTATGCATTATATAGATGTCATCAATCAATTAACCAATAATCTATGACCTTTCAGTAAATAGCAGACTAAGCTGAGAAAGATGGAAAAGCTGAGATGGAAACGTCTCATTGACTACTGTAAAACAATGACCCTGTAGGATGGATTACAAAGTTACTCAGGGGCAATCCCGATCAGGGGCTAACATGAATAAGGGCGACTGGAATATATTAACGAGCCAATTCACAATGTAATTCGCTTTGCATGAACATTTGCACTGTATTAGCGTGGTGGAAAATAAATGAAAGAAACGATTCGAAACAATTATACGCTACCCAGGCTTTGTAGTTTATAGATCCCAATATTTTAGGGACCACACTAATATAATTAAATTAAAGGATAGTAAAGTGGAAGGTATTAAGGAAACTTGTATAAGAAACAGATTTCCTACAGAATGTATATTTGGTATCCATTAATGGTGAGCGTAGTAGAAGTCAATTTCATGGTTTGAAAACAGTGGAACAATGGACCAATGGACCAATGGAAATGATCAGAAGAGTTGTACACATTCACACGTTGAATCTCTATACCCTTCAGGCATAGAATATATTCTATACAGAATCTCCTGTGTAACTTCGATGATCAATCAGTTCTTTTAGAATATTCATTAGCCTTTATACGTAACACAGAACAAAATATTAAGTGAACGGAATAGAAAATATAAACAAACATGAAAGTAGGAAATCAGTTCTACTTCATTCATAAATAGTTATTAAGAATGAGGTTATAAAGGAAACTTCTTGCAAAGAAATATTTGAACACACATAAACAAGTTCTTTTCGTAGACTTCAATAATAAAAGTAAACAACAAAATAAATAATGGCTTAGAAAAACGTTGGGTCTCCTGCGATGATCGAATGTAGGAACTGATGTATTGATTCCCACTTGATCCTACATAAAATATGAGGCTCATGATCTATTTGGAAGCCTTTTTTTGAGATAATGTAATATAATAACATAGCACAATACATATGGATGTATATAACATTCATAAACTGAGTTCAGTTATAATTGGAAGAGTATTCTTAAGACATTATAAAGCGAAGTAGTTCCAAGTATTATTATTTACTGTTTTGCAAATACTTTTAGTGACTTTATGACTTTGTTTTACAGTCTAATTTATAAAAAAAAAGTTTTGCTCTTATTTTTCTTAAGTATAAGAACAAAAGAATCAAGATCAGATGAGGAATTTCTATGAAAATAAATTGTGTAAAAAAAATTTTATAATTACAACGAGAAAATTTATAAACACATTAAAACAGTACAAAAGGACTCTAAAGGGTTGACACACACACACACATATGTACGTACATATGGATATTTATAAACTCCTAAATTCTAGAACAAACACAAATATTCTCAATAATATCGAGTGCAAAGTAATGTTTTTCCTTTTTTTCTTTTTTTTTTAGGAAAGAATTAGACGTGGATACACATTAAGATTGAAACAAAAAAGTAAACAACTTGAAAGAACATCTAGAGAACGAAAACATGCATTACATTTCAATTACAACAACTAAATTGTAATATAATCATAAGTCGATCGAAAAGGAAAAGAAAGAAGCAAAAAATTTTAAATGTAAATCATTTTCCAATAGGAAAAACGTAATAAATTGTGGCAGAACAAAATCTATATAAGATTTATAAGACTCTCGTTCCCGTTCCTCATAGAGGAAACTATGTTGTAATCCTGACTATAAGGTTGTAATGATCAATTAAGTTATTAGGCTCAAGTTATTTGAGGATATAAATCCACTATTGGACCCGGTAGTGTACTCAAAAATAATTTGTACTATAAGTTAACCTTACTGACACTGGCCAGCAGCCAAGATAACATTATAGATGACAATATAGGGTTAGGTTGCAATACTTTAGTAATTTTGTATGCCAATAGTTGCCGATAGGGTACTGCTATTATCGTTGTTGCAAATGGAACATTGTCAGTGGCATTAAAAGGGAATATTGTTATTACTTTTAGTTTAGTTAGTTTTGCTAGCCACTGTACATACATATACAGTTCCTTTTGTTAAAAACATTCGTTATGAGAGTCTTAAAATTTTATTACCTTTCTCGTGAAAAATGATTTACGTATAGAAACAGTTGTTTACTTTAATTTGTTTAAATAAAATTGAAAAAATTATAGGGTTAAGTACATTAATTAATAATAATTAATACGATATTATCATTTAAATTTAGTATTTCTTTTTTTTTTTAGTTTTTAAAGTTTTTGTTTTTAAAGAAGATATTTGGAAGAAGTTGTATATCGTCGCGGTTCAAGTTTCATGGATTATAATTTCATTAAGAAAGTAATTAAAATAATAGAAAAATAATAAAGAAAATAAAAATTGAAATCTAAAACTTAATTATATAAAAATTTAAAATAAAGAATTTTAAATGTTTTTATTTATTATATTCATATTATAATATAAATAAAAAATAATAAAATATTGTTTGTTATATTTAAATGCATTTAAAGCTTCTTTTTCTAAATTAGAATATAAAATTTATTTCTGTTTTGGTTTCAAATAAATTTCTCATTGAAAAAAGAAGTTTTTTTTAAACAATTAATTAGAAAAAAAAACAAAAAAAAAACAAAATGTTGTTATTAAATTAAAATAATAAATAAAAGAAATAAAAAAATGAACTGAACCGTTCGACTCACTCACGACTCACAGTGCAATTCGTCACTATTATCGTTGGGACCACAGTTCTTGACACCATCACAACGCAATTTATCCGAAATACAATAGCCCACCTCACATTGAAAATGATAGGTGGACTCGCATAATAAACCAATCGATGGTGGTCCTGGTCCAGAGTCTTGTATTTCAGTCCATACAATACGGAAGCCCTAGAATTTTTTATTTAAAAATGAATCGGCATTCGCAAAATCAAAATACATGACCTACCTGTGCACCAACAGTTTTATCACTGGTGGTAAAACTTATACGAGCCGTTTGGCCCGTGGAAATATAATACCATTGCTCCGTGAGTGGCTTTTCGCCACACAATTCCAAAGGTGGCTGATCAGAATCAACATTAACCCAAAGACGTAAAACAGCGGCAGGGCAACCACGATCTTAAAAAAGAAAAATTAAAAATTTTAAAATCATGGAAAAATAATAAAGAATTTGATTTTTGTTTTAAAGCAACACTACAGTTTCAGTATCTTATAAATTTACTCACTTGCTGGATCACCCTCCAATGAGAATTGTTCAAAATGTATTGATAATTTATAACCGGGCCTGGCTGTCATTAGCCAATTACATGCCATTGATGCCATACCTCGACCGGGTGCTTTATAGCCGGCCGGATAATTGGGTGAGGTTATAATGCCCGAATCTTCATTGGAAAAGTTGCCTCCACAGTCGCCTATTTCACTTTTGGCAGTTTCAAAAAAGTATCGAGCCTTAAAACCGCTTGCCACATTCTCTTGATCTGTATGCAATGTAATACGCAAACCCACTGCTCCCCTTGGGCTCTCGACGGGACCAGGCGCTGTCATACCACAGTAACGACCAAGAAAACGATCATTATTATCACGATAGACGACGTACATTTCCAACCAATCTTCAAAGCAAATAACCGAACTAAGAAAATAAAGTTACAAGCAATTAAAATATTTTTTTTTGACTTCGATAGTGTTTAACTTACCCATATGCACCTGCTGTTACATTTGAATTGCCATCCGCTTTAATTTTAAAATGATCAAATACAATTGTCACCTGTTCATTGGGTTCGGCCAAGAACAAATATGAACAATTCGTATCCGACGGATAATTGGATGGATAACGAGGACTATTCAATTCGCCGCGTTTCTTCGAAGCACTCACATACGTAAAACTACAACTGCCATCGGGTGCTGCAGTGCCTGGTATTTTATATTCCGTTTCGAATACGTATTTACCTTTAAAACCACGACCCTGTAATTCGCCCGAACTGAAAACCATTGCCAGACGAGGACCATCACTAACCACACGTTGAGTTTCATTGCCACACAATTCATAATCAAATTTATCATAGGCATCGGCTGTTTCCTGGCCTTTAAGATAGATTTTCAAATAACCATCGGAACAATTGGTTCTGAAAGTTTTTAAATATATTCACACATATTTACGCTGTTATTATGAAAAGGTAGCTCAAGACTTACTCCTTATCCTTATCTTTACTTTCCACACGGGGTATATTAAATGCTGTGAATTCCAAACGTACACGCTCCAAATGTTGGGCATCTTGCATGCCGTATATAAAGTATCTACAGCGAGATTATTTATTTCAAGGCTCTGCGTTAAAATGGTCCTTCGAAGTTAGGGTACTTACCTGCATACAGTTTTTGGTATATACGGATAAGGATAATTTGGCGAGAGCACAAAACCGGTTGATTCTTTTTTCGACAAGATCTTTTGATCACATTCTGAGCCACGTATGTGAATGCCATCATTTTCACCTTTTTTTTTTGTTTTTGTAACAAAAAAAATTTCAATTTCAATTTGAAGTTGTTTTTTTTTTTTTTTGGTGCAGTACGAGCGAAATGTTTGTTGTTGCATTATTAGAGTTACCAATTTAAAGACGTTTTGGATTTTTTAGTTTTTGAATTTGAATTTGTAGTAAGTTAAGCAGTTTAAAGTTCAGAGTTCAGATTTCAATGAATTTAGTTTGTTTTTTGAATGTGAGTGTTCCAATCGTTTGTTGATATTGTTTTTTTTTTTTTTTTTTTTTTGTAGACAGTTTTAGAAGAAAGAGCATAGAATTAGTTTTGTTGTTTTTGTAAGAGAATTCAAAATAAAAAATAAAATTTGAAATAAAAAAAAAAGATAAAGAGAAATGCATCAATAATCTTCGCTCTTTTTAATAAAAAATTTAACAAACACATACAGGAAGCCATTAAATGCAAATCAAAGGTTTTTTTTTTCTAAATTGTGGCTATAAAAAATTATTAAAATTTTAATATTTAAATAGAAATTGGTACGAAATGAATTATGAAGTTAGGTCCTTGGTCTAGGGTATACATAGTACATAGAAGACAGGACATGAATAACTGACAGTCAAAGGTTAAATTTACTAAAGTTATAAGGGCGAGGTCCAAAAAACATTCAAAGAAACGTAACTGGCGGTAAATTGATCTCCACGTAGAATATTTTAAGAAATTTTTTCTCTAAAGTACCTCCATTAAGCTGAAGAATAGTTAGGTAAGCAATCTATTCATTAAACACCCAGAAGATAAGAAACATAAGGCGTAACTTTTATTAAGCTAATGATCTTTAGCCAAGCCAGTGTTACTGTGTTGACGAAGACATTCATGGCATACAATACGTCTTAATTCATAATTTCAAAAATGATATGATATCGGGCCTGATTTGTTTTAAAGATTTTAACAGGACGACAAACGCTGAGGGATTCACGACAGTGAAGTGGATCATGCAAATTTATTGACATGAAAAAAGTCATGTGTGTGTATTTGTAGAATTAGCTCATTATGAGCTTCTGTAACCTGGGCAAACGATTGTGTCTGAATTCTAATATTGCCGTTAAAGACATTAGACCAATTATACAATTTTGGCACTCAGAATTAATAAAAAATAAATTTTTGTATTCCATATGACAACGCATAGCATAAAATTACATACATCCAGCAGAAATTGAGAGAGTTTAATTAGAATACTCTGATGCATCCACCTTATAGACAGGATCTTGTGCTTTGCTTTCTTCAGGACTGTATTAGAATGTAAATTGAAGCTATAAAATTGGATTAGGTTTTTGATCAACTAACCCAGAAGTCGCCTTATAATATTAAGTAGTGTGTTGGCTTATATATGATATGTGGCCACGGTTCAAACCACATACGAGACAGCTTTAACAAATGGAAAAGTGGAAAAAACATTTCTCCAGTGATTGCCTCTCAGCAGATTTCTGGGAAAAACTCTAAGAGTAAATAAAATTGCCATGAAAAAGTTTCTCATAAATCTGTCGTTCAGAGTTGACTTTAAATTGCAGGTCTCGCCACTTCTAGAAAAAATTAACACACACAACATAAGTGGTATGAGAAGTTAGTTCAGAATCCTGACTGAAGGCTTGTAATAACCAATTAAAAAAATGGAAGTTTTTATCTCGTGACCTATGATCAAAAAATTCGTTTACGGTTGAGTGTAGAATGAGTTCTGGTTTAAAATAGTGTTTATAAAGGCAGGTACCATATAAAGGTACGAAGAGTACTAGAAGTACTATTATCTGTACCAAGAAGAACTAGAATATTATTCTAGGCTTCTAATACTCCTTTTAAATATTGTTTAAAATTATTTTGTACCAATTTCTAATTAATTTAATAATAAAAACATATTTAATAATAAATACATACATACATACATACATTACATAATACATTAATATTTAAACATTTCGTATTTTTTAAATTAAAATTAAACTACTGCCATTAGACGTATTTTAGCTAAATAATGGCAGTACTTTGATTGATTTTAATTTAAAACATAAAAATAAATCAACAACAACACACAAATAATATTGAAATTTAAAATAAAAGTTCATTGAATTACGAATACACGTATACATACATATATACATACTCGTAATTCATTTAACATTACTTACGTATAAAATCTAATTTAACAAAACTTTCGCTAAATTCATAAATTCCTTTAAAACCACGATTTTGAGTGTTGGCGGTACGCGATAATGTAAAAAAATGCACAAATAGACTGGATTCGCTTGAATATAAAACTAAATTTCTTTGCTGTCCGCAATATGTACCAATTAATGCTGATGAATTGTCGGGACCATCGTAAATTTTAACGTAATCGAATGGGCAGCTGATTTAAAGCAAATTGTTTTCAAAATAAAAACAAGAAATTTTGTATTAATTTGTTTAAGAAACGGAAACAAAAACTAAAACATTTTTAATTTTGTGGTGAGAGAGAGAGAGAGAAAAAAGCCTTTAAAACTCTTAAAGTATACTTTAAATTATTTGATACACAAACATCTGAAGCATACTTTAAGGTAGCTTTTTTATTGTTTTGTTTGTTCTGTGCGATATTTTAAAACACATTTTCTACGACAGCTATCAATGGTACTCACTGTGGTCCACCAAAAAATAAATCAAAATCACGAAATTCTAAACGAACTCTTTGATTTGATTCACCCAAAAATTGATATGTACATGACATATCCTTGGGATAGGCACCCGGATAGGTGGGCGATATTAAAACGCCCGTTTTATTTATACTCAAACTGGGTGTTATTGTATAGGAACATGGTGAACCAGCTATTGGTATACCAATTTCATATTCCGCTAATAAAATAAGACAAAAAAAAATGATAGATTTTCGATTAATTTTAGATATTTTAGGGTACACTGGTCTCTGTGTTGTTATCAAAAAGGATTACTCACATGCATTTATAAATCGAAATGTGCCTTCGAATAGATCGGGTGTTGTGATATTTTTATTTGTAAAAAATGAAATGGCAATGGCACGATACATGGAAATGCGTTGTCTGGGTGGTATTGTACCACAATAACGGCCACCAAATGGTGAATTTATCAGTTCTGCTGGTTCCGATGATTGCACTTCTGAGTATATATCCATATACTCATGTGAAACACATCTAAAGAAAAGAAAAAAAAAAGATGATAAAAATATAATTTTAAGAGATTATTTAAAGCATTTGATTTTTTTTTTAAATATTTTTTAAATAAATGTAAATAGCATGCAAGTCCTTACGCCTTTAACGGTAAGTTTCTAAATATTTGGAAGCACGTATGTATTTACTATAAAAGGGAATTCAATTTTATTTATTCATTAGGGCAACGTTGCAATGTGACTTCGAGAAACTTGTTCCCGAAAATTGTACATTCTTACGTAAAACCCGTGTATTCTGGCATGTGCACATTCCGTCTGTGGTCGCTTTTCAAGTAGATCCCACTTTTCATTACAAACAGAATTCGTTTTTATGCCGGATTCTCCGTATGTGAAACTGTACTACTGCAGAGTTCTTTCCTGTGACTTGCACAATAAAAAGTTTCTAATCTAATGTCCACAAACACTACTCCCTCCCTATTTTATTTTATAGAATAAGGAAAATATGTACGGAAAAAGGGGAAATTCTTTTGCTAATTTTTCTTATTACAACACAATGCACTGATGAGTAAAGCAGTGCTCAAAAAATGCGGACACAATTTTTCGCATAAAAAATTGCTCATGTTAACTACTTAAGCTTATTGATACGGTTTTTAAGCAATTAACTGTAAATTAAATGCAAATTGATTAATACTCACAAGAAAAAAAAATAATAATAATTGCCGTTAAATTGAAACAATAAAGAATATTACAGTACATTACAAAATTATACTTACGATGGTAATTCACCAACGGCCGAACCGCTAAAAGTTAATACGAAAAAAAAACAAAGAAACAAAAAAAGAGAGAAATTAATGAAAATGAAAATATGAAAAGCATGAAATTGATTGAATAATAAAATTAAACACACACACATACTCGTATGTGAGATTTAAATACAACAATGTATTATAACAACAACACATAACTAAAAAAAGAAATGGACAGAGAAAAACAAAACAATAATCATACTCTGGTGGATTTCCTCTTAGATTAAATGTTTTAAATATGACTTCAACTCGTTGTCCAGGTCCTGCTAGGAAAGTGTATAAACATTGGCGTGAATGATTTTTATGATTGTGCAACAGTGGGGCAGAAAATGTGCCATTTTGTGGGCCACCAATGCGGGAGACAAATGTTTGATCGCATTCTGTAATGAAATTATAAAAACAAAATATTGAATTTTAATAAGTTTTAACACTCTTCGAAAGGAGGTTTTAATAGAAATTTAAATAAAACAACATTTATGGGTAATTAAGCATTAATAAGTGATTGTTTAACTTTGTTAATTTATTAGAAACCAAACATATTTACTAATAAAAAAAATTAAAAACAAAATGAAATTCCCAAAATCAATAAAAACCAATCCTTGGAAAGTGTAGATTGAATGTGGAATTTCATCGAATTACTAATTTCTAAAGGCGGTTTAAGTGATTATATTCAGCAACACAGCCTTTACAAGGTGTAGTTAAAGGAAATCCATTGGTTTTATTGCCTGAAATTGAAGATTTTATTTTATGTTTTAAAATAAACAATGCCAAGCAATTTGCCGGGCCTGGATTTTTGTACAAATCTTCTTCAGAGATTTTTTTATCTTCTGTCATTCTGCTATTTTTAATTTCAGTCTGTGGCAGTATTTCAATCGACAGCTTTTAGAGACGTGGAGAAAATAGATGAGGCACAAGATCGGAATATATTCCATAAAGGCTCTCTTCTCTCTTCTCTTCATGATTGTAAGAATCATGCTTCCAATGTTATAGGCATGCAATGTTTGATGGTCATGGCCTGCTGTTATACTGATGGAACTTTCATTTTCTTTGTTTGTGGTCAAAACTGTTTTTTGTTCATGATTCCTTTCATTGGCAATTATTGGACTTAATTGTACTTATGAAGAGTTTGACAACAGGTAAACAACCTCGCAGCAGTTAATTCTCTGTCAATCTAGTCACATAGCGAAACATTGCCTACAGCCAACCTGACATGACTATTGCCAGCCGTCATTCGCTTTATGAGTGGGTCAGTGTCAGGATAGGTCTTAAGTGGATTATATAAAAGAGATTGAAGCCTTTTTTTATTAATTTCAAAGTACCTCTGGAGAGTATAGAGAGGGTTATGATGGTTAACCTCATATGGGATTCTGGATACGAGGATGATGTATTTGCAAAAGTTGGTATCTGATCGAAGTCAATCTTGGGAACCTTCTTAGATGTCATAACAGAATACTGGCCGCTGGATGCAAACACTCGGTGACTGTAAGTATCTAACAAGGACATCTGCACTTCTACACTTGAGGCGAAGGATTCTTGGATGCTGGGACTGCGTCTAGCTAAAAACTTTACAGATAAAATCCATTTCATCAGAAAACTATCAAAATAAGTGGAGTGACATGAATGATGGAATTGTTAATATTGGGGTTCTAATAAGACCATATAGGAGCCAAGTAAGATATGCTGTTTGAGGCGACTGCCAATCCCACTTACCTTAACGTCGTCTAGTATGATTAAATCGAATTTGCCTATATGATATGATATAGTATAGGTTGCAAATCTAAATATTGGAAGAATTATGGATTCCTCTTAACTACACCCTGTATCAGAGGATTGTCCTGTATATTACCTAAAGAGCACAAAATTCTTATGGTATTACCTGGAATATGTTACTAAACTAAAGTCAAGATCTAAATCTATAATAAGTGGTTTCAAACTATGCTTAGCAAGTGTTCACCAGGACATAGAAGCTTTTAAAATGTCTTTCAATTATAAAAAGCCATGGATTCGCTTATGTCTTGTAATAAAATTTTATTTAAAAATATTTTCTTTTTTCTTTTTTTTTTGTTATTAAAAGATTAAATATTTTTCAACTTAAAATACTTCTATTATATCAAAACTACAACGAAAGAGAAATAAAAATCATGTATTCGGTATGCAAATAACTTTTCATAACATGAATTGCTTTAAAGACACGTACTTGATGTTTTAGTTGGTCTCGGCAGCGGTTCCAAAAAAGCCACTACCGGTAAACGGGGTTGTGCTAATGCCAGCAGATTTGATGCTCCTCTTATAACAGAAGCCTCATTGGAGTCCACTGCCGAGGGATTGAAATTGAAATTTTATTTTTGTTCAAATCATTTCAAATAAAAAAAAAAAATGAATATTACAAAAAAGAGAAAGAAATACATCAAATTTGAATAAAATTGAATTTTTTAATTTTATTAATTTTAAATTATTTTATTAATTGTATATCAAATTAATAAAATCAAATTAAATTTCTAATTTTTTTTTCGGCTTCAATTTTTATTGTTTATTTCATTATGAAAATTATTTTTACCCTAGACAAGAACCATTATTATGTTAGACTTCTAGAACAACTTTATTATCTTGAATATAATTCAATAGAGTGTAAATTAAGAGTTTAATATCCTTCAAACAAACCCTATATTTCTCAATCGGGCTCCGGAAATCAATAAGTGAGTGTTACTAAATGAATTTAAATTTTTTAAAAACTTATTTATTTAGGTAAACCATTTTCCTTAACACAAACCAAATTCTATCATTTTCTGCAACACAATTGCTCGAATTTAGTTTCCTTATCATTTAAAATGCAATATCAGTTGGCATCTATAAAAAATTGTCATAATTTTCATAAAATCGTAATTTCGTTGTGTCTTCTGGTTTAACAGGCATCATTAAAATTTTCTATTCCTTTAAACAAAAAAAAAAAAAAAAAAAAAAAACAAAAAAAAGGGTTGTTTTTCCTTTCAAAATGATTATTTTGCCAGAATAGAAGATGAGAGATTGAAGTTTATCAACTTGATTTCGATGAATCTTTAACGACAGAAATATTTTTTCTTTGTAATTTTAGAGGCAAAAAATTTTTGCTTTTCCTTTTAAATGGAAAAAAATCTGAAATATAAGGTGTAGTAAAAAGAAACCAGTTTTTTCTGATACATGATTTTATAAACATGCGTTTGGTGTTGCATTGAAGCTTTAGGTTATGCGTAGGTAGCGTTAGAAAGATAAAATTTTGTACTAAAAACTTGAAAACTTGAATACGCTGTAGAATTATTGTTGTTGTTATTTTAAAACTCTTCAATAGCTTGCCCACAGGAATATAATAACAGCCTCGAGCTATTTTGGCTTCATCAATTTCGCTCTCGTAGTTTCGTTGCACTGTTTCGATACCTAAAAATTCCGCAAAACGTCATAAAAAATATTTTCGATGCTTGGATCCTACACGTATTATAGTGAGTTCTCAACACGTATTATAGTGAGTTCTGCTGCCTCCCAAAAAATTTTAATTCTTTTTGTTGCGCTTGGTGATGAAACGTGGCATACTTATGACATCTTCGATAAGAAATGGTTCACTGGAAGAGAGTTAGTATAATAGTAGTTCTGCTTATATTGAAGGTGGTAAGATTTTTTATATAGTGGGGTTGGCAGGTAGTGTGTTGGCTTATAAGACGTCAGGCCTCGCTTCAAACCCCAGGTCAGACATCTCCAACAAAACAGAATATGAAAAAATATTTCTTAGGTAACTTCCCTTCAGAATATTTCTGGCAAAAACTCTGAGAGTAAATAGAAATGAAAAGTTTCTCAAAAATGTTTCGTTTGGAATCGACTTTAGCTTAGAGGCGTAAGCCTCTATTGATAGGAACACATCTGAAGTACCATGAAATTGTTTGAAAATTTCTTTAATTTCTTTACAATATTATTAGATCCGATTGTTATTATTTATTTTCGATTTCTATTATTAATTATTCCTGCCTCTGACAAAAAAAATTTAATTTTAATGGAAATGAAAATAATATTGAATTCCTTTTTACAACACCTCATATTGTATACTACGTCTGAATAGAGGAAATTATTGATGAATGCAAGAGTATGTACTTGAAGTTTTTGGTTTTTTTTTTCTTTTTTTTTCCTTTCATTTCGTATAAAATACTAGGAACATAGGAAATTCAGAAATTTTCTTGCAATGACAAACGTTATGAAGGCATGTACGAATAAATCTTTGATATTTCTACGGTTTACATAGTAATTCAAACACAATTTCATTTTGTTTATGATCTTATGAGTCATTCTCGCTCCAAATGGATTTTCTTTTTATTTAAATTAACGCTTAACAAATGGAAGAGAACAATGGAAGAGTTGCCGTTAATAAAAAAGGGGATATGGAAGGAGCATTTAGTATATCTTTTATAAGGCACAAGAGCTAATACAGACACTGCAGTATGTGTTAGAGGTATAGTCTTCAAATATATACGCATATTCAGGTTAATTGATATTAAACCGGAAATACCACAGCTGTTGTGCAAGCAACTAGCAAGACCGTCAGTTGAAATCTTACAGCCTCTTGTTTATTTTTTCCAAACATCACCCATATACGGTGACATTCTAAAATGAAAGTAAAACTTACAAAAATGAAGTACGAGTATGTATCTTTTTCCCCAAAAAACTACACCAACATTTCAAAATAAACTGGTAGTAGTTTTAATATCCTCTTCTGCTTTCGTATCGTAAAATTTTATTGTAAACAACTACAACTACAACATGCAATACACATGTCATTGAAAATTATAAAGAAACAAATAAATGAAACAGAATAAGAAGAAGAGAAACACATATGTAATGTTTTTCGTTGATTTACGTAATAAAACAGGATGTACGAAAACCGAAAATTAGTGGTTTTCCAACCACAACAACATAATCATCATCAGCACCACCAACACCACCATCACCACCATCACCATCCATGCACATAATCTATTTGGTTTTGTACTCTATTATTATGAAATGAAATTCATTAAAACATTTTTTAATGAAGAATCGATTCATTAAAGTGGGTAAATTGTGTCCTTCAGGTTCGATTTTCAAATGTTATAAAATAATAATCAAATTGCGTTTAATAGGTAATATTACCATTTATTAATCATAAAAAAAGGAACGAGGAACATTTTTTTAAATGTAAAAAGGGGCTTGAAAATTACTGTTTTAGGAAGCGATTATTCTAGAGAATGTATTCAGGGTATTACATACCATTTTTCAGTGCATGGAAGGCTAAGCAATGCAAGCGAGAGGAAACTACGCATCAGAAGGATTATAAAGATATTCTAGGTCGATAACGATGAGATGATAACCATGAGTATCATAGTCTAGTAGGTAGGATGTTGGCTTATTAGATGTCAGGCCACGATTCAGACACGGGGTCAGACATCTCGAATAAAACAAAATGTGAAAAATATTTCTTCGGTGATTTCCTCTAAGCAGATTACTGGCAAAAACTCTGAGAGTAAATAAAATTACCATGAAAAATTTCTTAAAAATTTTTGGATTCGGAATAGAGTTTAAACTGTATGTTCCGTCATTCATGAAAAAATTAACCCCGCACATAAGTGGTGTGAGAAACTAGGTTGTAATACTGACTAAAGGGTTATAATATTATGTATAATGAGTGTCTCATTACTCTTATGTAATCTCTCCTTATGGAAACATCTGCTATGTATTGCCATAATGAAAAAACGTGATGAATGCAGGGAATGTGATGAAGATTACACACTTTTTATGTCATTGCCTAGCCTTAGTAACCTTAAGATCTTAAAATTCTAGGATCCCCATACCAGATATAATTCGTGTCAGTGGTGTGAACTGAAAGGAATTTGTCAAAGATACAGACTATCTGTAGAGAGTAAGGTTGGTATCCATTAGGGGCGAAAGCACAGTATGCCTATTGATGGCAAGAGAGCCAACGTTGGTTTACTTTCCTGCAACTTACCTACATACACATAAGACATTAAATTATGGACAAGGATTGTTGGGGTAAATTTTACTGGCAGTTCAGACATCTCATACGTTTTGTTTTTTGACTTGAATAATTAACAAGATCGTCAAACTCGACAATCAAGTATATGAGGTCCTCATTTTCTTATTCAAAGTGTAATGAGTCACCGATGAAACTTACCAAAGACTTGCCGCAGCAATCTATTTACTATTTACATACAAAGCTTCAGAAAACTGATGTTGGAAGAGGTATTGCATAAACAAATCCTATTGAGCCAATATATCAATGTATAGTATCTCAAATCAATATAATATTTTTAATTCTATTATTTATTCATTAAACAACTAGCATTTCTGTGATATTGTTTATAAAAAAATAATTTAAATAAATTGAATTTCTAAATGATTGAAAATTTATGTTTTATCTGACAATTGTAAATCAAATATTTATTGAACTGTTTTCTAACGATTGAAAAATTAAATTAAAATCACTTTCAACAACAACATACACTCTGTTTTATAATAAATTTAAATACATTTTGAATTTACAAGAGAATTTATTTTTATTTTTTTTATCGTTTTCAATTAAAATTCAAACTTAAAAAATGCTAAAATGACAAAAAAAAAAAAAAACAAAAAAAAAAAAAACAAAACAAATCATATTATTTGACACGTTTTTACCACAACACAACAGCAACAACAGCCACTGTAATGGCATGAAAATTAAATTCCAAAATGGTAGACTTGTTTAACACCTCCAAAAGAATATCATCAACAAAACAATAACAAAAAATAACAACAACAATAGCAATATAGCAACACAATATTGAAGTACCATCAATTAACCCAGATTTATCCACACAAATGGAAATAATACAAAAACAATACAACAAACCACACCACACACCCCCTCCCCAAAACAATGTATAAATGAATGCATGAAGTATCGTTACCATCACCATCGTCATTGTCATCATCGTCATCACCGCTATTCCCATCGACATCAACACTGTAAACCGCCATCAAAGTAAACGACGACACAAAACCAACTCAACTCCCTAACTAAACAACAATCATTTATCATCGGCACTTAGGGAGTGGAGGTGCAACATCATCTTCAGGAATGGTAACAAAATCTGAAGCACAATCCAATCACAAAAGACTAAAAGGAAAAACAGTTACAAACAAAGATACACTTTGCAACAGCCAGTACCATGTCCACCACCAATAGTAACTGCTCCATTAGTAAACGTCAGCTGTTGTTGCTGGCTAAGCACTTTAACGTCTAGAGACAAACCGACCGACCGCTAGACCAAACTACTAGGAACACTGTAATATTTTTTTTAAAGGTAAATGATACAGTGGAACAAAAAAGTAAGAATTCATTAGAAAATTATAAAAAATTTTCGTTTCTTAGAAATGTGGCAATAAATCTGTTGACAGATATTTTTTATATACCAACACCAAGAGTAGTAGTATGTCTTCTAATTATATCATGCTTTGTTTTGAAAGTAAGAAAATAGAATGTGAAAGGAGAGAAAGGAAATAGTGAAAGGAATTTCCATGGACCATGAGACATTGATTTCTAGAGTTTTCGTTTATTTGGCTTGAAAATATTTTTGCTTGCAATGTTTCACTTTTTCTTACTTTGCGGCCACTGTGCGCTCTACATTGTCAGAAGAATCATTAATAAAAGTACACAATTTAGCTCTCTAGGTAAATTATGTTACTTGTTAATTGAAAATTACTTAAAATCACACACATACGAATACAAATACAAGTGCATATGAAAATAAATAGAAAGAAAAAAAAATACAGTCAATCATGTTCGACCAGGTAATATTCTATGTTACTACAAAGCTTATGTGTTATGTATTAATGCTTAGATGCTAGAATTGTAGTCTCTATTATAATGGTCGTGTTCTTAGAAATGTAATGGAAATGTCTAGACCTATTGGGTTGCGAACGCTAACACTCACACTACTTATGTTGTATGTGTTTATGCTTGGCGGGTTCTACAGTTTAAAGTTAAGTTCGAACGACAGATTTTTGAGAAACTTTTTCATGATAATTTTATTTACTCTCGGAGTTTTTGTTAGAAATCTGCTGAGAGACAGTATCTGATTTGGGACTTGAACCGTGACCTCACGTCTAATAAACAAACACAATATCCACTAGACTAATATTACAAAATTACTGAAGAAAAAAATTTTTTGAAAAATAGTTTTTTCGACCTTGGCTGCTGCTACTTACATGGGCCAATAAATTTTGAAGTTTGAAGATTTATTGGAAAATAATTTACAGGTTTAGGGCAGTTGTAATATTAAAGATACTTTTGCAGTTAAATTTTTTAAATGAGAGACATAATTATGAACCTATTGTAAGTGAAAAGAAGAGACTGAAGCCTAGGATCAGAAAGTTATCTTCTTATGATTATTAATTTATAGTCTGTGTATTCAAGGATAGAATATGATAGGGGATAGGTACTGTAGAGTGTATGTAAATATGTAGTACGTACATGTACAACCACCACTATCGTTAGCGTTTAACCATGTTTAAATAGAAAAATAGTATGTTTATCTGTATGTGTTTACTTTAGTTTTTTTTTTTTTGATTATTTTTGTTTTTAATTTGCAAATAATCAGGTTTTAACGGATATTGCTTGCATAGATTATTATTACATTTTCATTTTTCGCTTTTTTTTTAATTAAAAATCAATATTTTTCTTATTGCCATACAGCGGTAGTGATAAATAAAAAAAAATAAAAGCGGAAAATGCCTGATGGCAATAGGGACATACGTACGTACATATTAATAGAAAAAATGGCAACTATTACTGTAATTAGATATTTAATAAAATTAAATTGTTATGTATGTATGTATGTATGTTATTAACATAAGCTATAATAAATACAAACCATTTGTGATTACAGTGTAAATTGTTGACATAAGTAGGCCATTATAAGCTCTAAAAAATGTGTGA
The DNA here is from genome assembly GCA_005959815.1 of Sarcophaga bullata. Lineage (NCBI taxonomy): Eukaryota > Metazoa > Arthropoda > Insecta > Diptera > Sarcophagidae > Sarcophaga > Sarcophaga bullata. The sequence continues at coordinate 786,602 of QOCX01000013.1, forward strand.
TAAATTTAAAAGGAAAGAGGCTGCGGAGGAAATTATGAAGAATACAAATACTATAGATTCCGATAAGGCACTGAATTTCAATGTGGTAAACACCAAGATGGTATACAGCTGTTGCCGATGTCTCAATGAGGTAGCAATATGATACGATGTCCACATCATATGAGTAAAAGAACGCAGTGACATTCCAGATAACGGCAGTGCGAATGAATAGAACAAGTCTGGCACAATCATCGAAATCTCCAATGTGTTCTCGAGTTGGAGGAATGTCTATAAGAACGTGCAAACTTGCAGGCACAATGGCGTTCTCTATTTCGTGGCTTTGGAAGCAGGCAGAACTGTGTAGAAACTCTAGAAAAAGCTTTATGGACGAAGCTCAATACGTCTGCTTAAACTGTAGAGGAGCTCGCCAGGTATGGTTGTCAGAGTCATTACGAGTCATTGCATTATGGGCACGCATGCGTGGCACATTGGTCTTGGACACCTTGTAAATGATTTCTGCAGAGATGAGGAAAAAGAGGACACTGTTCGTATGAGAAAAAAAAATCGTAGTGCCAACTGTGTTAATAATTCGGGGGAATAGTCAGTCAGTCTGTCAGACATTGATATCGTTAGTGCCTTCTATGTAAATAATCTGGGGGAACTGTCACGAATTGTTATTGTTAGTCTGATACACTTCATCAGAATGGGATCTGTGAAAGCGTGTCCATCCAACTCCCTTGGATGAGCAGCCATGTGTCTCTACCTACCTAAATCTTAGAAAATTTCGATAATAAGGCGGGCGGCCTAAAATGCTGTAAAAATCTAAGTTCAGCTGGATTTTAAGTGTTTTTAATATCTTATGTTAAGTATGACAATATTAAAGTGATACAAGAATCTTATCACCAAATTTTTATGATTCTAACCACTATCACCTTGTGAAATACGATACTCCTGTTAGTACTTAAATTTAATATTTTCTTTTATTTCCTGTTACTTTTCGTATGCCCTTAGGATATTTACTTTTGTAAAGAACTTGTGGGTTTTCTTACTGCCGTTATGGAGTTTATATTTCACACTCATTGCCACACGTATTTTATTTGTTGGAAATTTGATTTTGATTTGAGTAACTCATGTTGTAGTTAATGATTGTCACCCCAGGCACAAAGTGTGGCACGTTGTTTTCGTGTATTTCGTTTGTGTTCAAATTTCTACCACATGATTAAGTGAATCAAAATAAGAACTTCGTAAATAATTAAGTTAAACCATAATACTGATTTAATATAATGTAATGAAGGAGGCCAAGTTATTGAGAAATAGAAATTAAATGACAAATTTGTTTTCTATTTAGAGTTTCAATCAAGAAGCCAATGCTGAGCATATCTCTAACAGGTAAAGAATAGTTTCCTCTGCAGCACATGCAGATAGATACCTAAATGACCTGACTTCCAACGAATTCAGCATACACTTCACTCTTATTTTGTATAGGCCTATCGACAATGTCATTGTTAGCTTAGGAAGAATAAAGACATCCTAGAGTTCATTACGTTATGACCCATTATGTTCACCTAGCCGCCAAACTAATAGGAAGTAGTTCTCATCTTGAAAATGCGTGTGTATCCCTGTAGCATTATCAAATCAGACATACCAGCCGACTCCATTCAAAATGCCTTTATTTAGTGCCGAATTATATGCAAAGGTTTGTATGAATTCGTTTACAAAGTGCTGGGACCATTTTTCCATAACTCTCTATACGAACTGAACGTTCTAAACTTTCTCGAAAAGTCGTACTATAGTTCCAGTTAGTGCTTGTTAGTGAAATTATCGAATTCAGTCAGGATTTCCTACGGAACAATATACGATATGTGTTGGTAACTTTTTGAAGTAAAAATCCAGAAAGAAGACCCGAAAATTATGTCTAGCGCCGATTGGTTTCCATTGAACTAATAATACTGATACGGACGAATTTTTGTATCTGTCGTACTAAGTAGCGGTCATCCTGTAACTCCTGCTAACGGGTTCCTAACGAACAAGGCATTCAAAGGCCAAATAGATCTGACGACATGCTGTGTAGATCCTAGAATTCCAAACTCCATACAGAGCAATTGAGGTTTTTTATACTGTGTTGTATATTCGACTTTAAGGATAGTTTTCTATAGAAAATAAGGACAGTGGTAGACCACATATATGAGAAAATTTCGATTAAAAATTTCTCGTAATGAAAATTGAATTTTGTCGGTTGGAAAGTTTTCTAGAAACAGTGTTGATAACAGAATTTTTCAATTGAAAATAATAATTGCGGATTTATTTCATTATTCTGTGTAAAAAGAAGAGAAACTACGCGTAAATATAATGTTTCGTTAAAAAAAATTTTTATTCTTTGGAATTCTGTAAGGTTCTAAAGACCATTTTATGAGAGGAAACAGAAAATAAAAACTAAAGTTTAATAATGAAACTAAAAAAGTTTGAAGTTGCGTTTAGCAAAGTAATTAAAAACAACTTCATTCACAACCAGTCGTAATTGGTAATCGGAAACACGATTAATTTAAAAAAATATCACTTTATTTGACATGAAAACAACAAAAGAGGAAAACAAATTAATTTGTAACGAACACGCAGTTGTTATTTTCAAAATGAACACAAGAAACATGAAATGTTTTCAAGTCACATTACGTGTGAAACAAATACCGCGTGAACATAAATCTGACGTCAGGCAAATATTTATCGTGTTGCAACTAAATGTCGAGTGTGAACCATTGTTGATAACACTCTTTTTCTCACTCTCTATTTCTCTTGCTCTCCTTCAAATTGTAACATTATAGATACGGTACACTCAGGGTATTTTTACATGATATTCACTGGTAATCATACTTTTTTTGCACTCGGGAAAATGTTTGTAAATATTTAAACGATTTTAAAATTTTCAACAGTCTGTATTGGCTGCTGGGTATACATACATACATACATATATTATGAACTCTAGTGTTATTTTTACGTAGAGTTTTAAATGAAGAAAATAATTCGAATATAAGATGTTGGAATTTTCAAGTATACAACAAAAACAAAAACAGAATGTAATTCAAAGCCGATAATATTTTACACACAATTTAATGTGAAGTTGGTAATTATTATCATGCTCATGATGAAATTATCGCATAAAATTTAACTCTTAAAATATTTCTGTATTCTACAGTAAACATAATGATTATGGATAAATTGTAGACAAAGAAAAGACTCACATACAAAGGCCTTAGGGGAAGAGTTATTATGAAAAGCTACTCTGAAAAGCATAAGTCCTAGTGCTTTATATTACACTTAAAATGTTAAAGTATGGATAATTAATTTAAGAAATTAAAAAGTCGCTTATATAGGAGGCTTTTTAAATAAGATTATCTTCCTCATCTAATAAACTTCCTCATTCTAATAAACATCAAAACTATACATTGCTCACTAATGATCATAGGAAGCCTTATCCAGTATCTTCTAAAAGCTTTTGTACAGAAAACGCCAGTTAATTATGAATAATCAACAAGTGAGCGAGGTTAGCCCACCTGAGTGCCATTTTCCTCAATATTCTCTCATCTATCGAAAGCAAAAACTCAACTCAACGAGATACATTTCCTCTTGAGCTGGGGTCACATCATCACTTCTTAGCAGTGTCCTTAGAAGCAATACCCTCGGATACCTAAGTAAATAACTTGATTTTCAGCCGATTCAGCACAGAAGACACTTCGTTCTTACTTGTGAGCATTGATTGATTGAACGAAAGTTTTGAGTTTTCTTTCTTTCTCGAATACTCGGTTCCATATAATCATAGGCTAACCTGAGAAAATTCTTTGAGTGTCTTGTTCAACCTGAAAATATCGTTCTGTAAGAGAAAGCCTTGAAAAAAATCAAAATTTTTCGATTTTATTGCGTTGGCAGCACTCTAGTCTAAATATAACAACTCCATGGCTTAAACTTACATAACAACAACAACAATTCAAATCTCCAATAGTTTTGATTTATAAAGGATTTCTCTAAGTGCGTTGAACATTTTTAGATTTCTTCTGCATTACTGTTTAATAAAGGCTTTGGTCTGATGATGCCTTTGAGCAATTTTCTTTTCAAAATACAACTGGAAATACACTCGCCATTTGAGTAGCCACCTCAGCTGCCAACTCGCTTAAAAACAAATTATTAACAACAAAAATTATAGGAAGGTCAGGCAGTGCCAATTCTTGAGAAAGAGTAGATTTTGAGATCTTTAGCCAATATAATAATCATATAGTTCACGATAATTGGCAACTCTGTTATTTTAGAATCTGTTACAGCAGACCAATTAGCTGCTTAGCTGGAAAAGATTCATGACTGAGCAAAGAAAAAAAACCTTTGTAACAGTATAAGGAATATGTTTCGTGACAAACACAGAAACTAAAATAGGATATCCCAGTTCCTGTATACATTTTGTAAGTGTTTATCTCAAAATTTTAAAAAATCCTCCTATTCATGCTGAAATGACTCACACGTACATATGTACATACATCCCTTTGCAGAATATTACACTTTTACGACGTCTCTTAATTTTAAGGACCACAACAATAAATGATGGCGGTAAAGGTGAAAGGAATATTCACGTGGTGTATACATTAAAACCTCAAAGGCATAATTTATAGAATGCTTAACATGATGAACAACAACAACAACAACAACAACAACATCATAATAAAATTCAAATAGATTTCTAAAGATTTTTTTTTTTTTAATTTTGTTGGCACGTTTAAGATTTCTTTTTCCATTTTTATATGTATTCTTGCCCTTATTTCATTTACACTCTCAACACTTAAATGTTAATTTCAATTTCAATTTCTCATATTTTTTTTAAATGAAATTTAATAAACGACATAAAATTTTGGGCGCCCTAAATAATGTGGAGTTAGATTCTACTAAAACAAGAAAAGAAAGTATGGAAGACGTTTTTCATTTCGTTTCCTTTAAAATCAAAATTTTGAGGTGGGGTGTGTGTGTGTGTGTGAAACAAGCACAGGCCTGGTACCAGTCACGCATAATTTCAATTTAAATTCCTGCAACAGTCATTTGTGATGGCGTTAATGAAGGACACGTTCTTTAGCTGGAATGTTTTGAAAAGGCAATTTTGGCAATTTTAGTTTAAACAAATTGAGTTTAAATTGTTGTTAAAATACAAACGCTTATGAGGACAATACAACCAATCAAATTTATTTGTAAGACAATAAAAGAACAAAAAATAAAAAAAAAAATAATAATAAAAGGTAAACAAATATTTCTATACACGCTTAAAGCTTTTGCTTTATGAATTTCTTTGTAATTACAATACAATTACAAAATTAAACTTAATTATTTGCGAAATGACTAAACTCAACCTTATGCTTGGTGTTGTGACCTTTACAAAAATAGTCTAACGCTCTACCTACCCACTAGACTATCAGAGCACTGTCTAAGCAATATATCGTTACTATTTTGGATATTTGTATTTCCATTAAGTAGAAGAGAGAAAGGCTTTGTTTCAGTCTAATGTGACTTAACAGAGAGAAAAAGAATTTCAAATATCTCATCATACGTACTGCCATATGAAAAGTTTAACGAAGGAAAGGAAAATGGGGAAGGGAACAATTGAAATCATCTCTGTTATGTATGACTTTAGATTTCTTAAGAATTATCTCAAGTCTTACATTACGCGCTAGTTTTCCAAAATAAAGTCGCAACAGTAAACAAATCCTTGAGTTCGCTGGAGGGAATTTCTCTTGTCACTGAACAGTCTCCAGTGATAATATCATACATACGTACTATCATAAAGCAATCTCAATATAATTAAGTTTGTAAAGTAATTTCGATTGCTTTAATAAATGCGGCTGCATTTCTTATCCTTCTAAGTTCATTAAAAAATTTTCTTAATTTCTTAAAATGAAACTGACATTCCATTCATCTTATCATCCCGAAGATGATGTTGGCGTTGAGTCCTGTTTTAACTTCTTTTTAATAAATAAAACAAGAGAAGGAAGGTAGGAAGGAAGCATAAGTTCCCTCATCTTTATAAGGAAAATGTTGCAAACAAAACAAAAACTTTGAATTTGTTTTTGTTTAGTTTTGTTTTTATTTTAAGTATCTTTATACGCAAGTAAATTAGAGAAGCTACCAAAAGTAAATTTTCTTTCCACTTTTTTATGCCTCCTTTAATCACACACTAATACATATACAATAATAGAAATGATGATGATGTTAGTTTTTATACACAATTTTTGTTTTCTTTTCTCGACTTTTTTTTGTGTTATTCGCTAAGCAAACAGAAGAGAAAGTTTTTTTTTTGTTTTTAGTGCAAAATAAATTCCGTTATTAAGTTTGTGAACATTTAGAGAAATTACTTTTTGTTTTTGTAATTGTTGTTGCCTCATGTTGCTTCGGTGCTTGGTTGTTCGCTTTTCCTTTGGCTTTCTTTAATCCCTTAATTATATGCAGCACTTCTATTTTTATTTCATTCATCAACACGCTTCATTCACAAGTTTGTTCGAAACATGTTGTTTGTTTGTGTTGTATGCTTTGGACAGACAGGCATAGCCTTGTATTGTTGTAGTTTTATTTTTAGCTCGATGTTTTTTAATCTCTGATGGTATTACAAGAAAAAGTATTCATGAAATGAAAATTATCCTGCCTTTGATTAAGACCGTTTAAGCATATCAAATTTCAGCATTTCTTTGTCCAAATGGATTAAAATGATTGCATAAGTTTCGTTTTTGTTGTTGTTTTTTGTATTTCTTGTTTAGGCTCTAAACTACCGAAATGAATTTGTGAATTTTATTATTTCGTCTTAAACGGATTTAACGATCGAAAATCATCGTATAAAAACAAATGAAAGAAAACAAAAATTTCTTAAATTATTGGTAAAATAGGAACAAGAATGGAATTGAAGCAGAATATTTATCAAAACCGGTAGTTGAAAAAAAATCGATAATTTTTAATAGAAAATTATTAACAGAAATTGTTTTCATATTCTATATTTACAGCCTAAATCTCATTGATAACATTGTTCTTCTCCAAAAATTGTATCGAAACTAACAATTTTCTTTCTTAAAATTTTCGATAACTCTAGATTATCATCAAAAAGAATTTTTTTTTAAATTTTCTAATAACACTACTTTTTAGAAGAAAAAAATATAAAATTGCTTAATTTTCAAAAATACAGAAAATTTATCGATAATAATAATTTTCTAAGCTATAGAAAATTTATCGATAATATCGATTTTCTATATAGAAAATATATCGATGACATCAGTTTTCTAGATACAAAATGTTAATTTTCTATAGAAAATTTATCGATAAAACTGTATCTATGGAAAATGTATGTTATCGATAAATATAAATTACGGGTAACTTAAAAAATGTATAGAAAAAGTATAGAAAATATATTAATAACATGAATTTTCTATCGATGAATATCAAAGCATTAATCTGAATGAAGCAAAGCTTTAAATAACAAAGCAATTTCCAAAAAGCTTGTCGATAACATGAATATTCTATAAGATATTAATTAATAAGATTTAATTTCAGACAAGGAAATATCGTTTCGTTTAACAAAGTTGAGTAAACATGTTTTTTCCCCATTCTAATTTAATTTATTTTAGCCCTTAATCCTTTTAACAGCATTTACGCCCTCTAACTATTCTCTTTTCTTAATTTTCTGTGATTCATTAAATTGATTGTTGTTGTCGTTGTTTTTGTATTTTTTTTTTCACTTTCTCTTAAGGTTTCTAATGAAAATTAAATTGCCATCCCACACTGAATCCTTTTCTTTCGTTCATACAATTCAGATGAATTGGCAAATGCTACCACCGTTAGCAATTTTTCTTATATCTGTCCCTGTCTTTCTTGTTGAGTTTTTTTTCTGCTGAAAGGCCATAACAAACCAAAGCAAACCAAAAGAATCATAGCAAGACTCTTGCAAACACACACTTTCAAACAAACACTTTCAAACACACTCTTTCAAACATCAACACATTTGTTGATGACAACAAAAGAGTAATTGTTTTACAAGTGCCATTGCCCAGTAGGTATTAATTCCAAACTCATACAAGCAAACAAGCAACCACATACTATATCTCTTTCTCTCTTTTTTTCAGACTTTTATATTAATCTACTGCCACCCACCCATAGAGAAACAGAAAAATGGATCTGAGAAACATTTACTTTTACACTTGCAATGTCATTCAAATGCTCGGGCTTTTAGTGCTTGAATGATGTGTAAGTAAATGTATGTGAATGTAGATGTGTGTCACAATGTATTCCATGAAAAACACATAAAATGCACACAAACACTCTAACTCAAGTACATGTATTTATATCGTAATTGTAGTGGTGCTGTGGCATACAATTTTTATTATTATTGTTATCACTGTACCACAACTAAGGCTATAAAGAATGCAACAGTAACAACAACAACTAACACCAACAAGAACAATAAAAAAAATCAAAGTTCACTTGATCTCAACATGAACTTTACAAGAAACTTGAAACAAGAAATTTTAGAACAAAAAATGAAATGAAAAATGAAATAAAAAAACAAAGGACAACAACAAGAAGAGAATTCTCGATTGCATATTTTATCTACTTTTTCTTTTTTTTTTTATAGAGAGAAAAGAATTGTGTTGCATTGTATATGGTTTAATAAACTGTTTATGAAGTTTCTCTCGAATATAATTTTCTATTTCGATAGAAAAAAAATTGAAAAGGAAATTTTACAATGAAAAAATTAAAAAAAAAGTTCTCTACGATACTTTGGCTTTAGACGCTGATGGACACAGAACCTTTATAAGGGGAAGGAAAGAAAAATAGAGGTAAAGATTCTTCTTAAACCAAGTGGCTGTGAAACAATCAAAACTTAAGTAGAGCACATCAGGTTTACCATCCCTAAAATATATTTCATAGCATTGTCTCATCTAATATTTATTAAGTGTCCAAACATTAGATAAATTACAAAAGAATTGTTGTTTCAAATTTCGATTACACAACATGTAATCAAATAAATAAAGAGAATAAAACGATAATCAAATCAAATATTATTGAACAACTATGCTGTGTAATAATCAAGTATTACATCCAATAGTGACTACCCACAACTACCTTCCTATGCAAGAAAATACATTAAAAGTTCACAAAGCAGTAATAAAGGCAATGAGTGAGTGCCACAAATCCCCAAAAGCATAAAAGAAAACTAATACAATACCATTTTGGAAAAGAAATAGAGAAAATCGTTTTGAGATTAAATTTTCTTCTTATTTATGGATTTATTTATTGCTTTAGAAAAAGTAAATAAAATAAAGGAAGAGATTAAAAGGTCAGGGCATACATTCTTCTTAGAGATAGTTACTCTTTTACTTAAGGACTAAGGCACTAAAAAATTTGTTCGAATAACATTTTTTTTATAAAAATTAATCATAAAAAAACAATTTTCTCTGTAGCATTTTATTTTTGTCGATTATTTCTATTTTTATCGATAATTCAATATCGATTTCTATCGATAATTCTCGATTAAAAAATTTTAAATATATTTTGTTATGCATGAAAATAATAATAATAAAATGCAATGATTGTAAACATTTTAAAATATGATTTTGTGAAAAAACCTATCGATAACTATATCGATTTTCATATTTTTTTTATTACTTTATAAAGTTTAGTTATACTCACGAACAATTGTTTGGAAATTCTTACCTGAAACATACAAAAAGAGATAATGATTAAATTTTCTTATTGTATATCGATAAATGTACAGTTATATTAAATAAAATTAAAATTTCTTTTCAATTGTATAAAAACAGTTGTGGAAAGAGAAAAAAAAAATACCTTTTCAGTTGTTTAGTGAAAACATTTAAGGGTCATTTACCAAGACTTTTTGCGTGTAGACGTGTTTCATTACTTTTTGTACAAAAAAAAAAA
>QOCX01000013.1:796548-819155 GCA_005959815.1 Sarcophaga bullata
TGACGCAGACCTTAAACCTTGACAACAACTAAAAATATAATAAGAATGATATTTATAAACAAGAATACCTTGAAATGCTATACAAAAACAAAAAAACCTGAACATGAGCAATTAAGCGTTGCTAAAAAGAACCCAGTAATTAAGCTTTCTTAAGACCTTAAAGGCATAGCTGTAAGGTGTATGTAAATGAGAAACAAAATATAATTCAATACTCCAATATAAAACTAAAAGAACAATAAATTTTCATGTTAATGTGTTAGAATATCATCCTTAATATGATAACCTAACCTTGTATTACATTTTATCCTTTTCAAAAATAACCCTGTAATGTATGAATATTGCTTATAAATATCGATTATTATTAATGATTCAATAGCTGTTGTTGTTTTTTTTTTTACTTTTCTTGCTTCAAATTGTTATTGATATTGAAGCCTATGTTGCTACTCTTGCTACTACTACTGGCGTTGATAATAATGGCTGTGACTTTGACATATTCTTGGTATCCTTCTGTTCTGTCTTTGTAGGTTGATTGTTCATGCCATCAGTTTGGCTTGATGGCTGCCAGCAATAGATGTTCAATAAATAATTTTATTCATGAATTGCTATTGAATCCATAATTGCTCATTCATGGCAGTCAGAAACACTTGAAAAAAAAAAACTGCACGTAAAACAAAACCGCAAAACATGTTTATACATGTACGAGTAAGCAGTAAAGGCATGAAGAAAAATCTATGTATTCTTTACTATCTTTTATATCCTTTAGACATCACTTGTACAAGCATTATGAAATTAAAGTACTTGCCATCTTGCCATTGTAGTTTGTATTCTAATCATTATTTTATATGCCACGGTCGGCATACATACAAACATAATGTACATACATAAACTTATTCAATCACTTCGTATATGTATATAGAAAGAATTATTGAGAGAAATAAAACCGATTCCATGAGTATTGAGACACTTTCCGTATATTTTATATTCACTTTAGAACCTACAACAAATGAATCATATTGTTTAGTAGCAATAGTGGTAGTGATTGTAGTAGTACCCCTGAATATTAGCATCGATATCATTGTCACCATCACCATCACCGCCACCATTTTCTTCAAATTTTTTTTCCTCGCTCATCATTGAAACAAAATCTTGAGAATCATTCATGAGTGGTTGTCTGTTAAAAACAACGGCATTGCATCCATTCTATTATATTTTAAAACAATACAGGCTTTCTCTCGTCCTCCATCTTTATCACATTACTGTTGTGTGATAGCATCTATGTATGTACATACCATAAGCATATATAGTCGCTTATAAATGTATGCATGTGTGAGTATAAGTATTTGAGAGCATGAATGGATGAATGAATAATGAATAAAAGTCGGCATTATTATCAATCTAATCAAAGTATGAAGAAAGAAAGCAAATTATCCCATACACTAACACTCTAGAAAATGTTTAAACGGTAACACAGTATTTTTTACAGACAATTTTGTGAATCGAAACCTGCAGGCTGTTTTGAATTTTTTATAGTGAGGGTCACAGCTCTAGACATTATGTTTGTGTTAATGGAAAATAAATCTAACGCGAGGTTTATTGTAGGATCGTGTGGCTGAAAGTTTTCTTTTTAACTGCCATCCAGACAGTGCTAGCAATATTGCGATGAAAAAAATTTAGTTCGATAACAAAAATTTTTTTATGAAATTTTTGTTTTGATAATAAATAAATTACGTAGAAGTATATCGAATAAAAATATTTGATTTATAAGTTATCAAAGAAAAAGTTATCGATCACAAAAATGATCGATTACAGAAATTATCGATTTCAAATTTTTTTTTGCAATTAGTGCGATTTACTTGATATCAACTGTATTCAGCAATATATATCCTTTATAATGCAGTTTATTGCAGAATAAAGACAAAAAAAAAGGAAAAGAAAAATGAAAATGCAATGAATAAATGCAATAAAAATGAAATACTAACAATGTGTCATACTTGAACGTGATACAATTGAATACTTGAGCACTGAACATAAAAATTATATCATAACGCCTACTCACATACGTACATACGCATCCACATCCGTATGTACATAGATATACACACCCACTTAGTTATCGATATAATCTTCAGATATGACACTGATTCTCCTGCTTCTGCATTATAATGTCCTGTGTGATTTTTCTATGACGAGCTGTTTCTAACGGGGTATTAAGAGATAATATCGTAGGTGGTGTGCACACATACATATAAGAGTATAATCGTATAATTCGATTTGTTAACTAGATTTTCTGTTTTTTTTGTTTTTTTTTGTTTTTGGTTTTTGCCAGATAAGACAAAAAGTTCAATATTTTTTTTTTCATTTTTGCCTTCACATTGAGAAAAATATTGATGTTCTATTGCTGCTTTTTAGTTTGATTTTATCTCAGCTTTATTTCTCGTTTCTATTTTTTTGTTTTTTTTTTGTTTTTCTCTGTTGCCTTGACAAAATGATGAATTATCGTTTCTTAAATTTCGATTACAAAAGCAATTTCTTTTTTGTTACACTTTAATGAATCATTTTTTAATGAAGAGTTTGTGATTTAATTTTGAAATATTTAAAGCGATAACAGTTACCAACACCATATCGATAATCATGTGAAGTTTTTTTTTAATTAAATTTCAATTAAATTACCAAGGTGATGTAATTAAAATGAATCCATAGGATAGTATTTATTATCTATTCTCCTTATTTCAAGTGCCAAGTACTTCATTCGATGGTTATTTCTTCAATTTTTCATTTTAATTAATGAACAGTAAATGTAAGACATCATCATTACCTCTGTGCGAATACTGTGCCCATGGCAATGGCTCCATAAATTTCTTGGAAAAAATCATAAAAAATCCCAAAAAAAAAAGAAAATAAATTCTATAACATTATCAATCGTTAAAATAGAGATGCTTCATTAAACTTTTTCTTCTTTTCTTATTCTTTGTTGTTCTGTGTTTGAGTTGTGAATCGTTTTTTTTTCTTCTTCTTGATAAGAAACAACTCAAAAGAAAAGAAAATAGAGAAAAAAAAATATTATTGATGGATACGAAATGGAGATTAAATATTTTGAGGTGAAATTTCTTTTGTTTTTGTACTCAAATTTTTTTCTTTCTTTCCTAATTCTCCAAAGTATTTACCACTCCAAGTTCTTGTTCTTAAACAAAACAAAAAATAAAGAAGAAAATTTTTGAAAAATTGATGTTCATGGTAGACTTTTTATGGTAGGGTATCAACATCATAGTCAATGGATATTGTGTTTTGACCGATGTTTATGGAAAGCCATAAAAAATTCTAAGCATACCAATCTATGCCAAATACTTTACGTCATATCAACATTTGGTGGAAATATTTTCGTCATAATTCAGCCGGCAGACTTAAAAGTCATTAAGGAACATTAATCATAGAAACAAACATCATCGAAAGCACTTTTAATGATATAGCTCCTCAGTAACAGGCACGATAGGAATTTATCGATAGGAATTTTTCGATAACTATAAATTCTTACAGAACACTTTCAATTACTATATATTTATTTAGAAAATTTATCGATAGCAATGGATTTTGAAACAAATATAATATAATTTGTATAAAAAGTTTATCGATTACAATGTTTCTGCGAAAAAATATTAAAATGAAAATGGATTTCTATAGGCAGTTTATAAATATCTATTAATTTCTATAGCAAACATCTGTAGGAAATCGATAACAACAAATATGTTTGGTTAATTAATCGATTACAGAAACTTTCAATAGAAAACTTGTCTGTCACAAAAGATATATACAGAAAATTTATCAACACCAATAAATTATTTTAGAAGATTTATCGATACCAATAAAATTCAAGATAATGAATAAAAAAAAAAGTTATCGATAATATAAAATTTCTATAAAAAATTTATCGATAATAATAAATTTCTATAGAAAATTTATTGTTGATCATAAATCTCTATTGAAAATTTATCGATAACAAGCAAGTTCTATTTATACAATCAATTGGTTGGTGATTCAAGCCTCAGCTCAGATATCTGGAGTTAAACGAAATATTTGGCAAATGTGTCTGAGCATGTGTAATGTGAATTTTGCTGTGTAGCATATTTGTAAAGTCGTTCAAGACTTCGCTTTACTTTTGTATTTGTATTTTTTCGATTTTTATTTTATTCAATACTAAAGCACCGGGGGAATACAAATCAAACAATCAATAAAAAATCAATAAAAAAATCTCCTATTGTTCTATTCCCCTTTGATTGTTCTTTGTTTCTAAGCGAATAAGTTTTCGAATGATTGTGGATGAAAGAAAAAGGCAAAGTATGAAATCCGTTTACTTTAAAGATGGATTAAAAAGGAAAATTGATAGGACATGTTAAATTAAAAGGAATTCTAAGAGAAATAATAAATCGATGAATCATTAATTTTACTTTGTCTGGCCTTATGTGTTCAGAGTAATAAAGTCAAAAAAGATTTTTAGGGAAACTGGCACGTTTGTAGTGCACAATAAAGCTAAAACAGCGGTGTAATGCTGTGTTAGGCTTGGTTAATAGGCAACATCATGGAGTTTGCTGGAAATCTCTTGAGAGAAAGACGCCACAGTTCGAAATGTCTGAATTGGCATATGAGTCAAGAACTCACGTCTAATAAGATGATGCATTAGTTGTCATAGTCTAGTGGGTAGTGCGTTGGTTTATTAGACGAAAGGTCAGGGTTCGAATCCCCGATCAGACATCAAAAACGAAATATGAAAAAAATATTTCTTCTGCGGCTTCCTCTCAGCATATTTCTGGCAAAAATTCTGTGAGTAAATAAAATTGCCATAAAAAGTTTCTCAAAAATCTATCGTTCGGCATCGACTTTAAACTGTAGATCCCGCCACTCATGAATAAAATTAACAAACACAACATAAGTGGTGTGAGAAGCTAACTGTAGGGTTGTAATGGCCAATTATGTATGTATGTATGTATGTATGTATTACCAACTTGACTACGGCAACTGCTAATAGCACCTGTCCGTAGTACCTAAAGATTTATAAAAAACAGGAAAAGATAAAAACAATAAAAACATCGCTTAGCTATTTAAATAAAACATTAATTGGGTTTTTTGTTTCCACATTTAAGACACGATTTTCTACACGATTACTTAAGCGAATGTTTTTTATTTGATTTCAATCAGAAATCGTGTTATTTATGGTGTGAGTTGGAATGTAAATTTTATCACTTTGAAATTGTTAAAGTCACTTAAAAATGATAGAAAAGAGAAGGAAAAGGAAACACTGTAATACGACCTATTAAAACGACATAAAATCTTAAGTTTCATAACACTCATGTCACGTGTCATAGGCAGAAAATCAACATAAATTCTCTCTCCTTGCTACTACTCTCTTCACCTTCTACATTAAATACAAATTATGGAATGGGGAAAATGTTAAATAAACATGGATTTGGTGTTAAAGTTAATAAATCTTAACAAAACGAAACTGAAATGAAGTATACTGAACTGAACTAAACTGAAATGAAATTCCTAAGGAAATGAAAAGCAAACTCATGTACATGTAAGTACATGTAGTTGTACATGTGCATGAATAATATTTTTTAATAACAAAAAAAAACAAAAAAAAAAAGAAAATGTGAAATGAGAACTGAACAAATTATGTCAAACGTGTTGCTAGTCAAAAAATTCTTGAAATATCTTGTTTTAGTTTTGGATGTTAAAAGTCAGTAAAATCTCTAACAACAAAATATATTGCAGGACATTTATTATAAAGGATATGCTCCTCCCCCTTCAACTATTATGGGCCAGTACACGTTGAACACATATAGGGAACGGAAATTACTTATATTTGTTGTTGTTTTTACTGTAACAGGAAAATTTATTATTCTCGAGAATGAAAAAAAGGAAAGGACAGAGGAATACGTGAGGTTAAGCTAGATGTTCATCTTGAACTGGGTGCAGGATTTAAACGAAATTCAGTCATTTATTACAACCGTATGAAGTGTCTCTCATAATAGACTGTGTTTTTAATGATTTACGTGGTATGATTGAAGAACATTTTTCTTTAACAGAAATGAAATGAATAGGGAGACTAAAGATCTCAATTTTTGTAGGCATATTTCCAATGAAATCTTTTCCACGTTTTGCTAATAAATTCTGAGTGCAGGTCCTCAAGACAGAAAAAACGTTCTGAGTTCTGCTGTTCATTCTTGTCATTACAGATTCCGCAGAAACTTCTGAGAGGTATTTTCAGTCTCTGGATGTGTATGTGCACTCAGATGCCATTGTTCTATATATAACTGTTATGAGTTTCCTTAGATAAGCTCTGGCTAGACTGAACTTAAATTTTTTCCACATATAATATCCCTAGGCATGATTGGTTTGTACCGTACAGATTAAGGTCCTTATCCCGTTCTTTAATTTGACAAAAACTTTGAGAGTGTGATAACTTTAGCCATCTGCATATTAAAGACGGGATAAGGACCTTAATTCTGTAGAGTACAAACTAATCAGCAGATTTCTGACAAAAACTCTGAGAGTAAATAAAATTGCCATGACAAGTTTCCAAAGATCTATCATTTGGAGTCGATTTTAAACTTTTGACCCATCATATATGGATGGTGGTGAGTGGTTGGTGTGAGAAAAAATAAAATTGTCATGACAAGTTTCCAAAGATCTATCATTTGGAGTCGATTTTAAATATTAAACCATCCACATAATGTATGGTGGAGAGTTTTGGTGTGAGAAACTAGGTTGCAGTCCTCACTACAACCAATTAAGTTTGTAAATGAAGAAATTCAATTTGGGCAGCAATAAGAAATATTTGCCGGTTTAGTTTCTCCAGATTGTGCATTCACATTCCAGTTCAGTTTGATGTACAGTGCGATACCAATGCGCTTGGCGTTGTGGGGTTGAAAGAGAAAAACTACGTAGATACTAGAGGGAGCGAATTGAGTGTTTTTATATCGCCTTGTAAATACTAAAAACTACGTCTGAATTGGTTTAATTCACAGTCCACATTCGTTGCACCATTTTGATAGAAATCTTAGCTTAGATTCCAAGATTTTCGAAAATAAATTTGAATTCCTGTTTGGAGTTTCTACTGCCTCTTATTGCCAGCGTATTTGTTTCATGGCTTTAAGGATGGTTTACCGTATACACCCAAGAGTAATGAATTTATGGGTATTCGAATATGATTTTGAAAACCTTTTGGGGTAAATATTCTTCATTTTAACAATTTCTCTCTTTAAAAATGTTGTGGTTTGGTTTGCAATGAAAAGGATTTTTTTTTACCATTTTGCATACTTTAAGTATGAAAAAATGTTTCTTCATTCAAAGGAATTTGTTATTAAAAGTGTGAATCAAATAATAGAACATGGAAAAGGGAAATGGGGAATGAGAAAAATTTCTAAAGATGAGTCATCATTTGGTAATTTATTGCGTTTTAATGTGGTCACATACAGAGAATACTTTTTTAATTTTCCTTCGCTTAAAATGTGGTTAAATTTCTCGATTTACTTCTAAAACAGAATTAAAATACCAATACTTTGGAAGCATTGCTTTGTCATCACCATTAAGAAGGGAAAAGAACAACAAACACATCTAAAGGGGTTGATATAAAACACTTTTAAAATAATTCCTTTTACAATAATTTTTGATTAATTGACAATAAACTGACAGGAACATTTTACTGCCAGATACATAGTCATGCCGTGTGTCAGTCGATCGCAACCCTTAACATTATTTCGATAGTCAGGGGGATATGATGGAAAAATTTTCTCTTTTATTTTCTTTCCAATTTCTTCTTCTTTTTTTGATTTGTTTTTATAATTTCATCATAATTTTGTTTTTGTTCTGTTTCTTTCATTTTAAAATTCTCTTTGCATTCATGTTTTAAATCACCACGTGTAGGTATGGGAAAGATGGCCAAAAGATGTCGATCCTTTTGTGATGAATTTGTAAAAAGGGTTCCAAAAAAAAAAAAAACAACTTATTCTCCAAAAGGAATGGCCAAAGGATTGAAACAAATGAGTTGAGGTTTTGTGTTTTTACTTCTGCAAGAAATGGTAGAAGGGCAATGATTCAAAATGTTGAAAGAAAAATAGGGGATTAAATGAATACATTATTCCCCAAAGGAATTCATGCCGTTGGCGAGGAAAATGTGGAATAAATAATATTTTTAATATTTAATTTTATATTTATGAAGTTTCTAAAGCGATATGATAAAACATTTTGGTTGATTTCTACTGTCGTGTTTCTTTTAATGCTTAAATGATGTCATTGTAGGTTTCGATATCCTTGAAATGATTAATTGTAAAATATATCATACCCAGGAAGCATAATAACAACGTTGAACAAGTTCGAAAGATCAGGCGGAGTCACCTCTTGAGACAGAATAGAACTTCATGAGCCAAAGTTCCTTGGTAAATCGTGGACTAAGAAAGAAACTTCTTTTGTTGTCAGACTCATGCCACCTAAATTGACAAAGCCTGCAATAAGAAAGAAACTTACTCTATTGCCTGACTGGCTTCTCGTAATGACAAATTTTTACTTAATCGTCAGTGTCACATACCAACCAACGATTTAAACTAGATTGTAGGGGTATGTCCGTCACTGTAACCGAACTCACAGGTCATTATGTATAAGTAAGAGTGGCCAACATCGGATTTTCCTAAATGGACTTTCGAAAGTTGACGTTGAATTTATTTTGAGACGCCACTATATACGGGTACAAAACTTAAAAACACGTGTAGATAAGGAAATTGTTTGATCAAAATTGATTTTCTGTTCGAATATCTCTTCATCGAAAAATCATCTCTAGCGTTGAGGCCAATTTGTGAATGAATTGCAAGGTACGCTAACAAAATTGTCGAATTTGGGACGATGTCAGCGTAATGCATCTGGTAAATATTAAAGTTTGTTACATATTTCCCTAAGAAAGACATTGTGGCCAGGTCATCTCTGTCAACGGCGAGTACTATAGGTTAATAATTACTGACATCTTTTGATCTGAATTGAATGATCTGGACACAAATTTTGCATTCTACATTCTTTACGATCGCTTTAAGAGTATGGTAATCATACATGCAGATAATGTGGCCATGTCACCGAAATTATGCGATATGACCTCGTTAGACATCTTTTCGTGGGGTTTTTTAAGTCGTATACATCTGTGAGCATAAGTCCCAAGCTACAGCGGTCCTCAAAGCCAATATGACCCATGCAATCGGTCAAATTTAGTATTTTATTGCACACATAATAGCATCAATAGGTCTTTTAAATGCAGAAAAAATTTCGATAATATCTGACACACACTTTATTTTAATTAAAAGATTGGAAGCATTACAGAGAAAATGATTTCTTCAGTCGCACTATCCGCATGTGGAACTCTCTGTCGGCAAAAGTTCCTTTCTGGTATTTGCAACACAGATAAATTTAAACCAAACGTTCATAAACACTTTTCCTGCTTTTCTCTTCCTCACAAACTGTTTTTCTAGTTCCTGCACAATGCTCTACATGACCCTGGGTCATCTCCTAAAGGTTAATTGTACGCAATCAAATGATATTTTGTGAATGAAATCAAGATCGAAGAATTTTGTTGCGATACTTTGTTCCTTTATTTGTATTCAAGCCAGTAAGACAAAAAATCTCAAAAAATTGTTCACGAATTAGAGGAAAAGGGGTTTTGAATTTTCCCACAACTAGGTCAGCAAAAACTTGACAGATAAGAAATATCGGCCTGTGCCGATATATCATTGTAATGAAATCAAAATTATTTTTTTTTTGTTATGTGCCTGAACTTTTACTTCATTTTTAATTAAAATTTCTGCCTGTGATTGTCTAAATAATGAAAAACGAATTCGATTTCACCATAATTTTAATCCATTATGTCACTCATTCACTTACTCACTCCATTACTTTAATTAACATTATCGTTATTCGTTGTGTTCATCATAAAGACAATACATATGTATGTACATACAGATGTATGTACGTACGTAGCGTATGAGTAATATTGTATTATGAATCAAATATTAATCATACGCTGTCATGCATAAATTTCCATTCAACCATAATTGATAGAACAAGAGAGTGAAAGAGACAGAGAAAGAGACAGCGAATAAAATGAAGCTTTGCAAACATATACAGGCAAACAAAATATTCCCAAAAAAGAAATTCAAATGAAACTGAAATACAATATGTATGTATGGCGGTATGTTTGACTTGAATTTTTTGTTTCATTTTTCTTGTTTTCTTGCTTGGTAACGTTAAAAGTTACTCTTTGAGTTGAAAATGAGAATGAGAGAGAAAAAACTTCGTTTGTTTACATGGATTACCTAAAGGAGAATGTGTTTCCTCTTATGGAAAAGGATGTTTAAACAATATAATATGGCAGAACAACTATACGTGTATGCACACATATTTATTATTGAGTGAAAGTATGTGTAAATATAACTTTTCACATTCGTTAAACAAAAAAAAAAAAAAAAAAAAAATTTTTTTGTGTTTTTTTTGAGCAAAAAATGGATTTTAAAAAAAATTTTATTTAACACCTCTCATGTTAGAGGTGCAGAGAATAAGAAATAAAAACTGAAATAATTTTTTTTTTTGAAACAAAATATTTAACTTTCAACAGGATATTAAATATGAGAAGTTTGAATATTCCTCTCTTTCCTCTTTTTTAAAATTTTTTTAAAAAGTTTTGAAAGGATTGTTTCTCTTTTTGTGAATATTAATTTTATGAAAATCATGGTGCATTTAGAACGCTACTAAAAATATTGAATAAATTAAATTTTGTTTACTTTACTAGACTTTAAATGAATATACAGAATTAAGAAAAACTTGGCAACTTGGTTTTAAAAAATGCATTCGCCTTTTTACTGATCTATAATAGAACGTACTGGCAGTTTTTTGCCATTTTTGCCATTAGTTGTAGTGTGTTGATGTCTTTGTGTTGAGCTACACAAATTTGACTGTGTTGTAAAGATAATATTTTTGTATTCTTTTAACTCATGCAAAATGTTATTTCGATTTACAAATAAAAGAAATATGCGAGCAAATGTAATTTGATTATGAATTTTAACTAATAATATAAAATGTAATGTAGCAATGATATGTTTAAACATTTACTATGAAAGTTATGTGCATACATAATTGGTCCCTATAACCCTTGAGTCAGGGTTGCGAACTAGCTTTCCACACCACTTATGCTGTGTATGGTAATTTTATCCATAAGCTTAAAGTCGGCTACGAATGACAGACTTTTTTTTGAGAAACTTTTCATGGCAATTTTATTTACTCTCAGAGTTTTTGCCAGAAATCTGCTGCCTGAGGGAGAGTCGCCGAAGAAATAATTTTTCATATTTCGTTGTATTGGAAATGTCAGACCTGGGATTTGAACCGTGACCTCACATCAACACACTACCTGCTGGACTACGCCTATGCCAACGAATCTATTCTGTTCCAAAAAACGTTCTTCATTTTTGGCAGCCAGTCAATGTGAAAGTGAAATCATTCCATTGCACGAACATCATTCAGCGGAGGGGCTCTACTTATGCAGTCCAATGTATTGAAATTAAAAAATTGATTGTGGGAGAGAGAGTTTTAGTATGAATATCATATTTGAATCAGTTTACATTTTGAGTAACACGTTAAACAGCTGCATGAAAAGCTTTCCACATACGAATAATGAGACTGAAGAACGAATTTTCTCTGCAATCTATTAAACAATCAACAATACCCAGTTGACCTTAAACGGAAGTGATCTATGTAAAGATTAGCGAAAACATTAAAATAAAAGCCACATTGAAGTCTCCGTAGTCTATTATGTGATGCGTTAGCTTATTGGCCAAAAACCGTGATTCAAATTCCAGTTCAGACGTTTTTTCAGCAACCTTCTGTCAGTAGTTCTCTGGCAAAGACACTGAGAGTAAATAAAATTGTCGTGAAAGTTTCTTAAATCTGTTCTTCGGGGTTAACGTTAAACTGTATGTACTGTCACTCTTGCATTTCAGAAATTAGGCCACTTGAAAGTATCCTGGTTCTAGAGCACATTGAGTATTGAGTTCTCATTCTCTGAATTTCGTGGGTTCAAATGCAATACTGCAATATCTACACTACCCAGTGTTACAGAAGACTTCTGATCATAAGTTAATAAGCCATTGAAATTGACTGCACAAGCCAATTTGCCCGCATGTCTATTAGAATTGCTTCATTCATACTAAACCTTTTTGCCTTAAACTCCTTACGGCTTGATCCTCAGAAGAGTAGACAGTTTTGGAAATTAAAAAGAGTAAATAATTAAGGAAGATAAGAAATTTTGTTGGAACAAGAAAACATCGTGAAACACTGAATTTAGTTTGAACTCATTTAATGGAATATCATTTAGAACAACATCAGTACAATCGCTGTGATAAAAATAGTGAGAAGTGCTATGCTATGCTACAAATTTTATAATGTTTCGGAAATATCTAGAGACACAACCTTGCTCTCATCAAATCGTTAAAAGGACTGGATTCTCCTTTATGAGGATAATGCCAATAGTTTAACACTAAAACATGTCTTACGCGGATAGCATTGCCTGTCGCTGATTAGAAGAATGTTTTCTAACGACAAAATGATAAAATCCCATTTACCCACTTGAATCTAGTTTTTCCAACTTTTTTCTTCGAATTTCATTAAATTGCCAATAACGTGTAGTTGTATATAGGCCATGTTTAGATTTTTTTTTGACGTTAATAAAAAAAAATGTTTCCTCAAAACAATATTTTTTCGTTGCGTTACAATTTTATTGACCGTTTGTGCTAAAAATAGAATTTTTTTTTTGGGTCATATTTACAGCTAAGCTGGAAATAAAAAAAAAAGTTTTGCAAAATAAAACATTCTTTTTTGTTGTTGTTTGCAAAGAGGAAAAGGAAATTGTTCAATTAATAACCTTGTCATGCTTTTTTTTTGTTTTTTTTTCTTCTGTATACACATTCACGCACTCGTTATTTATTTCTAGCTTTTGGTGACAAGTGCGAAAAGTTAGTCAAGCTTACAAAATAAAATTCTAGTTTTGCATGTGGGCGTACTTAAATTTGTTTAAATAAGAGTAAAGCCTTAAAGACCTTAATATCTCAGGTAATTTAAGAGATTTTATAGTTTTTTTTTTTGAGAAAAATTTCATTTATTTATCGTATTGAAGCAACTGATGCATGAAATTCCATTTCCTTTTTGTAAAAATAAACCTTGTTAACACTTAACTTTGAAACGCATTTTAAATCAAATAAAACATCATTAAAGATGCCATTTTATGTGTATGCCGTTTGTTGCAACATTAATGAGTAATTTTCTTGTTTATTTTATTACACCTTTCCCGTAGAGAAGAAGATAAATGATAAAGGTAGCAATAAGAAGGAAAAACTAGATTAAATGCAACTAAGTAGCTCCCAACATAAAGCTAGTGACCGACCAAATACTCTAAAGCAATTGAATGTAAAAGGATACGAAGATTTTCAATCAAAACAGTATTCCCAGTAGATTACACCTCTGCAATGACACGCAGTTTGTTTGAAGAAGGATAAAACCACAGAACGCCTATAAAATACAATCCAATCCAATTGGATTCAAGGGAAATAATGTGTTCCTGTCGAAGAAATATGGAACTTCATTCGGACACTGGAGATGTTTCTGCTGTAATATTCCTTTTGGCTGCAGACTTTCTATTTGGGAAAAAATCCCGAATAACGACCTTATTTCTCACACCATGCTCATGTCATCCATGTTCTGATTCTACAGTTTAAAGTCGACTCCGAATACCAAATTTTTCAAAAGCTTTTCGTGGCAATTTAATTTTACTCCGAGAGTTTCTGCCAAAAGTTAGCTGAGAGAAAATCGCCGAAAGGAATACATTTTTCAGATTTCGTTTTGTTCTTGATGTCTGTGCAGTTTTGCTTGAAACGGGTTTGTTTCGTAAATCTTATTGAGATGAACGTGTAACAAGAATTATAGTAACTTCTATCTTATTGACCATAGGTTTACCGTTTTAGTCAATCTAATTATGTGTTCTTCGCTTAGTGTTCTGATTATCTCTTCATTTAAGGACGTTTATTTATATTACTTTTGAAGTGTTGAACTGCCGACCGCTGGGTTACCATACATTCCTGTCTTTAGTAATAGTTTGCCAATTAAGTGCTCATAGTTTTATCGTCTGGATTTATTGATAAAATTGTTTGGTCTATTGAGCTCGATTTATTGCAGATAAAATGTTCCATCTTTGGCTCGAATTTTTAACGAGTTTTTTTTTTACGAAACCCAGAGGGATTTCTTTCCGTATCGAATTCTTGTAATTATACAAGCTGATGACATAGATTATATTTGTTGTCTGCGAAAGATAGTTTGTTCTTATTAGACACTTATCTTGGATTCAGCCAGGACTTTATTCTTTCTTGCTGTTTCACATACTAAGTACATGATCGCATAAATGGCATCTGCTCATGTCAGTATGTGATAGTTCTGGTAAGTCCTTTGATAAAGCTGCAGCTTGTCTATAACCTATGACACTATGAATCTTTTGGCATACAATTTCAAAAGCGTTGAAGCCACTGCAAGTATTGTTCAGTCAGATTAAAAGGTTTACTTAGCTGATATTTATGTTTCATAAGCTTGCTTGATATTGGTAGAATTCTGCTCTTTTAATGTATTTGTGATGATCTAAAGTTCTTTTGGGCAGATTAATGCTGACTCTAGTTAAATCTGGAATCTGAAAAATAAGAGTTACGGGTTGCGAACAGCCCGCACAGTAAGTTGCGATAGTATTTGAACCGTTTTGTCAATTGCTGCTCCATAGGAGAGGAGAATCTTCAGAAACTTTTAGTGGGTGACTGATTGTACGGACAGTTCCTAAAGTATACCATTGAGTGCTTAAAAACGATACAATAAATCTATGGCAAGAGGCTTTCGTAAGTCTAGATCTGTAGACAATAGCACTCATCGTTAAAGTTTCTAAATTGTGATCAGTTACATGAAAAGTATAGCGCTCAATCCGACATCCTGTAGTCCTATGGTGTGGTATTGAATACACACGACCTTTTGAAATGAAAATAAAAAGAAAACGAAGAAAACTATTCTCGTATCTTTTGTTAACAAAGAGAACTGAAAAGTTTAAACATTTTTTTTTATTTACATTTTAAGCCCTCGTTTGAACGGAGATACAAAAAAAATAAATAAAACGAAAATCACATACAAACGGTTGTAAACGGAAGATATTTTTTTTGTTTCTTTCATGTTCAACTTTTGAAGATAATCCCCTGTATACACACACACACGTATGTAAGTATTGATAGCTGATGCTACTGCCTCAAACACATGCATTTCAAAAGTTTTTCTTTTATGTGTTCGTTTAACATTTTTTTTTTCGCAAAAAAGAGGGAAGAAAATAATTTCAATTTCATTTTTTGTGGATGCAACAAATATGCATGCATCATATAAGCATGTATGCATGTATGCATGTATGCATGCATGTACATTTAGCAACAGTACAGCAATAACAATAAAGTAAAGAGGATACAAGTATTACAAACAAGCGAACAAACACTAATACACTCCAACAAACATCCACACTAGTAATCCTTGGCAGGTAGCAATAGAGGAAGAGAAAAAAGAACGATGACAACGATGACAATCTCCATGTAACACTTAAACGATTTTGAATTTTTAACACTGTAAACTTCAAAAGATGAAATCGAAAAAATAGAACCAAAAAAAAAATATGCATTTTGTTACAGAAAGAATTTCTTTTTTTGGCTTGTTATTGGAACAGGTAGTTGAGATTTTGAAGCCGCCGTGGTTTAGTAGGTAGTGTGTTGTCCTCTCAGCAGATTTCTGGCAAAAACTCTGAGAGTAAATAAAATTGCCATGAAAGGTTTCTCAAGAATCTGTTGTTCGGAGTCGACTTTAAACTGTAGGTCCCGCCACTCATGTATAAAAATTAATACACACAATTTAAGTGGTGTGAGAAGCTAGGCCGTAATCCTGACTGAAGGGTTGTAATGGCCAATTATGTATGTATGTATGTAGTTGAGATTTTTTTTTTATAAAATTTTTGTTTTCTATTTAAAGTACTTTAAACGACATTACGTTTAAAATCATTTCCATTTCAATTTTAAAATAACTTTTCAAAAATCTGCAAACATGATTAAGTTTTAAACTTCTATTCAAACTGCTTGTGTGTGTGGTGCAAAATGTTTGCAAATTTGTTAAAAAATGTTTTGTTAGATTTTGATCTTTATTGTTCAAATAAAAACAACAAAACAACCTGATGTTAAACTAAACGAAATATTTCCATATAAATTGCCATTTCAAATACAGTATTCCTTATCAAATAACCCAGCAAACCATACACTAGTAACTCTCAAACTAAACTAATCTAAAAAAGCTAACTAAGAAACAGAGTGCTGGACTAGAACACTCAATTGACAACAACAGCCGCAACAGAAATTGGGCAACAATAAAGGAATGCCATACATTTCGTAGGCCATATTAAACTAGAATATCCCGTGATATTATTTGTTAACAAATACCTACATCATACGTACCCACACACATACATATATACCAGCGTACATGCATACATACATATGGTAGAAGACATTGGCATCTGGTAATCGCGAATGGGTGTAATGAAATCTGAAAAAATTCGAAGATTTTGTACGAGGTATGTTAGAAAATTTACAATTGTAAAAATTGTCTGCTCAACTGAAATGGACGCTTCTTATTGAGAAGATAAGAAGAGCACTTTTCTTCTCTACACTGAGCAAACTAAAGGCGACATGAGGACATATAAGGCCACATGAGTCAATATTGAAAAGAAATCCTTTCGTTCATGCATTATAGGCAACAAAATTTCACCACTGCATGCCTTTTTCATTTCCTACAGACCAGAACTGAATGGACTCTCGTCTAATAGGCCAACACCCTATCCACTTAACTAAGGCGACTTTGAATAAAGCTGGTAGGCAAGGAAAAAGGAATTACCCTTTGTAGGATCCTAGATTATGTGATTGGCGTGCTAGAACGCTAGCTTCAACTCTGCTGTTGGGGTTAGATAGGGTTAGACAGGGGACTTCTCTAAACCTACACGGCTTCAAACAATTGCAACTTATGCTAGGTAAGTATGGTAGGGCGAAATTAAAGTCTTGAATAAGAATATTCTCGAATGTCCTCATAATAGTAAGCGGCTTTCTGACAGATCATCAGAAAACTAATAGCATTTAAAATCCTATCTACGGATATTGTAAAGTGGAGAAAAGTTGCAGAACAACTATTTGGAACACCAAACACCAAGGGCCAAAGTAGACATTATAGGGACCTATGACTTTAATACGTAAAACATCTGGGCTTTTATGAGGTACTAGTTGGGTAGTTCTTAATAAAGGCACAATACGACAGCATGGCTGAGAAAGACAATATTTGTACATTTAATCTATGGACTCCTACAAAATAGAAATAAGCAGTCCAGCATCTGTGTTTCGTTGAGGCATCCAATCAGGGAGAATACCTAGAATACCATGGTGTACACACACCATAAATAAATAAATTTGTACGTGTGTGTTGTATTTGTGTTCCTATGTAAACAATTTTAAATGGTTGTATTGTATTGTGTTGTACAATGACAACAACAACAACAACAACAACAACAACAACTACAAATAGTAAGAATGACAAGGGAAAATAATAAAAACAAGAAAGACAAAAATAAATAGAAAATATAGTCATTGTGAATAAACTTGTTGTTCTATTATATTTTCTTTTCTTTACCTTTTTTTCATTTTTCTTTCTCTCTCTCTCTCCATCTGCTTCCTCTTTTTTTTTTCTATGGTAAAGTAATTTGCATGAAACTGACAAATAAACTTTTAAATTGTATACAGAGAAACGTATGAATGTATATACCCATGCTTACACACACACACATACATACAAATCCACATTCACATCCATATATACATGAGATACAAATACATTGAAAATATGGAAATGAGATTATGATTGTATGTGTGTACCTTTATGGTTGGTACACACAATAGAATCAAAAAATATTGTAGACTCTAGCTCTCTTATAAGCATACATGCAAATACATACACACACATACAGAGACATACTTATGAATATTCAAATTCAAGGGAACTGCCGTAAGCAATACCTGTATGAAGAGGGAAATTTTCAGCTTTTGTAGAAGACACAGTGGTTCTATCTAGGATTGGGGCACAAGGATTGATTTTATTTTAAAATTTCAAAAGTAAAATGCCAGAAAGACTTACGAAATATTTTCGTAATTTTATGTGAAGCTAATATGAATGGAAAACAATTTTCAAAAGGGCATTAATTTATTGAATTACGTGACTAACATTGGATATCAAAAGTAATGCAAAGGTGAAATTAAAATTTTAAACAACAATTGTTTTTTTTTTAGTTTAGTAATGTCCTTAGAAAATCATAATTCTGATATGTTTACAGAAAAATTTTCGATACTTTTAGAAATAAGAGAAGATAAGTTTTAATCCATAATGCTATCTTATGTGGACCATTAGTTTGTGGTTTCTAAACTCTATGTAACGTAGATTAGACTAAGATTATGGCAAACGAGTAAGAGAAGGGTATTAAGAAAGTTTTCTCAATTACTCTCAATTGTTTAGAAATATGAATCAACTGTTAAATAGGTTTGAAGTGAACTGTTCAAAAGTGGACTATACGTCAACAAATATTTAAACTTACTCTTTACTCCGCAACTCGATTATATAATATACTAATATATAATTATAGATGATATAATATATAATATATAATATATAATATATAATATATAATATATAATATATAATATATACTTATAGAAAATATAAAAAATATATTAAAGATATAAAAAAATAAAGGAATAAAAACCACACACATCAACTATAATACTATAAATATATAGGAAAATTAATACATCAAAGAGAATGTATATAATGAATGCTAGATCTTTCTATAGTAGTGCACCTCATAATGCATTTACAGGTTTAAAAAAAGATTTATCTAATTAGAAT
This sequence comes from Sarcophaga bullata, assembly GCA_005959815.1. Lineage (NCBI taxonomy): Eukaryota > Metazoa > Arthropoda > Insecta > Diptera > Sarcophagidae > Sarcophaga > Sarcophaga bullata. The sequence continues at coordinate 815,623 of QOCX01000013.1, forward strand.
ACTTAATCCACAGACTTTTCATCTGCTTTTCATATATATAGATACTTATGTCATCATAAGTCCAAGTTAGATTAGATGGCGTAAGATTGACAAGACATAGGCACTCATTCATGAAAATAAAAAAAATATTTAGAATATGAAAACATAGTATATTCATTTCCAGCGATTATATCTTGTCAGAATATACTCTCAAGGACAAAATAACATACTGAAAGAAGCTATAATACGAAATCTGACCTAATGAAAAATGTTACATCTATAAATTCAAAAAATCTAATCATTATTAATGATAGAGTTCGGGAGTCGACTATAAGGACTCTTGCCACCCATGGATGAATAAATCATATATTTATATATGACTAACACATACAAAACAAACGATGGTTATTTCGGGAAAAGAAGAGAAAATTTAGACTAATGAGAAAATTGTACCTTAAAAAAATGTTGTCACTGTTGTCTCTGGAAAGGCGACCAGTTAACTGTAGGGTTTCACCACTAATGGATGCAATTAAGAAGCTACTTAAGTGAGAAAGTAAGTCTTCTGGAACTGTGACGTTTTGTATATGTTGAGCTGTACATTTAAATGATCTGCTTAATATTCAAAATATTTGTATCTTAACGATAATGAAACATATCGCAGAGATGATGCCTTGAAATCTACACTAAGGCTTTAATAATTCTAAATTTATTCTTGTATATGTGCGTATACATGTCCTAGTTCTGACATCTTAATTATTTATTATGATAAATATAATGTAAACTAATGAACTTTTTGTTACAGAACTTTTCCAAGTCAGTAACAGATCTTCAAATGTATGATAAATAGAAAATAATACTTACAAATCAATAGCACTTTGTTTTACTTTTAATGCTTACCTGAAAATAGAAAAATAAAAGCAAATATTAATTTTTAATAAAAAAAAAAAAGTTCAAATATTTTTAAAATTTATTCCAAATTTAATAAATACGATCCATGTAATGAGTGGTCTTTCTTATTTAAATTTTGTCTCATACAAATAAGGCTTTACACAAATTTATTTTGCTCGTTACTTCACAGTGCAAGGTAGAAATTAAGTACTCGTATCCTACATATTCCTAAATAATAGAAAAAAAAAAGAAATTATAAAAACAAGTGTTTCTTTACACAGTGGGCAGTTATGAAATTGAGTTTTTATATGAGCATACTCGCATATATTTTATGCGAAAGTGCTGTGTTATTGCCAGCATAAAAAGCAAGAAAAGCAACAACAACAATAACAAAAAATGGTCTTCTTTAAAGTCATAAGAAAACAATTCATATTTATTTTGTTCAAAAGGTGCCATAGCGCGTAGTAATGAATGTATTAGTCAGGATACCCCATTTGCTTTTCAAAATTGTGGCTAATAATTTATAGAGATTCCGATGTTGTTTCAAACTGGTGTTAGCACCGAATCCAGTATAATATACTACGTAACCTGATTTAATTACCAAAGCTTATCGCAAAGCTTGTGGAACATTTTCCTCTCATTGTTGTTTTTACTATATTCGCCAAGATATCTTTAAAAGCGGGCCAGTACTTACGAGAATATTTAGGATCATTATTGTGCTGTTACATGCATTGAAGTGGTATATTTATTTACATCCAGAGACTGTTCTCTCTTCTTTGGAAATGATTCTAACAATTCAGTTCACTGTTTTTATTGTTTTTTTTATATTTTTTAATTTCAGGTCAAAAAAAGCCAAACAAATTTAAAAATTCTTTTAAATTCCCCTGTATTTGTTTGATATGTTTGTGTCAAGTTTATTGTATTCGTTGTAAAGTGCTATTTTTGTTGCTATAGTTTCAACCTTGTATGTGTCAATTATTTTATCATTAAATTATAAATTTATTCCATTTCTTTCATTTCTTTCATATCATTTGTTTACGAGTATGTACTTATGCTTATGTATCTTCAATAATTTGATGTGATTTTCATGTAAAAATAATATCCCTACTCTCTCTCTCTCTCTCTCTCTCTCTCTCGGTGTATTCATTCAGAAATAAAATGTTTTCATGTTAAAATCATATTATTGTTGTTGTATTAATAAGAATAATATTTCAATTACACCAAAAAAAAAAAAAAAAAAAAAAAAAGGAAAGAAAAAAAAATGTTGACATTGTTCCTCATAAACAATGTTGCATACAACATTATCAATGTGGTGGCAAGATAATATTCAATTTAAAAGCAATATTTTTTTATTTCTTTTCTTTCATGGCATAATTTATACGTTTCTAAACATGTTGTAATACTATTTGCCACATAAATTTACAACAACAACAACTAAAAACATATATTTTCATACTGTATTTTATAGGTTTTATTTCTCTTCTTCTTTTTTTCTTTTTGTTATTTTTGCTGAATTGCAATTCCTTTGCCAACCAACCAACCAACCAACCAACTGTGGTCATATTGAATATGGCCAACATAATAAAATATGTTCGAATTGAAAACAATTGTGTGCCAATTTGGTAGGGGGTACCATAAATATACTGCATGTTACTCACATTAATAGGAGATCTTTCTAAAATTTATTTATTTATTGTATCTTCAATAATTCAATATTGAATTGGCAATAAATGTTCATATCATACCTAAAAATTAAGAATTATTTATCAGCAGTTGTTGTAGTCTAATAGGTAGCATGTTGACTTATTACACGAGTGCCCTTGGCTTTAACCCCAGCTCAAACGAAACGATATGTTAAATAAATAAATTTCTTTAACAGACTTCCTCACACCAGTGTTCGGACAAAAAGTCTGAGAGAAAATAAAATTACCAAGAAAAATATCTCTCATTCGGAGTTAACTTTAAATTGTAGAGCCCGCCACTCATGGATAAAATTAACCCACATAAGATGCTTGATGTGAGCAGCTAGGTTTTAATCCTGTATGTATATATGTAGTAAAAAAAATTCATCGACCCAAAAGATGCAAAATACAAGTCATCGCCTAAAAAGTGCAAGTTATCGATCAAAAAAAAGGCAAGTCATTGACCAAAATAAAGCAACTTATAGAGCAAAAAATTCAAGTCATAAACCATGAATCCAAATTATCGAAAACAAAAAAAAAGGCCAGTCATCAAACAAAAATATTCCAGTCATCGACCGAAAAATGCAAGACATCGACCTAAGCAATACAAGTCCTTGACCAAAAAATGCAAGTCATCGACAAAAAAAATGCTAGTCATTCCCCCAAAGAATATGTTTGTCACCGACCAAAAATGTAAAGAATCAACCAAAACATGCAAGTCATCGATAAAAAAATGCAAGTTGTCAACAAAAATATACAATATGCCAGCCATCAACCAATAAAATGCAAGTAATCAACCAAAAAAATTGCTGTCATCGATCTTAAAAATGCAATATTTTGTTGTGGCTTATGTATATAAAAGCATATTAACTCAATGCGAATTATTAAAATTTGTAAGTTTAAGTTTGAATTAAATTTTTGAATTTAAATTTTAGGTTTTTTTAGCTTCAACAGTTATATCTCCGGTCCCAAGAAATGCCCAAC
>QOCX01000013.1:819178-829741 GCA_005959815.1 Sarcophaga bullata
ACCTGTTTTGGAATCCTTGAGACTATGGCTGTCCAGCCTTTTAGCTTACTAAGTCCATTTATATTCGATTTTTTCTGACTTATTCAGAGCACTTTTATTTTGCTAATTAGAAAAAAAGTACTGCTTCGTAGCCTATATCTCCGGCCTTAAGTAGCGCTAGAGTGTAAGGCAATCTTTTTTGTAGTACTTGATCCAGTATATATCCAACCCACTAGGTTCAAAAACCCCGGCTTTCTAAATTTAATCTAATTTTACCCGAGACTCTAGGATCCTTTGACAGAGCAGAAGTTGAGAAAGCTCTGAAGATGGAGAAGATAATTGTGAAAACCAGAATGATGGAATACCAAATAAATCTAATGACGGAAGACAGATACAGAGTATGCTCTAAAGAGAGATGCTGAGATTCATTAGCATTTATCGTACATAAGAAACGATTTAAATTATGTTTCATTACTTTTGTTGCACACTATTCATATGTAATGAACAACCATGCAATGAACAACCATGAACAATAATTCCAAGAATATCTCACCAATAAATAGACAATCGTTGTTGTGGTTCCTGGTGGCAATGGTATTAATCGTTATCCTTTATGGTGGTAGTGTTACTTATGCAAAAACATTTGTTCGTTTGTATGTATGTAATGCATGTAAAATTACTTTTAAGACCGCAAATAAATTTCAATGCAACAGTCAATACTACGAAAGCGCAGTAATACAGCGAGTGAAAGAGACTCAATGGTTTTGCCTCTTTAGAAAATGTCAAGTGAAAGAGGCTCATTTGTTTGAAGGTAAGTAAACTTTATTATTATTATTATTGTTACTGAGAGAGCTGAGTTAGAGACTTAAAACAAATTGAAATTTATTGGCGTTTATTTATCTTGCATAAGTAGTCACTATAAAATTAGTTTTTCTATAGTGCTTCAAGGATATTTTTAGAAAAATTATGGTGTAAAGTGTTGTAAGTTCAAAGAGCCTGTCTTATAAACAACAACCGAGCATGTGGTAATAAGGACATGAGTCGTAATAGGTTAATAATTTAATAGAACCCATAGAAATCAGGAGGCATTCTGATTTGGCCAATTGAATGGCTTACAGTTCTTTCCTTAACGGTCCAATAGACTGTACCAGTAGACTCTATGATTTTGGGAAATGTTTCGTAACGAGCATACGTAATAAAAGTAAAAGGAATAATTTAGTTGCTACATACTCTCCTAAGAGAAGGATTATTCTGTTGTACATAGATGGGAGGAGCAATAGAAAAAAGTAGGGCCATCGGTTCCAGAGTAAAATATTCAAAGGTCATGGAGAAACCTGCTAACTGTTTTCATGGAAATATATTCTCAATACAATTTGAACAGAAAGTAAAGAAGATGAGAAATAGCAATACTATCCGACAGCCAGGTTGACATTCGTCCGAGCTCTCAGTTTGTATGAGTTTGAATCGATATTATCGATATTAGAATAGAAAATTGAATCAGCTAGGTAAGGTAGATCGGTCTGGATGTTGAGACTAGAATCTTACTGTTAAGTACCTAAACTGAGGTACGTTCAGCGAAAGAAAAAAATAAAGAGAGGCACACACTAGTCGAATCAAACGGATTTCAGTTACGCATTAGGCTTTTGTGCATGGGCATCATAGATTTTAAAGGGCATTTGTTTTAGAATAGGAATCGTTTTAAGTCCAACATGTAGACTCCATATGGAGGAGAACGAATCACCAGCTCACGTACTTGGAACCTGTGCGGTGCTAATGTGTGTCAAAATGAAACAGCTGGGTTCTTAGCAATTAATAGAAAGACAGTCAACCTTACTGCTGCCGAGAGGCATTCAAAAGGACAACAGGATTTAAGGATACATTATGAGATACGTATATAGGTTGAGATATTGTACTCTAATACCTTCTTAAGTACAATCCTTTATTTAATAAAATTCCATCGATGTACAGAAAATATCGAAAATATCGAATAAGCAAACAACAATTAAGTCTGAGGTTTTTATTATTTTTTTTAAACAATTTAAACTGTTTGGAATATTTTTTTTTAAATTTCTTTACAAATTTTCTTACCTTTTTAATTGTTTATTATTGAACGATTGCCAGAGCTTGTGTGATTTGTTTTTCAAATATTTGATACAAAATAATTAAAAATTTTTTTTGGAAAAAACAAAATAAAGATTTAAAGAAAAATGAATCGTTTTGTTTATTTGTATAGAATTCTTACATTTTGCAATATTTTTTATTTAATTTTCTGTTATTGTTGTTATTTTTTATATTTTTTTTATTTTTTTTTTTTTTTGTTAAATTAAATTAAATTTATTATTACATTTTATATACATTGTATAAAAACAAATCAATTAAAATTGTTTAATGTGGTAAAAGTTGAAACACACATTTATAGTCACATTTAAATGAAGTTTTTTTTTTGTTTTTTATTTAAACACAGATTGGAGATTGAAACTATTACTTTGTATAATATATAAAATAAATAAAATATTTTAGTTATATTATATTATAATATAATGAAGCAATATTTGTATTGTTTATATTATTGTATAATTTATTATATGTATATAATAACCACATTAAAAAAAAAAACGCAATAAAACACACTTGGGTTATATGTATGTATATGGAGACATTGTTTTTGGTTTGTTTTTAGTTTATTTTATAATTAAAATTATTATTGTTGTTATTGTTGTTGTTGTTGTTTTGCATTTGGTGTCCATTTGTTTGTATATTTATTTTTAAAAATTCTTTATTTTGTATATAAAAATTCAATTATTCACTTTAACATAATTATTGAAACGATTGAACAATTAATTTTCAACAGGTTGATTATATAAACATTGATGTTTTGAATTCTTTGGGATTTTTTTTTTGTAATAATTTTATGGTTTATTTTTATTAAACTTATATGATATAAAAATAATTCGAAATTTTCTTTTTCCTTTGCTTTATTTAACAAGTGTGTGCATGTGTTAGTTTATGCATTTTCACACGAGCATGTTTGAATTAATACTTGTTTTTAATTCCCATACATGATATGATTTGAATTTTGTTTCATTTGTTGTAAATTTAAAATTTGAATGATTTTAAACAGGCTTCATTGGGAAGTTTAAAAAATGTTGATAAGTAACTTCAAGCAACATGTTGGAGTAACAATAATAATCATGATGTTCCATTTAAATATTTGCTCCTTTTGCAATTTTTATTTACACATTAAAATATGCAAATGCAACATGTTGCCGTAGAAATGTTTAGCAACATATTATTGATAAAATTTTTTGAAATTTTTTTTTTTGGTTTATATTTTTTTCCGAACCACAGGCTTCTTTAATTTGCTGTATATATCTTTCTTCCACATGTTGCTGCAATAATGGAGTGCAATAAGTAACTGATTTTATTTCCAAAAAGAACAGGAAATTTTTTCAAATTATGGAATTTTTAAATGTTTACTTTCATATTTTAATGCAACATGTTGATGTTTCAATGTTTAGCTACATATTTTTGTTTAAGTATTAGTAAAGTTTTTGATTTTTCCTCCATGGGCATCATTATTTTTTTAGAATTTGTGATATACTTTTTTAATTCTATCTCTTATGTTGCTGTAACAATGCTTAGAAGCAAATTTTTGCAGAAATCTTTCTATATTTGTTTAAAAATATTTCACTTGGGTAGAGAATTTGTTATCTTCTTGGTTACATTTTGTATAAATATTTTATATCTTTTCATTGATTTAAAGAAATGTTTTGAAAAGGACTTCCAGTAATATTGTCATAATTTGTTAATCTGCGATTATTGTTTGACAAATTGTGTTAATCAGCTTTTTTTATATACTTTTTATATACTTTCAATATATTTTATTATTGTTTTTCTACCATTCATTTCAATTCAGTCCAATTCAAGATGCAAATCTTCTTCTTATGCAACATTTATTTAAATTATATTCTTCTCTCCAACAACATGTTTCAATAGTTGTTTCTTAATACACAGCATATATTTCAAAGTCATAAAATTATAACAGTTTAAAGCATCAATCTTAAATAACGGCCTGCTTCTGGCAACATTTTTTGTATATAAACATTGCTTACACTGTATAGTTTCCATTATATTTTTAAACATTGTATTACAACTTTAATACAGAGTCTGTGTTTTTTCCTTTACCACAAATTACAGGGGGCTCCAATATTTCTTTTAATTTTATTGAGTGTATCTCTAATTTTTCTGCAACATATTGATGATGATCAAATACTTTTACTATTCGTGGCAATATTTTCTATTTAAAATTAACTTTTAATAAAAAAAAGTAATGCCCGAGTAATATTTTTGCCAAATGTTGCAAGCCTCTTAAAGCAGAAACATTGTTTCTAACAACGTAATAACTTATATATCCGCAATATTTTTTATGTTCAAGTTGGATAAACGTTTTCTTGTTGCTAAACAATTGCGTGCGATTCTTTACAAAGTTGAGATAAGAAATGTGTAATATAAGTTGTTGGAAGATTTCATATTGTTTTTGAGATATTTGTATTTACGTTCAGCAACATTTATTTGGTTTTTACATTAATTTTTTAATATTTATTTTTATTAAATGTGCTTTTTGTTGATAGATTGAATGTTTAACTGATATGCAACTTGTTGCTTGTTTACATTACATTTCGGTTGCATACAAAAGTTAATTTTTTTTAATGTATTCTCTTATTAGCAAACTAGTAACAGCAACATTTTTAATATGTATGCAATAATGCTTCTTCTTTGTTGATAACATTCTGATAAATTTATTTTAAGAGAAGTTTTTCGAAATGCTTTAAAGTTTTCCAAGATGTAAATTACAACCTGAGGACTTGTTCATCATGATTTTGAAGTTGTTATTATTATTTTCGTCTTATTGCAACATGTAGAATTTTTGAAAGAAATTTTTTAGTTTTTGTAAAATTTTTGCTGAATTAAATGTTGTTGTAATGATTAACTGCAACATATCTCACCAATATATGTTGCATTCTTTTCATTTATTTGTTATTATGATTATTTAATCTAATAATTTATTATTTATAATATGAATAATGTTTCTTTAATAATGTTTTATTATGGGTTAGCAACATGTTGATGAATTTTTGTTTGTTTTAAAGATTTTATTTTGAAATGAGATTTTTATTTGAATTACAACCTACAGCATTGATGAGTGTTTTTTTTTTTAGTCGAAATGTTGCAGAGAAGTTTGTAAATTGTTAAAATTTTCGAATTAAATAGTTGGTTTATTGAATTGAAGCAACAATGTTGCTAAGTTAAATTACTTCAGTGATTATGTAAATGTTCATTGAGTTTATTTTTTTGGCCACATGTAGCCAGAAATTTGGAGATTAATTCAGAGTTTTCTTTTTTGTTGAGATTTTTGTTGTTTTGAGGGAAGTAATGTGTTTGTGAGATTTAATACGTTTGTTGTAATAGAGAGAACATAAATAAAATCATTTGAGTTTTAATATGTTGTTTATAATTCATATAATCTTTTATAATAGAATTAGAAGACATTAAGGGAGAGTTTCTGTTTTTATTTTTTATTTAAAAATTTCACTGAGTTTGTTGCATATAATCTATGTTTGGCAACATGTATATAGGTTTAGATATGATATACTAAAACATTTATTAACTATTAACACTTATTAACTAATAATACATTTATAAAACCGTTTTGTTTGTTATTATTATTATTATTATTTTTTTTTTTGTTTAATTTACAACACTGTTAACAACACTTTATTTTTATCAAAATAAAAGTATTTTTTAAATAATTTTTTTATTGTTTATTTTTGAATATTTTAACACTAAACTTGTCTACAAAAATTTTGAACTCATGTTTGTATTAATTTGTAATTATTAATGTAATTTCTTTAATTATTTATTTATGTGTTTTTTTGTTGTTGTTGTTAATTTTTATTTAAAAAAAAATATTACACATCACAGCCAATTTGATACTGACACGATGGGTTTATTTTTTTGTTGACGAAAAAAATTCTCTTTTCTTTTGTGTCAAAAAAAAGTTGATATTTTTTCTTTTTCTTGTTGTTGTTCTCTTTGTAAAAATGTTTTTATTAAAATTCACTAAAATGACACTCTAACATACTGATTCACTAATTGCTGCTGGAATGCTTTACAATTTTGTTTGTTCATTTGATTTTTTTATTTTGAAAAACTGTCTCTAAATGAGTTTGAATGTTTGTGTATCGTAATGGGCACGTTTTAAAATGGGGGCTTGGTGGATAAGGTGGATGTACTAACAATTGGTAGGCCTTTGTTATCCATCTGGGAAATTACCGGGTCCCAGCTGAAGTTTATCTCACTTTGGTTCACCCATTGTCTGGCCCACAACTATGATGATGACAATGAAAACGGCCAGCAGCACCAGAATACAACAAATTGCTACGGCAACCATGGCGCTATTACTCATAAAACTGTTTAACTTTAAATCAAAAATAATTAATTAATTTTCAATTTTATTTTTCTATTAAATCCAAACGGAAACACTCAAAGAAAGAAATTCTTTCTTTTTGTTTTTTTTTTATTAAATTTAATTAATTGTTAATTGTAATTAAAGTGCAGAGGTTTTTTTTAAATTAATTTTTATAAATTTTTTTTTATTGGTTTTAGATTTTTCCTTTGAAATATAATTTTTATTTCCGTTACTGCTGCTGTTGCTGCGATGAATTCCCGTTAAAATTCTTTCGCTTCTTTCGATATTATTTGCTGGTGTTTAAGTGTGCGTATTAATGTTGCTGGTTTCTGTTGTTATTTTTTTTATTGTTGTTGTAGTTTATTTCCTGTATATTAAGGAAGTTGTTGTAATACGTCCTTTGGCATACGTTATATAATTTTAATTAATTTTAATGTTTTTCGATTACTTGTTTTCGTATTTTTTTTAATTATAAATTGAAGAGAAAAATTTAGTTTTTGTGCTTCGCTTTATTCTGCACTGTGAGCTGTTTTCACGATTATTTATTGGGTTTTCCCTTTTTTATATTTTATCGTCTGTTTTTTTTTGGTTGTTGATTTCGTTTTAATAGTTTTTAACTTGAATTTAAACAAATAATTATTAAGTTTCGTAGTTATTTTGAATTTAATACTTTAAACATGATATATTGAACGCGTTTTAGGGGGAAACAAATAAAAAAAATATTTTTTTTAAACAATAATATCTTGGTATGACTAGATGGCCAGTATCTGTTCTCTGTCCTATCCTGATAAAGGTAGACCCTACTATATGCGCCAGCTACAGGAGCATAATACTTCTTCCTACGGCATGTAAGGTTATTATGAGCGTATAGTGTGAACGACTACAGCATTTCGTCTTGTCAAATACTGATAGGATCTTATCAGTGTAGCTTCAGACATGGTAAGATTACCATCGACCAGATTATGTGTGATCTACTCGAGAAAACAGCTGAAGACTAAATCGCCACCCACCGTCTTTTAGTCGACTATAATGCAGCTTTCAATAGCCCTATTAGGGGTCATGTTTTTGCCGAGTCAATATTCCTGATTTCCTTTGCAGAATGGCGTTCATCAACTACTGTATGTCCGTCAAGGAACGAGTGGATCTGAGCGAGTTTTCATACAAGGCGATCCCCTATCATGTGACGTTTTCAACTTCGTTATGGATAGAGTTCTGCGGAATGCGGTCCAATGGACGACAATAACATCTTTGGGCGCACCAAGCGAAATGTTTTTGGTGCCTTTAGCGCTAGTCTATCAAGTGGGAGTCTATCAAGTTGGCTCTTGCGTTTAATGATGGCAAAATGAATGATCTCTGATTTGAATCGGCAACTAAGTAGCAGATACCCCTCTCGCGTGATTAAACTTGGGAGTATACGAGAAATTCAACAATGAGCTGTTTGGGGTGCTCAATGACATGCTCGTTTTACAGCGCATTAACATCCGCATTGATCGCACAGGCTGCGACATGTCTTTCGAATGGAAAAGAAGGTTCGGCGAAGAGGGCGTAAAGGGCGATCTTGTTTGTGTTGGAAGGACCACATAGAGGAAGCCATGTCATTGAGTGGTGTGACCAAATAGTGAAGGCTCACGAGAAGCAGAGACGTCAAGAAGGATGTATTAAGGCATGTCGGAACAAATAAATAGGTTGTTAAGGCCAATTAAGTGAGTAAGTGTCCCCTTTCAACTTGTTATATAAAATATAAAGAGATTTTAAGTATTGAAAGAAAATGTGGCAATAGAAGAAATGTATTGTAGAGCCCAGCAAAGCAAGTCAAATAAGAAAAGTGGATCTAAAATTGAAACGTTAGAGATTTTCTCAGAAAAGTAGATAAAATTTTAAGTTGAAAGTTTTGTTTTTCGAAAGAAAATTTTATGTCCAAATTTATTTGTGCGCACTCCGTATAAGACTTATCTACGTTAGTCTATTGCTAAGACACATCATTAAAGAATGAAATCTTCATTTAAGGTTCCATTATTAATCCATTTCCATTTTCCATTTATTTATAAAATATTTCAATAATTATGCTTCAATTAAACATTTTCCTTCTTTACATTTACAATCATATTACCTTGAAAAGGTGTGAATAATAGAAACCTTGAAAGCATTAGTTTGAAAGCCACACAAAAACAAAATAAATGTTACGAGTAAAGCAATCATAAAAGATGCCATAATTTTATAAAATCATTTTAAAATTAATTTTAGAAAAATTCTATTTTTCAAACACACATTAATTTTTACAAATACATACGAAGAAGCTCTCTGTAAACCACACATCAAGCAAAAACAAATTTCAGAAAATATTTCACAATTTCTAAAAGCAAAAGCAAGCACTAAGGAAGAGAGGAAGAGCAAGAGATAGTATAAATGAAGGTGTTTTATTTTCACAAATCAAATTATTGTCGAGCCATTACGTTCGTTTGTTTGCTCGTTCACGTAAATGTGTTCGTAAATGTTTTATACGAACACATTCTCTCGCTCTCTCTCTCTCTTTGTCTCATATTCAGGAGCATCTATAAATGTAAAATAGCTGCTAGAATGTGCATGTGTGTGTGCGTGTGTGTGACAGTGAGTGTTTTAAAATGCACTCGGCCTTAATGAATAACGAATCAGCATCAATATGTTATGGTGTTAGTGGACGAGTGTGTGAGCTATAGAGGGTATTCTCTCGAATACAGTTCTAAACACTGATATTTATCACATTGATTGCAGATATCCATCCTATAAACCTTATTGTTAATGATGCACTTTAAAGGTTCTAGTTACTATCTGTGTGTGTATGTGTGTGTCTGCGTGTGTGTTTAAATAAGTGGGAGTTTTGTGTTTAACAGTTTTGTGTGCATATAAGGAAGTGATTCGGTATGAACAGGATTATCGAAGCGAACCGTTTGTTCATTGTAAACGAATTAAGATAATTAGGTAAAGAAAGATGTTAAAATTAAAATTAAAAAATTGTTGTTATTATGACCATGGATGTCCATTTAAATTTAATTCATTTCATTTGGCTTTTAATATAAATTCATTCAAAGGTTTCATTTAAGGGTTTCAAAACAGCCAGACTTGTAAGGCTGTAAGCTCTTAAATAGTATTTCTAAGCTAAGGTGTTATTTATTTCGTAAAAGGCTAACCATTTAACTGAATAAGGATCACTTATTAACAAGCGAAGAACAAGCAAACATAGTCTCGCATTACTATGTCATAGAATTGCTACGATAATAAGGAAATATGGTGTAATTGTACACAATCTGGAAATATTGAATGTTTGTAGCGTACTTTGGTTTGAACGTATCATGGGCCATATGTTTTCGAAAATTGCTCTGGAAGAACCACATCAACATAGAGCACTAATGGCCGTATAACAACTGATTGTGTCTGGGTTGCATCGAAGATAATGAATTCGCTGAAAAGTAGTTTCAACAAGGCGCTGTTACCAGGCACACAGCACGATAGATTTTGTTTTTATTGCAACAAAAGTTTCACGTTTTGGGCAGTGTCAGTTTATTAAGCCGTTTGGCTTTTTTTTGGGACTCAATGAACAAGTTTTCTAAGTGCTTCATATTGTTCAACGATAGCCAACGAAAGATTCAATTCAATTCTCCTAGAATCTGCTACTGAAAACAATGCAGTAATGGAACCTAAACAAATCACAGGAATAATAAAGTAAAGGGGACATGCCCTATATTCCTTAAACGATTTAAAAAAGAATAAAAAAATATCTATTTTTATAGTGATTCAAATTACAATTCATTTGAATAATTATGTTGCAGTGTTTTGCTTTCACATGCGTCCTTTCAATAGTCCTTATGACAGCCAAGATTCATTGCTATATGCAGGCCTTCGACTGTGTGCTGTACGCTTTCATTTCTGTTGAAATATTGCCTGCAATTTGTTTCTCTTTTTATTTTAGTTGATGTAACTGCTTTTTTTTTGTTTTTCAACTGTCATCATCAACTCTTTTTGGCAGGCAAATGAAATGAAAAAATTGCAAAAAGTTTGTTCTTCAACACTTCAAAAGCAGTTGCAGTTTTTTTTTTCTTTTTTGAAGAGTTTCGAATTACAAAAAAAAAAATTGTTTT
>QOCX01000013.1:829755-868715 GCA_005959815.1 Sarcophaga bullata
TCTGTCTTTTGAAATACGATTTTAAGCCACAGATGAGAGATGAAATAATTCATGGGCATGAGTGTAAACTTTGATTTACACAAGAGTGAGTGTAAATCATCAGCGTAAACATCATCACATCTGTCATCACTATAACCATACTGTATAAATTGTGGTTGGTTTTCTTTATGGGATGGGGGGGGGGGGTGTGGTGTAAGTCTTTCTTGTTGTCATGTTGATCATGTGATATGTGAGGGACAGTTTATGCCTCAGTTTTTTTTTTATATGTCTGTGACAGTTTTAAATGCAGTGATTTGTTTTCGTAAACTTTTGGTTTTTGTTGTTTGTTTTGGTTGGTTGGTCTTTTTCCATAAAATTCACTTCAATGAAAGCATTTTTATTTTAAAATATTTTTAAAATACATTTTTTAAGTTTACATGTGGTTAAAAACGAAAGTTTTATTAACTTTTATGAACTTCACAAACGTGAATATTTAAATATGTTGTTGGTATTGTAGGAATGTAAAACTCTTTGTATATTTTTTTAAATGCTACCAGTTGTAGTTTATTCTCAAAACCTCCAGTAAAACTTCGTGTTTAGTTACAATTAATATTCAAAGTGTTTGTTTGTGTGCCAGGGGAGCTTCCTGGATGGATTAAATATCGAAAATTGAAGCCCGCTAAAATTTTTTAATGAAATTTTCTCTCTTCAACCGTATGGAATCTGGATTACTTGAGTTTGTTATGAAGAACATGAATCACGATACTATGAAACTCTAAAACAATTTCTTAGGGCAGTTAGTTATTCGAGCTGTTTTGCCAACTCTGGGACGAATATAACATTCAACAGCACGTGCAAATAATAAAATTTTTTTTATCAAAATAGATGACAGAACATCGATCAGAAAATTGCCTTGAGCTTTCGTCGACAAATCATCTTTAAGGCTGAAACCCATTTTAGTATGAAGGGATGCGTTAAAAAGTCACTGCTTGGTATAGATTTGGGCTGGCGTATATTATGTGCCACATAGCTTATGCCACAATAGGGTACTCTGCTCAAGCGATATCAAGGCATAGTCATCTCACGTAAGGGTGATGTGAATTCACTACCAAGAGCGTGGGAATTAAACTCGTTAGACTTTTTCTTGAGGGTTTTTTTTAAGTCCTGGATATTGCAAATGAACCACAAACTGCAGCGTTGCTTAAAGCAAACATAATGCAAGTCATCGATTAAATTCGTCAAATAAATGCAGTAGACTTAAAGCGTAAAGTATCATTGACATTTAGTGAGACTAAAAAGTTTTTATTAATTTAAATTAAGGACAGTTTATTATAACGCGGTTCTTACTACTACTACAGCGTAGCAATATTCATTTATCTCCCTTTTATTTTCAATTTTTATTTTCGGTCTGGCAATTTCTAGAATCATTGTGTTATTTTGTTATTGTAATTTGATCACTGTTTATCACCATTCCTGCAATTTCTTTGTTGTTATACACAGTATAACAGCTAAGTGGAGTATACCTTTAAGTAAAATGTTTCAAGGAACGAAAAAAACTTCAATCTCCAAAGAAAAGTTTAACAAAAGTTATCAAGTGCTGTCACTGATTAATTTCTAATAAAATTTGCCACACAATCTTTTATGAAATTTTTGATAAACAAATCAAACAATTTTTACTACTGCTGAAGGACCAAAAAAAAAAAACAAGAAATGAATGAAGTTAGAAACAAAATAAAATGTTGGCAACATCTGTTTTGTTTTGGTTTTGGTGTAAAAATTATTTTTAAGCAAAATGCAAATTCGAAAAAGAAAAAAAAAATGTTTTGTTTCGTTTCCCTTATCATATAAGGGTAGCTAACCATTACCGCCAATATATTTTCAAATCCCCAAATTTGTTGTGAAACAAATTTAAGAAAACAACATCATGTTGACTTTATTAAATTTCATAACGATAACTTTTTATGTGTTTGAAAGAAATTTTCTTCCATTTTTTTTTTTATAAAAATTTAAAAATTTTTTTTGGTTTTTTTTTATAAATTTGTTGCCATTGTTTGGTTGCCTATTTGTTTACACACGCGCGTAATTTTTTTTTTTATTACTTTTTCTCTTTGGTTTGACTATGACAGTCTCTAGCCATAGTTTGTTTTCCTTTCCCCATTAAATTAATAAAGTTTTAACTTGTCACATTAAAAAACAAGTCACCTGTCAATTGTTGTTGTTGTTGTTGCTTTCTTATTGCTTATTCTTGTTGTGGTATTTCTAGGTAAAATGAAACATAACTATGTAGCAACATAACCCAGTAAATCATATTGGAAAACTAAAAAGAAATCAATGGAAATTGTTGAATTGAATGGAAAAAATCTTAGAGTAGCCACAAGAAGAATTTTTTTCGTATATCGGGAGACACGGACTACTCGAAGAGGAGGTCCTGCTAAGTGCCAAAATGCTAAAAGAAAAATAAATCAGCCTTACACAACAGGAGATTAAAAAAGTATTCGAACACTGGACTGTATCGGCTTGGAGAACTAATGTCGTCAGTGCTTCTCATTAAAGCATGATTCCTTTATAAATAGGTTGAAAGCTAGCCTGCCAGGTTATAAATATTGTTGACGTTAGCTCCGTTAAGACGAGCTAAACATCATCAATCTAACCAGAGATGTATTTTAACAAATTAAGTGAAATTACTCTCTTTCGCTTTAATTGACCTGCAACACCAGCTGAAGTTATTTGCAAATAAATGAAGTCTGTTCGTATGGCTCTTGATCATGCCATGAACCGCAACACTAATATGGTAACACAAATGTTCCTAAGAACTATTTCAAATAGATGGTGAATCTGAATATAAAGTAGGACTCCGGTTCTGCCTGATTTATCAAGTTCATCAATAACCAGCAACACATATGAATTTGACATAAAACTGCGGCGAAAGTCGATCAAATGATTTCGGCAAATCTGGACCATTTTAAATCTGAACTTTGTTCTTGAAAGAGATGTGATTGCCGTTTGTCTAGCGGAGAAGATAGAACGAATAATAGATGGGCATTTCTTACTTAAATTATTTGACTTTTAGTCAGGATTACAACCTAGCTACAACCTCCCTACCACTCATGTGGTGTGCGCTAATTCTATACATGAGTGGCGGGGCGGACTGCTTAATGTCGGTTCCGGACGAAATGAAAATATTTTCTCATAGCCATGGGCTGAACCACGGTTTCTTGTCGAATAAGCCAACAAGCTGACTATTAGATTACGGCAACTTCTCTTCAATTTCAGAATCAATTTCAGAGTGTGCCATTATCTCAACATAAAACAAACCACAGTAGTCAGAAAGGCTGGGAAATATGTTAAGCTTGGAAGCATCTGTATAGATTTCTATGGAATCCGCGGACATGTAGCCATTAGAGAACCAGTCATAAACGACCAGAAGACCACAAGGTATAGTCAACTTCACTTAGAGCTTGCGGATCTTCAGATAGTACATAAAAGTTCCCAGACAAAATAATCTGCCTGTATGACTGGGCATTAAATAGCATTACAAGTACTGATTGAGCATAAGTAGTCCTGATAGAAGCCAGTTAAGTGCACCAAAAGGTACTCTCACTTTATCAAGGACCTTTACATTGCAACTTTAATTGAGAGGCAGTATTCGCTTCAAAAATTATTCGTTTTCTGATTGTTTGATAAAAAAAAATTACTGGTTCTTTCGTAAATTGGTACTTTTAAGTACTTTTTATCTTGTGTTCTTTTTTCTTAGGCCTGTGTGGTACGTTTTTATAAGTAGCGAGACCAGCGAACCGTGTATGCTTTTGTAACAAATCAATAAAACGAAACAAAATAACACAATGACAATAAAATACTTTTAAAAAGGTTCCTTGGTAAATTAGTACTTTTTGTACTCTGTACTCTGCGAGTACTTTTTTACGTTGGAATTTTCTGATTCTAATACTCTTAACTTATGAGCTAATATAAGCAAACAGAATGTGATGCGCTAATTTTTATAATATTTCCTGTCGTATTGGAAATTCTCTTCATTCTATGAATTTCCATTTCTTTTTTGGCTGTTAATTTCCCTTTTCTTTATCATTTCCTACGTATTTAGTATTTCATTTGAGTTTTAAAAAATTATTCAAATGTTAAAACATTTCACTTAAATAATCTGGAATGTTTTTCTTTTTTTTTGTGTGGAATATTTGCAAGAAAATTTTCTATAATTGTGGGCTGTTACAGAGGCGGAAGTGCGTGTGCGTTTGCGTGTGCGTGTTTAATCGTATGTCCGTCTATTAATTTCCAACAAAGGACCCAAAGAAGTATAATAACAACCAAAACTTAATTATTTACATCACGTACTTCCCGACAATTTAAATTCAAAACCACATCATCATCGTCATTATCAGCAACGAATATCAGTAGCAGAATTGAACAGCAAAATTCAAAGGCTGAGAGAGTGTTATTAAAGAGCGAAGTGTAAGGAATATTTTAAAAATTTAAACAAAAATTAACAAAAATTTATTTGCAAGAAATTAAGTTTTTAAAAGGCATTTACTGAACATTTTTAGCATGGTCCACAGTATTAATCCTAGAAAATAATTATCCTACCAGAGATCTTTAACTTATCAAAAGATCAAAATCATTTAACGCAATGAGATGAGAGAGTGTAATCATTTCGAATCTGCTGAATCTTAAATTAATCCAGTTTTAGCCTGTTAGCTGTTTGTTTTATAGACTGTAGCTGAGCTTACTAAACAATAAAATTTAATTTAATATTAAAAGTTTTATGTCTCTGTAGAAAATTAAGGAGTTTATAAAATAAATTTTTATGTAAACACTTCACGTATCTACATTTAATAGAAATAAAACAAAAAGTATAAAAGAAAACAATAAGACTGTCATTCCAGCAAAAAGGAAAACAGAAACAAAAGGAACAGGAACATGACGCATTTGTTGATTATCAATGTTCGCTTGTCAGCGACAAGTAACACCCTTGCTAGCAGCCTTAATTTCCAACCACCTACCAACAGACTCTAGTATAGGCTGTAAAGGCCAGCCTTAAGGTATAGTTTTTTTTCCGCATTATTTTCTTTCTTTCCTTGAATATTTTCTTTCTTTCTTTAAGAAAATATAAAGATTTATTACAAACACTTGGCTGATTTCATATATAATTTCATATGCCAACGTACATACACGCACATACGTTGCTTGTTTTATTTATTTTCTTAACATTGCTGCTGCCATTGTTATTTTTTGTTTTCATACCACCTATCTTTTTTCTCTTTGTTTGTTTTATAACTAAAGCTGATATTGTTGTTGTTATTGTGCATAAATTTAACATAAAATATGTCATAAATTTACATGCCCACATACGCATGTGGCAGCAACAACAAATTGTATAGAAGTTTGCCCATGTAAACTGAAATTGGGTCATTCGCGTTTTTATGGCATACGAATCATTTGCTAACACTGTTCCATGAATTACGAGAATATCCTGCCGTTAAGGATTATGAATTGAATTATAATGGAAAAGAAAAAAAAAAGGAAAATGATATCACAATCCTTTGAAATAACATACTCGTGTTCGTTGCCATACTTCTACTCCTTACAGGCATGTTTGAAATGAAATGAGATTGTTTTTTTAATTTCTTTTTCTTTTTTTGTATCAGGCATTAAAGCAGATCCTGTTCCTTTTCTTTTGATATTTTGTATTATAATTTAAAATTCAATTTATATTTGAATCCTTTATATGTAAAGTTTTACAACGGTTTGTATAACGATCCATAAAGGATGTAAAAAATGTTCTTTTTTTTTTCTTAAGAGAAAAACTTTAACTGTGCTTAATCCCTTATACATATGTTGTTACATGTGTAGTTCAATTAGTCCAAGCTCCGCCATTTTATTATCCTATTTCGGACCTAAAAACTTGGAGGTTTGAAGACTGTATTGGTAATGCTGGTATTGGTTGGTATGGATTGTTAACTGTTTTTAAAGGAATTCCCAGAGTGATCTAAACGTTGTACTTTCCCAATAAAATATTTTCTGTACAGAACCAATTCATTTCGTCATTTATTGTATCGTATTTTCCATTTAGTGGCCGATCTGGTAATCCTATCAGCTGTTAAAAATCTTTGATCTAAAATGTCATTTATTTAGTTAAGGATTTGGCATTACCGAATATGAATTATTTAATGAACAGTAAGGTCATAGTCGTTAAAGTCTGGTAGGACTCGTGTGTTGACTTATTCGATGTAAGGCTACGGTTTGAACCACAGGTCAGATATCTCTAACAAAACGAAATATGAAAAAAAAAAAATACTTCTCTGGTGGTTGACTTTCAGTAGATTTCTGGCAAAAACTCGTGAGAGTAAATAAAATTCCCATGAAAAAGTTTCTCAAAAGCAATCCGTCATTCGAAGTCGACTTTAAATTCTAGGTCCTGCAACTCATGTCTAAAAATTAGATACTTAATATACTAGCTTCTCACACCACTTTTCATGGCAATTTTATTTACTCTCAGAGTTTTTGCCAGAAATCTGCTGAGAGGAAGCCGCCGAAGAAATATTTTTTTTTTCATATTTCGTTTTTGATGTCTAATAAGCCAATACACTACTTACTAGACTACGGCGACTAAAAATTAACACACACAAAATAAGTCCTCTGAGAAGCTAGGTCGGAATTCTGACTACAGGGTGTTAATGACCAAAGAAAGTACTGGATTAGGATCGAATAGGATAGGAAGGAGTGGGAAATTTGTTAAATTTGTTACGTCAGAGCTGAAGACAGCAGCTCATTGCTAAACTACATTAAACGATGCATCCGAATTCAATTGACAAATCATGATTAACCCGTCAATCAATGACAATTTGAAATTCACCGTAAAACATGACTTCCATGTTATCAAACTGTAAACTAGCCTGAGGGTTTAATTAATTTCTCTATCGACTCTATAGAGGGTAGCGATAGTTTCGTTAGAGTAAATTAAATGAGAGAAGTCTGTGTCGAGGCAGAAACAAATATTCGCACAAATAAGCAAATAATACCTTCTTACACCTCAAACGATCTACAACATCGTACTGACCTGTGCAGTGACAAAAATGCCCCTCTCTCTGTACGTTTCCTGTCCAACGAGTGTGAACTTTTTAGTGCCTAATTTTAAACGATTCCATATAATCCGTTAACACGAACGCTGTAGTGGAGACTATAAAAACGGCTAAAAAGTCTACAGAATAATAAACGACGATCATGAGTGATCTAGCTGAACATACCTACATTTTAAAGAGTGCTACACATTGCATATTCGTTTGAAGAAGACAATGCAAAGCTTGTAAATTGAGGAGAGAAAATCATGCCAAAAAAAGGCGAAAGTTCCATCTGTTAGCAGGGCTATAATGTTGAATTTTTCGGCATGCGTATGATACAATTTCAATTGAATATTTTAATTGCTTTGGAGAATGAAAAGTTTCACTGATTTTTCTCCAAAATGTAATTTCAATGAAAGCGATTTCATGTTTAATTTTATTGTTTTTTATTTTTAATGATCCTTCACTTGTTCTGTTGCCCAAACTTTTAAAACAAAAATAAGAAAATTTTCATTCCGAATTTCTAATGAAATTATTTGAAATTGTAATCTTCTAACAGAGACGCTGGTTTAATGTGTTTTTTCTTTTAATATCATGGTGGATTGAATTGCTTTTGGCACTAAACAAAATGCTTTTGTTGTTATTGTTTAATTTTGTATATGAAAATCAATATTAATGTTGTTACTTACACTCGGACGGAGATTTTAAAACGAATTCATTTAGAAGCGAATTTAATTTTTGCAATTTCCCAATTAAGCGAACAGATTTTTGAAAGAAAAATTCTTTTTATTGCACAAATAATTGTCGTTTTAATGAAGTTTATGGTTTCTATCATATATTTGATATTTCTTAGCCTGAAAGTTTCATCGTTGTATTAGGAATGTCTGACGTGGGGTTTAAACTGTGGCCTCACGTCTAATAAACCAACATACTATCTACCAGACTACGGCGACATTCTTAACATTCTCCTTTTCAAATTGCGAGTGAAGTAATGTAGTCTAGTGTGTTGGCTTATTAGACGAAAGGCCAGTGTTCGAATCCTTGGTCAGACATGAAAAACGAAATATGAAAAAATATTTCTTCGGCGACTTCCTCTCAGTAGATTTCTGACAAAAACTCTGAGAGTAGATAAAATTGCCATGAAAAGTTTCTCAAAAATCTGTCGTTCGGAGTTGACTTTAAACTGTAGGTCCCGCCACTCATGTATAAAATTAACACACACAACATAAGTGGTGTGAGAAGCTAGGCCGTAATCCTGACTGAAGGGTTATAATAGCAAATTATGTATGTATGTATGTATGCATGTATGTATGTATGTATGGAACGCTTTAAAATGTAAGTCTGTTCAGTTAGATCACTGATCTTCAGGGATCTTTGGGGCATTTGAGGAGGAAGAGAGTACTTTCCCTTATATTTGTCAATACCTGTATCTGTCTGCATACAGACTTCTCTCATTCTGTTAAGGCTAAGATCGATAAACTCTATGGCTAGTTTCTAGATTGATTCTATGAGAGTCATGTTTTACTGGGAACATCTATTGCTAATTGTCAAGAGCAACTAATCCTGATTTGTGGGATAATTTCGGGGGCATGGTTTAATATAGTTTAACAATGCTTCAAGAGCTCTGATGGGGTTTGATTTAATAAAGTTGACACTCTTTTCTGACCTATCCTAATTCAGTTGTTTAATCGTTAATTATTTTGATAATAGAAAGGCACTCAATAATTAGATTAAAATCGATTTACAAAAATTAAAAAAAAAAATTAAAACGTTTATTCTCAACTGGCTTTTGACTTTTCTTGTTTTTTAAATATTTTAAGGATTAAAAATATTTTGCTTGCAACACCTATTTTTTAATTTCATTTTAAATTATTTCAGCAATTTTTCTTTTCTTAGTTTGTTTTTGATAGTATGATGTTTTTGTTGGTTATTAATGGTCGAATGTTAAATTTATAACGTCTTTGCGATTTAAGGACTTCAATGAAAAAAAAAAAAAAAAAAAAAAAAAAAAAAAAAAAAAATTTTTGTCAGGCTGTCTTGTTTATTTTTTTTTTGCATTTACATGCACATTTTGTTGTTGTTGTTGCTGTTTTTGTATTTTGTTAGCAAATTTATGTAATTTATCAAGTTTTTTTTTTTACTTTTTAAGTTCAACACTCAAAGTGCCGTTAAGTCAAATGGTTGCCAGCAGGACATTTTTATGGAGGACATTCAACATTCTCTCAACCAACACGGTCTGCTGCTGGCCTTCTGTCCAGTCACTAATGAAATATTATAATAACACGACCAGTATTTTACAAAATATGTTACAAATTTATTTTTTACTCTTTGTTTTGAGGTCCTTTTCTTATGGAGAGAGTGAGAGAGGGAGAAAGAGGGGTCTGCGTATAGTAAACAGGAACTCTCATTAGGGTGTCGTATGTTTTTTTTATAACTTAAGGCTGGTTTATTGAACAATTACCAACACTTAAAAGTTACACTTTTTATTATGGGTGTTTCAGTTTTTTTTTCAGTTTTTTTTTTGAAAGTGGAGGGGGCAGGGGTGTACAAGTTTTATCCTTCGAAAAGTAATGAATGAATTTCATTAATATTAATTGAAAAACGCACTCAAATATTTCAAGAGTTTGAGGATTTTTTTGTTTACAAATTTTTTAAGGTTTCTATATTATAATCGCCAGGCGCAATTATAAGGAGGGAAAGTCAAAGTAATCGAGGATGATTAAAAATCAATGAATTAGGAAATATTATCTTATAGACACACCCTAATGAAATTGACGCGCAAAATTTATTGGGCACAAGGCCGCATAGCTGTTAGATGATCTGATATCTCACTTTTGCTATCGACATACTCTAAGTCAGTCGCTGTGTGATGCAATATTTTTTCACCTGAAATGCTAAACAAAATTTTTGAATATACTTTTGGCAACAAAATGGCCAGAAGGTGGATATTATTGTGAAATTACTAGAACGTATTGAATAATGAATGACCACATCTATTTATATGAGTTTTAAAAAATCTCTCTTTTTTTCGTTTTTCAATTCTATTCACCATTGCTTTTATTTCTACGCGAAAAATACTAATGCTATAAACACATTCGAAGCGTCAAGAGTTGCGTATCAGTCTATCAGTAATAGAATGCATGAGTGTAAATGAAAGTTTTTTTTCTTTTTTTTAGAAAAGCAACGCGTCTCAAGCTTCCATACTGCTGCTATGCACTTAGGTTCCATTTTTACTTGCGGCAATGTAGTGTAGTTAATGCATTACAATGCATGACACTATAGCGCCACCATTGATAACATTGGCAGTGGTGATCAAATGTTGAGTTTTAATTATTTTACTTGTATGCTCAGGACGCTTCCTTTTAAAGAATTAAACTATATGCTTCTTTGCTAAGGCGATAATTGTAAAATTGCTGCGCGGCACTTGATGCGTTGAATGTGTTTATACAATAATTTTGAATGTTTTAACTTTTATGAAATAATTTCCAATAAAAAATGTTAATTTTTAGTAACCTTAAGAATTGTTTCTCTTAAACAAATTCTTCAAAAGTGTATTTACAATTATTGTGTAAATATTAATGGTAAAAAGTTGGCAAATAAAACAATTCTGTCAGTCAATTATTTAAAGGAATTTGATTTCAATAAACAAAATAAAAATATAAAACAAAAGATAAATAAACAAATGCTTAAACAGATTTATTTACTTTATCTCTTGAATTATAATTCTTGATAAATAAATGTCAATAATTTTTGAAATTCGAATTTCTCTTGAATTTTAATACAAAATTTTTTTGTTGTCCCTCAATACGTATGAGTGATATGCAATGCGTCTTAAGCAGAAATATTCAAATGTAAGTGTGAGTGTTATTGAATTGCAACAAATTGAAATGTTTGTGGACATTTTGTAAAAGATTTTTAAAGGGAAATTATTTATAAAATATTTTTATAGGAATTTGTGAAAATAAACACAAGTAAACAACAAAAAAAAACGTATTAAATTTAAACAAATTAAATTGAAATTCATTTTATTTGTTGACCAACAACTTCCAATATAAGATGACTTGTGGGCAAATTATGCGGTTAAGTTTCTTGGAAAGAAAACTAAGATGAATTTTATTTTCTTAATTAAGAAATGAAAATACTTTTACGCTAAAGTTATTCTAGAGAATATGCCATAATTTATTTATTGGTATGCGTTAACGTTCGTTTACAAATTTAAACAAAAAACCAACGAAACACTTTGTTCTTTTCATGCAAGCATCTGCCACTTTCGTAAATCTTTTCTAACGCTCTCAGCAGCTGCTGTCGATGTTGCACTCCATCTAATGCAGTCTTTAATGAATTGTCCACATTGTCGTGTGTGTTTAAAGATTCTTTTTTTTTATATCAGGTGATGAATTGCTTTGTGCTGGATCTAGAACAGGAGGGACGTTATGAGTTTCACAAATGGATAGTGCGACCACTGTTTAAACCCCAGGATAATATATTTCTTCTTCGGTTACTTTCTCTCAGCAGATTTCTAGCAAAAACTCTAAGAGTAAAATAAAGTTGCCATGAAAGGCTTTCCAAAAATCGATCGTTCGGAGTCGACTGTAAACTGTAGGTTCCCCCGCTTACGTATAAAATTAATACACACAACGGATGTGTAACGACCAATTATTTATGTACGTATGTATTGCCTGTTTCATTGGCCAATTGACCATGAACGTACGATTTATTCTAGAGGATAAGTTTCTTTATTTTCTTAAAACAAAATCCATCTTAGAGGCGATAAAACAATGAGACACGATCCATATTACGATAGTGTTTCAATTAATAGAGTTGGACAGCCTTCCGTCATTAGAGAGCATCTTTGATTTTTTCTGTACCCTGTCAAGTAATCTTAAAAAAGGCTTCGAGGCAACGGACCATACATGGACCATATTAGATATTAGTATGGGATTTTGGAATGGGTATGTATGATACAAATAATAAAAGAGATCAGATGGAGAATCTTGCCCTGAAAGACAAATATTCCGGTCAACTACAAGATAGTTGGCTGTTCAGTGAAAGAGAGAAAATCATTAAGAACAGGCATTAGGAAACCAGTGACAGATAGAGCATAAGCTTGTAGTAATCTTGTATTATATTGATTTATGACTCTCATACATAATACATACATAAACATTTGACAGTTGGAGTGTTGTTAATAACTTTAAAAATCGTACGTTTAATTTAAAAATCATTCTTTAAGTTCGTTCGTGTAACAAAACTAACATCAAACTTTACAAGGTTTTTAACGAATGTTTCTTTTTCTTTTTTTGTTGTTGTTGTTTAACTCATGCTATTATTATTTTTAAATGAATGAATAGTTAGGAAAAAGAAAAATTGTTGCCATTATCAAACAAGTGCATAAATATTTAAATATAATTTTACCTTAACATTTCCCCAAGTTCTACAAAAGAATATGAAAAAAAACAAAAAACAAAAAAACGTACTGCACACAGAATAAAATTACAAGCAAGATTTTGCATTTGAATAAAACGGTTTCTGCAGTCATTTTCATAAGTTTTAACCATAACCATGACCTTCTTCAATAAACAAAATGCACAAAAACACTGTGATTTACATACATTCTAAACGATTTACAGTCATTCTTCTAAGAGGAAAAGAAAAAATAAAGCAAGAGGTGTCGTTAGAGCATCCAACTAGAATGAAACTCTTTTTAGTTGTATTTTATTAAGGGATCGTTGAGGTGTAAAGATACCAAAGTATTTGATGGGAATCGAATTCTGGGCTCTCTGGCCAATAGAGCAGATTTGTATTGTGTATCAAGCTTCTTACTGACTTACAGCCAATTAAACTACTAGACTAAGAGGAAATAATATGAAAAAACTCTGTTGGATTCTTACAAAAAACAGTGTCGGTTGCACATATCTTTATCAGCCTCTAACCATCAACAAACTGCTTTAAAAATTTGTTTTTTTTTTTGTTTAAAGGCCAGAAACAATGTCACATAAAATGTTTTCCATTCATATTCTAGCGTTCATTCGTTAGTTTTGCAGTGTTTTTCTTTTGTATCGTTTGTTTTTCTTCAACATTTTGCTAAAATTATTTAATAATTCACTCTTTAGCTTTTTGCTGGCGTTTAAATACGAAGAAAAAATGGAAAATTCTTGCAGGATTATATACAATGGCTGGTGGCTGGTGGCTGGTGGCTGATGTTTGATGGCTGATGGCTGTTGATGCCACTGTTTCAGCCAGCCAGTGAGTATTATGTCAAGTCAAAAGTCAAATGTACATTAAAATAATTGCACAGCATACAGTTTGAACGAGTAGGCAAAAAGAGGAAAGAGTAGGAGGGTCGAGTTAAAATGCATTTTCTGAATGGAAGCATATTTAGTCATCATCATCATTATCATCATCATCGTCATCATCACGATTTGAAATAAATTGTGAAAAATAAAATTTTTCTACTAAATTTGCCACTGAGTGTGTGTTTGTATCGCTGAGCACAGACACAGACGCAAATATTTTCACGTTTTTTTTTTTATTGCAGGATTTGTTGTCACTTAAAATTAAGTGGCATTTTGATTGTGTGTAAGTCTGTCTGTGTGTGTGTGTTATTCATTTCTTTAAATTTTTTTTTTTAGATTTTTTTTGATATTTTTTTTTGTTTTTTGATTTAGACTGTGTTAAATTTAGCTTAAAAGTAAACAATTTTACACTTTTTTTGTTGAATTTTTTTTGTTACGAAAGTAAGGCTATCAAAGGAGCAACGAATAGCAAAAAAATTTATAAAAAATTGAAAATAATATTCGTAACGAGCTGATTATTAAAATGGTGTGTAGGCAGTGTTAATAACAAATCAACATATCTGCGATGATATATTTAAAGTCAGGTCTAGACTTAGACCGTGTGAAAACTCTAAAAGAGATTGTCAAAGAGATTGCTAGAGTTTTTTTTTAGATGCATTGGTTTAGTCATCTATTATTACCGAGAAGAGCTCTACTGGCCTCAAACTAAGTAAAGTATTAAAGATATTTTAAAAGTATCACACTTCCTTGTCTCCTGCAAGGCAAGCTCTCGATGCCGTTCGATGTTAACATGGACATTTCTCTGCAAAGCATCTGATATTCCCCCCCAAGGTGTTTCCTCTTGCCATGCAATAGTTCCTTACAGGTTACAAGTGTTCTGATCATCAAAGAATTCGCTGGTTTGTCTAGATAAAACTAATATTCTGAATAATCTGAGTCTCCAGTGCCCTTTTAAAAAACCGATTACCAAGCTCAGATCATAGCTGGTTGGTCTGATGCATGACTGAGATCTCCTTTTGTGTTAATTTCAAGACCCGCTTGGTTTGAGAAGAGCTTTTGTTTCTCTTTATCTTTGTTTTCGTTAAGCATAACTTTCCAAACAGCCGTGCTTTCTGTGCAACAGATTTGTTCTGGCCACTTTTCCTCGCAAACTCATTACCGGGAATTCAAACTTAATATGAAAATCAACACAGTATAACCTTTTCAGGTTCTCCAGACAATCCCATACAATCTTCGATTTAACCTCATAAGAAGTAAGAACTTTTGTAGCTCTCCTTCAAGTTGAAATGAGCACATCTTTATATGGTATAAGTCTCGTTGTGAAGCACGAGAAAAATCATAGAGTCCAATCGTAGGATACAATTAAGGAGGGTTTCGTACGGTCACGAAATTTCATAATGAATTTTGAGGTTAGACTTGTTCCACTTCAACCTAACCATGGTCTCCAATGGTTTGGTTTTTAAAAACATGTATAGCGGACTTAAATCGAGCACACCAACTAACGCCACTGTAGGACAGGTTCGGTTCGTATGTTCGGTTGTTATGCCAACACAAGCTAGTCTCTGTATCTTATCCAACTCCTGGCTATTGGTTGTACATTAAGAAACCAAAGAGACGTTATTAGATATTAAAACGAGCATGTTGTTTTATTTTATTGCGTAAATTGCATCTCTTTTCACTACAACACTTAAAGTTAATAAAGCCAAATTTATGGGCATATTTACATAGAGATTTTATTTTATTTTATTTTTATCACAAACAAAGCAGACAGACAGTAAAATAGAACGAAAGAAAGAAAGAAAATCGAGCTGAAGTCGTTAAAAAGATTTATTTGTTCAACCAATAATTTGCAGCCAACGGGTCCACAGCACGTATGGGTAATAAAAGAATCATTTCTGACTGGCAACATGCGGCTGGTGCGTATGAGGAATATTAAAACAAATAAAAGGCCATTCATCTTTGGTGGCATCGTATAGGATCAAGGTTTAAATAAAAGCCAAAAAAAAAAACCTTGATGAGGTAAGAAAACCACGTTGAAATGAGTAATTCATACCAAATTATGATAGAAAACACAGTGATTGATAATTACAAATTTCTCTAGGCTTCTTTACACCCCCTTTTCTTATAAATAAACACCAATTGATCATCATTAAAGAATTGGAAAATGATTTGTTTTTTTTCTTTAAATTTTCAAAATAAACACACACCAAATAAGACCAATAAACTATGAACAATGAATAGAAATCATATGCGATGTGAATAATTGTGAAATATATCTCGTGTAATACAGTTTCTAGTTTAGAAATTTGGCCTAAGAGTGAAGAAGAGAGAGAGAGAGAGAGAGAGAGAGAGAGTGGGAAAAGTTTATTATTGTTTATGTGCGTGTAATTAAATCATTTCAGGCTGCTATTATAAACGAGTACATAATAAATCTTATTTATGTGCTCATCATTATTCTTAATAATAAAACAAAAAAAAAAAAAAAAAAAAACAAAAAATAATTTGATTTTCTATTGTTTTTCACAATAAACATTTCACAAATTATTTTTAAAATAAACAATTCCATGAAAAAGAAGAAGAAAAATATTTAAAAATTTTGCACCGGATATAGCAGTTCGATAAGCAAGAATTATAAGAGAAGGCGGTTAAAAATATTTTTTGTGTTAAAAATTTTCAATTGTTGCAAATGGAAAAAAAAAGAAATGAAAACGCTTAAAACAATTAATGAAATGATTAATAAAATGAAAAGATTCATAATTTTTTATCTGGTGAATACCATGTCTTCGTAAACGAATGTGGGAGGACGGTTTGTATAGAGCTAGGAGAGCTGGAATTTATAAAATTAACACACACAACTAAAGTGTAACGATCAATTATTTATGTTTGTATGTATTGCCTGTTCCAATGACCAATTCACCATGAACGTACGGCTTAAAATATGTTGTTCTGGAGGATAAGTTTCTTCATTTTAACAAAGCAAAATCCATCTTAGAGGCGATGAAGCAATGAGACACAATCCATATTACGATAATGTTTTAATTAATAGGGTTGGACAGCCTTCCGTCATTAGAAAGCATCTTCACTTTTTTTTCTGTACACTGTCAAGTAGCCTTAAAATAGGTATGAATGTTTCAATTATATTATCATTGTAAAGATGTCAGACAGTGAAAAGATATGACATCAGGAATACAATCAAAATTAAAGCTAGAATTTCTAACCGCAGAATAGTTGAACAATCTTAAGGCAGATTTCTTATCTAATATGGCTCTGTATACTAATTGTCTATGTAAGGTAATCACGTAGAGCGTCACAACTGTAATTAACACCACGTTATACAATATATGACACTACAGTGCAGAGAAATACTAGATAAAATAAGCCGTCTTATCAAAATATTATATTAGCGGTGTGAAATATCGGATACGGCATAGGCAGCATCTTTGCGTACAAATACGTGCATAGAAAAGCGTGTGTCAGTGTTGCGTACTATTCTCTCTGTTTTTCAACATTGCCTTGAATGTCGACATCAAGACAAAATACCCAAACATGACAAAGGAATTGATTGGGAATCAACTGGTTGACATCGACAACAGTCATCAAACTATTAAGCACTATCTTCATTGCGAACTCCTTAAGGACTTACTCACGAGCCAGGCTATCTTAAGAATGCACTGAAAATCTGATCAAATTGTAAAAGAAAAGACCGTCAGAGTAGTCGTAGGAGTTATTTTGAACATTGTATGGGTACTCAAGCAAGATGCATTTTGCTTGCAATTCTGCATAGCTGCAGAGACGAGGGTCAACGGTTTCTTTATATCGGTAAGCTTTATATCCCAGGGCTTTGACTATGCAGATCATTTAAATGACCTATCGAGTATGACCATTCAAGGGCAAAGGGGCATCTCTATAAGGGTAGTTCTCTAGACAACGGAAAAGAAAGTCTGTGGCATTAGAAAGGGCCAGATTGGCAGCCACTTGTACATACCTAGCTACTTATTTTTGAGAATTTTGGTCGATTTATTGTTCTGACCTTATTCGTTCAACTACACTTTGTTTTGAACAATTTGGTATATTTTTACTTTCACACTCCTAAGGATTTCTTCTCTCTTTGAGAAGTAAAAAAGAGTTGTACTAAGAGAACATCAATTTTTGTAATTTTAAAAATACCAGGGAAGTTTAAATAAATGAGTTAAGTGAATGTATTCCTGCAGCAAGTGTTTTTATTTAGCTGACGATTGATTTATATATTCACTAATGTCGGCAAACTATCGATTTTTGGCATATTTTTTTTCAAATTAATCAAAATGTTTTGTGAACTTTACTGCTGCAGTACATTTTGTCAACGATTTGTTCAACTTCTTTGGATTACAAAAATGTTTACTACAAACTATAGGGTCATTTCAAACGAATGAAATAAGTATTGATCAGACATCATTTCTGGATATTGGACAATAAATCAATGTGCTTGGCTTATTCAAATAGCAATGACGCAATATTGTCCTTTAATAAAGCCAGTTTCTTTGATAATAAAAATACTGCTCTTTGTTTGGTTTCAATATGGTGTCTGGGAGCTTAAGACTACATCCTCTAATTTATTTTCGAGATATTTTTTAATACGTACCCTTTGAACAATCTCTAATCGTATTTGTAATCCTTTATTATAAATCTTGTTATCATAACCTCAAGGTAGAGAATATAATGATTTACTCTTCGTTTCCTTTCCTCTTTTTTAAATCAATAAAGAAACATACATACATACATACATACATATGTACAAATGTACATAATTTGCTTAAAGCGGTTTAAAAAAAAAAAAAAAAAAGAAATATTGCATATTATTCTGTATTTTTATCATTATCATTACAGACTGAGCAAATGCGATCGAAAAAAAATCGTAAATATGATGCCTTTACTTAAGCAGCAACCAAAAAAAAAAAAGAGCCAAGCAACGTAAAAAATGTTGCAAAATCTCACTTTCAAAATGACCTTTTTTTAACATTATATTCTCCCTCCTTTTTTGGCTTATTTTTTCTGTATGTATGTAATACCAAAACAAATTAAGGGAAACGGAAAGAAAACTCAGTGACACAAAAAACTACACGCAAAACTCAACATTCAATACACACGTAGACAATTCTATTCACACTGTCATAAGCAGAAGAGATATTTACAACAACGTCTTCATAAAAATTTCAACAATACTCCCCTAACTGTACCAATACTCATGCACTACAATATTCGTGTATTACACTCATCGTACACTACAGTGGTCGTTCGTACTTTATTCATAACGTTCTTCATCGACCATTTTACCCAAAAAAAAAAAACTTTACCGGTGTATTGGTAAACGACAGAATGAATGTGTTTTAGCTTCGGTAGTTTTTCGGGATTTGTATGTTTTAGTGTTGTTCGAGTGTTGGTATGTGTTTGAGGGCGGGGGTATAATACAATACAATATCTGGTGTATTATGCTCTTATCTCCATGCTTTATGAAATGGCTTTAGTTGAAGTAAAAAGTCTTTATTCTTTATTTATTGTTGCTTTTGCCAATGAATACTGTTGTTATTGTTGTTGTTGTTGTCATTTTGTTTAAGGAGAAGGAAAAATTCACTTGAAAACTTTATTGTCTTTATTTATGACATTTTTTCAGGTTTTTTCTTCCTTTTCTGTTCAGTTCTTTTTGTTTTCTTTACATTTTTCTTTCTTAAAAGGGCAAAATTTGACTTTAGCAAATGACAAAGATATTGTTTTTGTTGTTTTTATTGTCGCTTTTGCTGCTGCTGCTGCTTCTGCTGCTGTTGTTGCTACATAGTGATTACGAAGTCTATCGTCTGTATAATTTATAGGGATTTTGAAAAGTTATTCTGCTTTTTCCTTTCACTTTTCGCTGTGCTGCATGTATTGTGGCATCCAGAGTGTTCCTCTCTTTTTTTTTTTCTTTTATTTCTATTGAAAAATGTTCTCAATGAAGGTGAGTGGAAGGTAGAAAAATGTTTGTGTTTTTATCCCCTGTTTGTTTTTTATGTAAAAATGTTTTACGTTTGGAGTTTGTAAAAGTATTTTTTGAACGAAAAAAAAAAGAAAAAAAATTTTTAATGAGCATTTTAACAAGTAATGAGCAGCGAAGAATATAAAAGTGAAGTCTTAACTACCAATAAATTTAATGATCAACGAAACTAGAACTTTTGCAAATAGTCTTTAAATAAAATTAAACTCCAGAAGCAAGGAAAACATTAATAATAATAGAGAAAACAAATTGTTGTAAAAGCTTTTTGTAAAAGCATACGTAAGTCAAACTCTAAAGAAGTCGATTAATGTTGCATCAGATTGAAGGTATTGTTCTGGTGTTACACGTTTCCTTTCGTATTGTTAACTTTAGTTGTCCAATTTTTGCCTATGTAAGTCCAAGTAAAGCTTGTAGCCATAGCAGCCCATAATTTTCTCAACTTGAAATATTTTTTTTTCTTTTTTTGTTGTTGAGTTTTCTCTTTAATTGCTAAAAAAAAAATGTCAAACATGCAAAGAATCCATATTAACTCGATTAATTCCCTGTCAATCAAGTACACGTAAAATTCTTTCTACGGACATGCAAAAACAAAACTCAAGTCATTTGAAACAAATTCATTCAAAACATTTAGGGAACGTTATTGTCAATAAAGGAGCTACAATCATCAACTTGTGAACATAGATCCAAAGAAAAAAAGAACGTAAATCAAGACATATTGCTCACGCATTTAACACCGCTAGAGACGATTTAATAAGACCTACTACTCCTTATAAAATCTATGGAAATGAATATTGTCCAATTATTTTCCAAACCTTTTTAAATTTAAGAAAATGTTACATAGAGGACAATTGTTTAGTAGTTAGTGTGCTGGCGTATTAGATGAGAGCCCATAGTTTAAGCCCCAGCTCAGGCATCTTGAGCAAAACAAAATGTGGAAAAAATTTTTTAATATGGAAATTTTTTTAATAAAAACTCTGAGAGTAAATAAATACGAATGATCTCACAGAAGTTCTATTCATTTGCAAAAGAAATATTAGATAATGAAATCATTTATATAGAAACTACGCCAATCTGGTCCGCATTAGATATTTGCAGTACAAAATTTGTTTCTGCTGAAGCTTAGAATATCTTCTCTGTCATTGTACAGAACTTAAAAAGAATAAAATTAGACGAATTTGTAATATATTGCCCGATAACTCGATGTATAGAAGATGGTAAAGGTAATTATTAATGACAGTAGATACCCTATGCAACTCATTTGGTTCAAAGACATATAGTTGCAGTGTCATTATGGATTTGTTTTTCACAGCTTTATCGGTCTTAAAATGAAATATGCTGTGGTGGAATAAACTGATTACTTCGTAGAAGGCGTTGTTAATAGACAATGAAAAATGGTATTCGCATGACCCTTGGAGTCAGCTACAGTAGACCAAGAAAACGCTTAGCAAATGAAATTGTAAAAACTTAAGAAATTATAAACAACCAAGGAAGATGCTTTGTAATAGCCCTGTGATCCTTAAAGTCACTGAAAAGGAACAAAGAAAATTATTTTTTTCTTTAATTTAAGCGTAGCTTTTCATTTTGTATACAAATTCTTTAGAATGTATTCGTCAAACGCTAAAAGGAATATTTTAATGAGAATTTCGCAGAATATTTTGAAACCAG
The DNA here is from genome assembly GCA_005959815.1 of Sarcophaga bullata. NCBI lineage: Eukaryota > Metazoa > Arthropoda > Insecta > Diptera > Sarcophagidae > Sarcophaga > Sarcophaga bullata. The sequence continues at coordinate 850,773 of QOCX01000013.1, forward strand.
CACTTAGAAAAAACCCTCAAATTTGTGTTACAAATTGTTTACTTTTTGTGGAATAAACAAGAAAATTTCTACTTTTCTTGAAGTTTGAGATTCTAATTGAATTTTCACAAAAAAAAAAGAAAGAAAAAAATGAGAGAAAATTGTCTTAAAATTTTTATTAGATTTAAAATTGATAATTAAATCATAAAATTTAATGATTTTCTTCAAGTAAATTGGATAAAATGAAGCATTTTTGCTCAGGTAACATAAACATAATCGTATTTCGTAGAATTACAATAACAAAACAACAAAGAAATTACGTGAAAGTAAATTAAAATTACAATAACAAAAGTACATACAGATGGTAAGGTTCTGGAAGTTGCCAGACCGCAAATAAACATTTTTGGTTTCAAAATCAAAGTTTTGAAAAACTTTGTACGACTTTATTTATTGATACTAGAGAGGCAGTTGTCGAATATTTTTTAACATGTTACGGCCGTTACCTGTACTAAAACTTGACGAACATTGGTTTTCAAATGGTCTAACGCTTGAAAATTATTTACGTAGGCAGAGTCTATGTCTTACACTCACAAAAAAGTCTAACTGCGTCAAATCACATAATCTTGAATTTTGCAGCAAATTGAACTATTTTTAGTGTATAATACGGTAGTGTAAAGTCGGCGTGGTCTAGCAGACTTCAGGCCTATGTTCAAATCCCAGGTCAGATATCAAGACGAAAATATGAAAAAATATTTCTTAGGCGACTTCCTCTCAGCAGATTTCTGAGAGTATATAAAATTGACATAAAAAGTTACTCAAAAATCTGTCGTTCGGAATCGATTTTAAACTGTATGACGCGACACTCATGTATGACATTAACACACACAGCACCAGTGGTATCAGTTGTAATGACCAATTATGTAATAAGGTAGTGTTTCGTGTTTTTTTATTACATCTCTCTGGGGAATATCTGTCAACAAAACCGTTAGTCCTATTTTTTTTTAATTTGACAACTTCTAGAACCATATTTTTGATTTGTTTTTACTATTCTTTTCTATGTTGTATGGCCTTTTTATGTCCACACGACGTTGAATTTTTAATAACCAGTGATGAATTATGATCACGTAGTTCAAGTTATTGGAGAAAATTACCAGTAAAGCTAAGGTTGTAAAAACCATATCACATGCCATCAAATTTTAAAAATTTTTACAATGTTTTCTTAAATATTTGTTAGTTGGTTAATGAGGGGTGCTCTTCGAAAAGTGTGATCAATAACAACTTCCTCTAATAAACCCTGTTTAGAAAATTATTTTTTTCTTTGCAGGACACTTTTTTATTAAGAAAATTATCACACTTTCAGTTTACCTGGGTTTTTAAAACTACTGAAGTGGCATGAAGTATGTATTATTGAACAGTTTCTGGCTGTCTTCAAAGAGTTTTGTGTTTAGGGAGAGTGAAGAGATCAAATGCGATCCAAAATAAAAGTTCTATTGGAAAAGCTCGTTGTTTTCTTTGCCTTTTTTGAATATTAAACTTTAAAAAGTTAAATTTATTAACGAAATAAATTTCATTTTAAAAACTGCACACAACAGAAATCAAATAATATGCGCAGCATTATATTTGAAATGAAATTCAAAATTCGCATTTGAAAAGCATAAATTTTGTGAAACGAAGCAGAAAATGCTTTCAGGGCGTAATGGAAACGGAAATAAGAGAATATAAATAAAGCGAGAGAGAAAGAGAGAGAGAGAGAGAGAAAGAGAAAGTCATTTAAATAAAATAATGCATAATAAATATAAAACTTCGCATAGCATTTACATAAATATTGAGATTACACGCTTACATACATATACAATTACATGTAGCAGTGATGGTTAAAATAATAGGCATAACAGGTAGAAATTAAAATTGTAAGTAACTGGGGATAACGATGGTAAAATAAATGTTTTTAAAACTGAAAGCAAAATTATATAATTGTGCTTATATTTTAACCATAACTGTATTTTGCTTACATTTAAATCCATACAACTGAAGCGTAAAATGAAATGCACAAAAAGAGAAAATAAACAGAAAATTATATTTTAAATCAAAAATTATTAAGAACGTTGAAATTAAAGCGAAAAAATACCAACTAAAACAGCAACAACATTCATAGAAATGTGAGAAAAATGAGCAACTATTTTTCTATTTTTAGTTTCAGTTTAGAAAGTAAAACTGGGGTTTTTGTGGTTTTCCAAAAAACTGTTTGCTCAACTGATTAAATAGCCTGAGAAGGTACTCAAAGTAAACGAGCAAATAGGATTTTATGAGCTACGCAACGAATAGCAATAAATTTACTACAGATTTGCCACAAGTTTTGTTGGAACGTTGGCATTTATTTTGTCGGTTTATTTATCTTCATTCTCGTATTTAACATTTAAAATATTCGTGCGTCTTTTTCGCTTCCGTTTTCGTTTAAACATGAAAAGTTTACACAAACCAAACTTCAAATATGAAGAATAAAAGCGTTAAAAAATTAATGGCATTCCATGGGGCTTAGACCGCAAAATAAAATGTTAAAAAACAATTTGTAACACAAATTTGAGGGTTTTTTCTAGTGCAGGTTCAAATATTCTGCGAAATTTTTTAAAATTCTTTTAGCGTTTGACGAATACATTCTAAAGAATTTGTATACAAAATGAAAAGCTACGCGTAAATTAAAGAAAAAAATAATTTTCTTTGTTCGTTTTCTGTTACTTTAAGGATCACAGGGCTATTACAAAGCATCTTCCTCGCTTGTTTATAATTTCGTAAGTTTTTACAATTTCATTTGATAAGCGTTTTCTTGGTCTACTGTAGCTGATTCCAAGGGTCATGCGAATACCATTTTTCATTGTCTATTAACAACGCCTTCTACGAAGTAATCAGTTTATTCAAAGGAGCAAGTGACTTCACAGGAGAAACTGTTATGGTACAGTTTGCCAAACAGGGGGGATGAACTATATAGATAAATGAAGCCAACCTGTATTAGGAAACTAGGCCAAAGACACTGGTCAGCGTTGGTAAATTTTCTGCGAGGCTAAAAATTTGTTTGTTTGAAGTCTTGAATATCTTCTCTGGTCCATTCTTACAGCACTTCAAAAAGAATACACAATTAGACGAATTTGTATATAGGTTGCCCGATAACTCGAGATGTATTAGAACGATGGTAAAGGTAATTATTAATGACAGGTAGATACCCTATGGCAATCATTTGGTTCAAAGCTATAGTTGCAGTGTCATTATGGATTTTTTTTCAGCTTTATCGGTCGTAAAATGAATATGCTGTGGTGTAATAACTGATTACTTCGTAGAAGGCGTTGTTTAAGTAGACAGATGAAAATGGTATTCGGCGATGGACCCTTGAATCAGCTAACGTAGACCAGAAAACGCTTATCAAATGAATGTAGAAAAAACTGACGAAGATTATAACAAATTGGTGGCGAGGAAGATGCTTTGTAGATAGCCTGGTGATCCATAAGTAACAGAAAAACGAACAAGAAATATTTTTTATTTACCGTAGCTTTTCATTTTGTATCAATTAGAATGTATCGTTCAAACGCTAAAAGGAATATTTTTAGAATCTTCGCAAATATTTTGACCAGCACCTAGAAAAACCCTCAATTTGTGTTACCAAATTTTCTTTAACATTTTATTTTGCGGTCTAGCCCCATGGAATGCATTAGATTTTTTAACGCTTTTATTTCTTCATATTTGAAGTATTGGTTTGTGTAAACCTTTTCATGTTTAAACGAGAAAACGAGGAAGCGAACAGAAGACGCACGAATTTTTTAAATGTTAAATACGAGATGAGATCAAATAAACCGCAAAATAAAGAATGTTATCTATTTGAGTTTCTAGTGCTGTCATAATATTCTTGCGAAATTCTCATTAATAACTTTTGTTAGAGAATTTTGTGAATTTTTTTCCTTGACTTTGCATTAAAACTTTTCTCCTTTTTTTTAATAAAAAAAAATTGTTTTTTTTTTTTAACCATTTCCTTTGACTTTTTTTTCTTGCAGCAAAACTTTCCGCCCTAAAGATTTGAAAATAAAAATATTCGCTTGATGATTTCGTTTGTAGTATTAAAACATTAATTAACCTTTTTTTGTTTGAGAAAAAAAAAAAAACTGTGAAATAAAATTAAAAAAAAAGAAAAAAAAAATAAAATGAAATTAAAAAACGCTTGACTTTAATTAACCCTTTAAATACGGGCTAATTTTCTTTTCTTATGAACTAAACAAACAATTTTTTACAATTCAAATTAACAATTATGACTGCGATCTCCCTCAACTGTAGCAGTAGTCACATTAAAATAAGGGCTTTAAATACTACTGCTATGCTAGTCCAATATCAGAGCATATTCTGTGTAAATGTATATTTGCGGACATTTGATCCCTAGAGATCACTTACACCATATCTAAGATTGTGTGAAAACGATGTTTGTCTATATGGAAGAGATAGCGAGTCATTAAAAGAAACAACTAAGCTGACACACTTGCAAGGACTGTCGTACTAAAAAAAATTCTAAAGAATTTGTTTAGAGGTGTTAGGTAACTTCAACCTGTACTGCACTGTCTCCATTTTTTCAGTAGGAACAACTCCTTGTCTCGTATTTGATAAGACTCTAGTTTCCAAAGACGCACAATTTCCAGCCATTATGTCCAAAGAGTTGTTTTCTTCATCTCTGGATCTACATATTAGACTTGAAACGATCGCTATTCTGGACAAACGCTCTTTGAACTTACACTGTCAGGTCGAGAAGCCTGTTAATAACCAAAGTTTACATAATACATAATTGGCCATTACAACCCTTCAGTCAGGATTACGGCCTAGCTTCTCACACCACTAATGTTGCGTGTGCTAATTTTATACATGAGTGGCGGGACCTACAGTTTAAAGTCGACTCCGAACGACAGATTTTTTTGAGAAACTTTTCATGGCAATTTTATTTACTCTCAGAGTTTTTGCCAGAAATCTGCTGAGAGGAAGTCGCCGAAGAAATATTTTTTTCACATTTCGTTTTTGATGTCTGACCGGGGATTCGAACCCTGGCCTTTCGTCTAATAAGCCTACACACTACCTACTAGACTACGGCGACTTCTATAACCAAAGGTTACGTCTGGATAATCTGATGCATGACTCCAAATCTCCTATTAATAACCTCAGATTGCTCCTGAATAATCTGATGTCATGCAAATCTCTCAATCTCAAATCTCTTCTCCTTGTCATGAAGTAACACAAATTTTGATTTGCTATAAGAGAAGCCTCCGTTTCTCTTCATCTTGCCTTTTGTCGAGTAAATACTTTCGAATATATCTTTCCATTTCACAGGAAAATTCAGACCCCACCAGGGGAGTGGAAGGTCCCTTTTTTCATAAGTCCACCTAGATTCTAGTTTCCCTGCCCTCTTTATTCAGATGACTCACACAGGCACATCTTTTATCCACACATATGATTGTCATTCTCCTGCAGAGGACTTTTGGTTATTAAACCACATTTGGGTTATAAAACCGCTTAAAGTGTTGTTTTTACCAAACTTAAATGAATAATTTGTTTAAAAAAAAAAAAAAAAGTTGAAAAGAAAAACATCAACAGACCTACACTCTAGTTTAGTCCCTTAATGTTGGTCTGCATTGTATTAAAATACCGGAAAGGAGCGAAAATATTTTTGTGTTGAAAAAAAATTCAAAATTTTATAGAAATTCGTAGCCATTCACATAAAACAACAAAAAAAAAGCTTTTTATTATTCAAACTAGAAAAAAAAAGTAAGAATGACTTTTGGTTATTAAACCACATTTGGGTTATAAAACCGCTTAAAGTGTTGTTTTTACCAAACTTAAATGAATAATTTGTTTAAAAAAAAAAAAAAAAGTTGAAAAGAAAAACATCAACAGACCTACACTCTAGTTTAGTCCCTTAATGTTGGTCTGCATTGTATTAAAATACCGGAAAGGAGCGAAAATTATTTTTTTTTTTTTTTTTTTGTTTCATTTTCTCGTTTCATGTTCAAGCACAAGTTCTTTCAAGTTTGAGTAACTTATTGAAATCATTACAACCCGTTAGTCAGGATTTATTTTGAGAATTTTATTTACTCTGAGAGTTTTTGCCAGAAATCTGCTGAGAGGAAGTTGCCGAAGAAATATTTCTTCAGTTTTCGTATTGTTTCAGATGTCTGAACTGGGGATTGAACCGTGGGCACACTACCGGCTAGACTACAACGCCTCCTATATTCATTGAATCGGAAGAAATAATACCTGATGGTACATTACTTTCCGAAAAATTTTCAATGACAATTTTGCATAAGCTCTGCTTTATCTTCACATCTTTGAAATTCTCTTTTTTTTCTTCCATTTAAACTACACAGGACATTTGCAGTGAATCTCCCCACTTTCTGAGTATTTTCTCTACTTTACCTCAGTTCAAGTAGGCAGCTTACTGGCCAATCTTGCAATCTATACAGATGACTCGAAACTAGATGCTGGTTTCAGTGCCAGGGGTTATTCTAAACAGAATGTGAAACAACCCCGTAAGCAACCGGAATAGTAACATCAATTTCAGATCTTGGAAAGTTATACGATTTTACTGTGTTAATTTCGAAAGCGTTGTGGTGTATAGGATAATGAGATTGTACATGAGCTTGCACAAATTTGCATAGGTAAGTTAGGCCTTTCTTGGGGCTTTCGGGTTTTCAGATTGTTCAAGCGGAAAGTGGCACATGTGGTGAAACTGAGGTTACTATGCCCAGGCTAAGTATTGAATTGCCGTCGAAAACCAATAAGGATTCTGATTGGTTTTAGCTTGAAGACAACTATCAGATTGTGGGATATTGACAACCTATTCCCTGCAAAAGTTTGTGGTAACATTCTGGCTCTCAGGCCAGGTGTCAAGAAGAAGTGAATACTAAAGATTGTTAGCCTTCATTTGTATGTCTGATGAAAGAAGTTTCATCTTCGGCATCAATTGGTTGGTGAGATGATTCCGTTTCCTTTTTAGTTTTCTAGCCTTTCTTCGTGTTCTTTCTCTATTTTCCTCTTTAGCTTTGTCAGGAACATATCCTTAATATGTTCTTCCCTTTATTTTTCCCCTCTGCTCTTTCTCCTTATTTGGGTTACCAGCGCAATTTTAAGGTTTCTGTAATGCATCTTTTCTGTTCTTTGAATGGAGGCTCTCTAAACCGACACCGGTTTAGAGATATGGCGGCTTCCTGGATTATGCGATAAGCCTAAAAAAATTTCGATTAAAGTTGTCTGCAGGTAGATTGAAGAGTTCAGTCAATAATGACAGGTAATGATAGGCCAAGAACTGCGGCCTAATAAGAGGAACAGCTGAGCACTGACACATGGAGTGAACATTAGTCCCCTTCTCCTCTTTCTTATCGTCTGCAAAATTCATATGTAAAAATGCCACGAACTTGGTACGAAATCCAATACGACAGTAAACTGAGGAAACCGCCTTTGTGTAAATAATGGCCATGAAAACTATAACCAAAGAAGAAGCACTAACCATAATCCTCTAAATACTCCGTTTAACTATCCTTTAACTGGATATCGTCGATATGCCTATGCCACGGAACTCGTTATCCCGTGTAGTTCACACAATTTATGCACGAAGACTGACTTGGAGATGTCGCATCTGGCTATCTAAGTAAATCAGCAGGAAAATCCCACAACGCAACAAGCAATAGGCAGCTTTAAAATGGCCTCGTTCTTCGCCTGAACTACAGTATAGAGGGCAGGCATGCAGCCTTTATGCCAGAAAACTTAATAAATTCCACATAAAATCGTTTACTTATCTGGAATTTTGTTGCCATCCATGTAGACCTCCGTAAGTAATTTCAAAAATCTCTGGACCTATCTGACTAAAAGTCTCTAGTCAACACTTTTATTCCAAGCCAAATAAGTAAGCCTCTTATGGCTAAAATTATACAATTTTGCCCCTGTTCTAGTAGATTACATAGACACAAATATGTCCTAAGCTCTTTGGCTATTGTTACCAAATTGTCCATTTATTAATTATGCTGGGGGTTATGGAATACCACACAGACTTGTGTGCATAAATTAGCACACAATAAGGGGGCAAGTATGTGGTGAATAAGACTCCCACGCTGAGTGTTCCATTGTCTGAGTTTAAGCAGCACACATGTGAGAGAGATTTTATGAATAAAATAAGCATTTATTGCTGTTTTAATTTTTTTTTTGTTTTTTGTTTTTTTTTTTTTTGTTATTGTTATTGTTTTTATTATTATCTTATAATGAAAACAAATGGAAATAACAACAACATACAGATTAAATATATGCTGGTATCTGAATGTTAACTGGATGGATGGCATGTGAATGCATACGAGATTTTTTTTGTGTTTATCTGGCCATAATGCGAGTATTATTGCAAGAATAATGATTTTGTTTTTGTTGTTGTTTTATTGTTATTATCATTTATTTCGGTTATAATTCTTGTAAATGTTGATGTTGTTTTTAATGCCGTTATTTAATGCAATATTTGTTGACATGACAGCAGATGTTGTCAAAAAAGTAAATAAGCTTGACTTAAGTATTTCATACGTATGTAAAGAGAGAGAGAAAGAGAGAGAGGAGAGAGAGCCATTGAAATGGCCAATAAAATATTTCAAAATGTATTCGGTTTTCTTGCAGAAAAAAGCAAATAAAATCCTTTAATATTACCACACATAGATTTCCAAATCAATGATTCGCTCTTTTAATCAGTGAATACGAAAGAAACGAAATATTTATTCTGCTGAGAGTAGAGAAAAAAGAAGGAAACTTTTTTTTTAATTTCTGTTGAAGTTATTATTCTAACCTTTCCTTATTTGCAACATCAATACCAGCCAAGCAGCGGCTTCATGTTGTTCTGAATTCAATATAATTTCTATCAATATTTGCTCTTGTTCTCTCTGTTGCTCTCCACTTGTCTTATTATTTTTTTTTTTGCTTTCTTTTTTCATATATTTTTCCTGCGTATCTTTCAAAGACATTGTGTATCCTTTATCCTTTAGCTTTTTTTTTGGTTTTTTTTTTTTGTTTTGGAAAAAAGGGTTCTCTTAACTGGCCCCTCAGCCCTGTAAGTCCTTTCATTTCTCTTAATGTTTGTATTTGATTGGTTGATTGCTTCATTGCTGATGACTGACAGCGTATGAATAAATAAATTTGAAATTGAAATAGAAATCGAAATAGAAACAGAAATCGAAAGAGAAAGAGAACGAGCAGAAAATGAAGAATATTTCATTTTTTTTTTATTTCGTTTTCGATTTTCTGTTAATTTAATAGGGAATTTGTGTGCATCCTTGTAATTTAATGTCGGTTGAACGCATTGCCTTTGCCCACAATGCTGCACATGCTCTTGCTGCTGTTTTATATGCTTCACCCACACAAGATTGCATTGAAATTTGTTTTTTTTTCTTTTTTTTTTCTTTTTCTGGCTAAAAAACTTTTGTTTCTTCTTCTTTCTTGAGGCAATAATTTTACATCGTTGTGCACTTTATGGCTGAGAGGATATTTGATTATGATTTGATTTGATTTGATTTGATTTGATTGATGCAATAAATATTGAAAATGTTGTCTTATTTCAATAAATTTAATTCACAGTCATAATGTAAAATAACAAGGCATTCTTAGGGTTACAGTATACGGGCGAACGTTGCATTGATTATGTATGCTAGGCGAGTTCTGTTGATTTAATTATTTATTGTACGATTGCAACAAGTAATACAACAAAACAAATAATGCAGTTGTGTTACTGAAAGAAGGTAGTCGCCGTGGTCTAGTAGGTAGTAGGTTCTCCATTGTTGTGGAGAAAGAGATTGGCTGATGAAATCGTGGGCATAGGAAAGCTTTATAACCTTTTAATACTTCCAAATAATAATGAATAGAATTAAACACGTATTACCCAAACATCTTAACAGCTATTCTATGAGATTTCTAGACAGAATTTTTGTCATATTGTGACAGTTAATGTCCTATTGCGAACATTTTTAAAATTTCGAAATAATTCCCTATAAACCATTCAGCTTAATAACTCTGGCTATTTTTGCACAATAATCGCCGTAGTCTAGTAGGTAGTGTGTTGGCTTATTAGACGAAAGGCCAGGGTTCGAATCCCCGGTCAGACATCAAAAAGGAAATATGAAAAAAATATTTCTTCGGCGACTTCCTCTCAGCAGATTTCTGACAAAAACTCAGAGGACAATTAAATTGACATGAAAAATATTCTCAAAACATCTGTCGCTTAGAGCCGACTTTAAGCTGCAGACCCCCAATTCATAGATAAAATTAACACATACACAGTAATAGTTACTGAAATGTTCTAATGGCCAATTATATGTAGAACGAGGGTCATTTCTAATGTTCCGCTACACCTTCGGACCCTGGCGAATCCCCGGTGAGACATCAAAAAGGAATTTGAAAAAAAAATATTTCTTCGTCGGCTTACTCTCAGCAGATTTCTGGCAAAAACTCTGAGGGTAAATAAAATTGCCATGAAAACTTTCTCAAAAAAATCTGTCGCTCGGAGTCGACTTTAAACTGTAGGTTCCGCCACTCATGTATAAAATAAAAACACACCACATAAGTGGTGTGAGAAACTAGGCCGTAATCCTGACTGAAATGTTGTAATAGCCAATTATGTATGTATTCTTGCACAATAGTATACCAGTTTACATTGGGTTTTAGGAACCTATTATTCTATTAAGGAAGATTGAAGCGTGTGAGCTATTCCTTGCATTCAAATAGATAAGATAAGAGTCACTATTTTCGTCACTGTCGTTGTACATAACCTAACAAAATGTGTCATTTAAAGTATTGCGCATCCATTCAAATGTGTTGCTCGTTTAAACTAAAGCTTTAAAGCAAAAATATATTGATTTCTGTACATATGTGTGTGTCGTCAATATTGCCTATAATCATCACCATCAGATGTTGCATTAAAAATTTTCGACTTTAAATGGATTAATAATGTTACAAAAATCAACATCTGTCGGATATGGCAAATAAATTCAATCAAGAAACCATAAAAACCCATCATAAATTATTATAAAATGATTAAAACATTAAAGGAAAGAAAGAAAATAAAACTTTAAAACCAAAAAAAAAAAAAAGCACACACACACATAAAAACGAAAGGATTTCATAAAAATGATTCTATTTGTTACGGTTGTTATACCACAAAAAGCGTTTAAAAACTTAAGAGGCTTAACGGCTGTGTGGTTAAATGAGGGAAACTATGAATGAAAGTTGACAAGGATTCTTCGTGTGCTACACACTCACAGAATACGCGCTTTTATTAATACAATTTTGCCACACGGTATTTTAATGTTTTTAAAGAGGCTTCTAATGAATGAACAGATGACCAGCATACCTGTCTTCCATTAATAAGAAACGAAAAAAACATAGGAAGATAGAAGAGGAAGAAGAATTATTATATTGTGCTCTCTTATATTTCATTGTCTGCAATATATCCTGGCTGCCTGTACTGTTTCCGTATAGCCAGGATAATACATTTCGTTTCCTCCCTACCCGTTCGTTGTCTTGATACGAAACGATAAACGATGGCATAAAATCTGTAAATGTATTTATTATTATTGTTGTTGTTGTTGTTGTCGTTGTTGTTGAATTGTGAAAATCTTATAATTTAATAGGATTGAATGGCAAAAGGAGAAGGAGAAAGAAAAAAAAACTTAAAGAAATATTATAATGGAAATGGAAAAATAATATTTTATTAAATACAAAAACAAAAACAAAAACAAAAACAAAAACAAAAACAAAAACAAAAACAAAAACAAAAACAAATACAATACAATACAATACAATACAATACATACATACAAATATAGATTCATCTGTTTCCAATTTGCTTATTCCTTAAGCATCTCTCTCTCTCTCTGTCTCTCTCTCTCTCTCTCTCTCTTTCACACACTCTTCCTCTGTTACTATTGTAAAGAAAGTTAGGAAAACTATACACTGGCATTGTGTATAGCCATTATTTGTAATTTTTCTTTGCCATTCTTTCCCTGCTAGTAAGTACACTTTGCCTGTGTACACTAGTTTGTGTTTCAATTTGTATTTGAAAATTTCTATTGAAAATCATTTTGTGGTTGGTTGTGTGTTAGTTTCCCTAGTTTTTTTTTTATTCTAATGTTCATTCAAATCAAATATTTCTTTTATTGTTTTTCTATCATAAATTTAATGAGTTTTTATAGAAATTACGAATTTAATTGGAATATTATTGACCATAAACAATTTCAAGATGAAAGTAAAAAAATAAAAGAAAAAAAATTTTAATTTCTGCAACGCATTTGAATAAAAAAAAACAAAATCATTTAAAAAAAAAATTGTTTTTTTTTTTTTTTTTGCTTTTAAGAATTAATTACCGTTCGGTGTAATTAAATTAATAATCAACAGAAGAATTCTTTATTTTGTTTTGTAAATAAAATGAATTTAATTATGGAATCATTATGAAAACGTTTAGCATTTTCAATTTAGTGCACATGAAATTTGCCGCCACTTAAATGTCGTATGCCAAGATAAATTTTTTTTAATTTTTTTTTTTTTTTTTTTTTTGTACTACTCTCGTTTGTAATTCTTGGGTTGTTTTTGATTTTATTTTCAATTCTACTTTTTAAAAATGAAATATTGAATGCGTTACTTATCGATAACACCATATGTTAAAAATCTATAATAAATTTTTATTATTTTCCTTTTTGATTTTCCTTTTATTTTTATTTTAAAGAAAATTAAATCAGAAATTATTTTTAATATCATCTGACTGACTATGCAGCAGCTGCAATGGAATTTAACCATAAAAATGTAATGAAAAAATATTTCCCGAATTTATTTAGCAATTCTTGTGGTTCAAATGAATTTTATAAGTTCTTAGTTCAAATTGTTTTTACTTTGATTAAAAAGAAGAGTTCATAAAATTCAATTGAATTTAAATTTCACAATCGCACTCTATTATCTACAATGTTCCCTGGTTCTCAGTTTTCAATTCAAAATGTATGACAATTAAAGTACTTTTCCACGAGGCTTACATCGTAATATTATTATTACAGTGCCTATTGCCTTGAGCCTCCAAGCCCATTGCCTTGAAAAACTCAATATACTGCTCGATATCAACATAGACACACAGCAGCAAGCATTTAACCAACCATCACAGAATCTATTTTTTAGAATCGAGAAGATCACCATTTTGAACAAATGTGAGGTGCAGAGTGCCTTGCCAAAATACCGATTACTAACTTCATTGATTGATTGTTCCTAGATATTTTGATGTATGATTGAAATTTTCTTTTTTTTTTTTGTAATTTTCCAATAAAAGTTGTGCATAGTGGTAGTATACATAGATTCTATGTGGCTTGTGTTATGATCGTTGCAACATTTCTCTATTTGGAACTATCATTTGGAACTGTATTGCATGAGTTGTGTTGGTTTTGAAGACCCTTGTGGTTTGTAACTTGTTCGCATACACCTGCGACTTAAGAAAATCGCTCAAGACATGCGCGGCCACTTCAAGAAATATGATTATGCTCTCAAACCTCCCGCCCAGATTAATCAATGTAGCATGAGCCACATGTCATTTGTATTCAGAGCGGCCAATTCAGTGCTGAACAACGTCGTTCTTAAAGAAATCTTCACCAAAAAGTGATTTTTTTGAAATGTTTTGCAAATACTTGGATCTCATGTGGAATTTGTCTTCTACCAAATTTGACTGAAGGTGATTATTTATTTAAGATTTGAGTCAATTGTTCCAAAGCCTATTCAGCGAACATATGTTGTTTTCTATAGTTGCTTATCTTCAGTCCAAGAGCCAGTTAAATTTTGTCATTTTTGACCCAAAACTCGCTAAGATGCTGTCTGTGACAATCCAAGTTCTTACAAGCGATGCAAAATTCACTGCCTCTTTTTCATACCCACACAGACAGCAGTAATGTTTTCTCCACGTCTTGCACATTATAATAATAAAGTAACCTAAACACTTACTTACTTTGTTAAAGTCCATATAGGATAGAGAAGATTCATTCACACTGACATTTATTATAACAATGGGCGTATTGCAGTCGCCGTAGTCTAGTAGGTAGTTTGTTGGCTTATTAGACGAGAAGGGCCAGGGTTCGAATCTTCGGTCAGACATCAAAAACGAAATATGAAAAAAAAATATTTCTTCGGCGGCTTCCTCTCAGCAGATTTCTGGCAAAAACTCTGAGAGTAAATAAAATTGCCATGAAAAGTTTCTCAAAAATCTGTCGTTCGGTGTCGACTTTAAACTGTAGGTCCCGCCACTCATGTATAAAACTAACACAAACAACATAAGTGATGCGAGAAGCTAGGCCCTAATCCTGACTGACTGAAGGGTTGTAATGGTCAATTATGTATGTATGTGTATGGTCATAAAATGTATGCTCACTACAGTATCATAAGAATGGCGATATTTCAAGCATGATTTTATTTATTTATTAAAAAAAACAATTAAAAATTGTTCACACAATTTTAGAACGCACTGTTTATATTAATTTTCATAAAAGTTGGATTTATTTTATGCAAATGTTTGCACGAAAGGAGAAACTTTTGTAGTGAAAGTATTTAACACTGTAAGGGAACACTTTTTAAAAAATAATTGAAAAGAAAAATTGAAAAAAAAGAAGAAAAAGTTGTTTTTATCTCGATTATTTGTTGAAAAATCCTTTAAAAATTAAATTTATTGTGAGCGGATTATGGCTATACTTTAATAACAGGATGTAGAACAGAATACACTTTAAACATATGGGTGATTCAGCATTTATTTAACAATTTTTTTAAACTAAACACGATAAATTTAAGAAGAAGAATTTATAAAAAAAAAGGAAAAATTAACGAACTGTCGAGTAAAATCCAATTCATTTATTATAAATTATTAATCATTCACGATAAGATTTATTTATTGCTATGGAACCACTCATATTTGTATGATTAAGTAGAGATTTAAACGTTTATGGTTATAAGCAGACAATATGGGAAAATACCATAAAAAAATACTGAAGCAAAGGTTAAAAATGTTTTTGTTTTTTATTCCATTTTGTTGTTTCTTCTTTTCCTTGTCGTTGTTGAAAACTTTCAATACAAAATAGTTTTTCTGGTTCTGTGTTAAGAAAACTTTTCAGTATCCATCATGTAAATCAATATTTAACCCAGAAATTGGAATTTTTTTTTTTTTTTGGTTATTTCCCACAGTAAAGAAAGTTTAAAAATAAAACTTGAAATAATTGAAATTATTCCATTTGTCTTGCCTATAATAACAAAAGTTTGAAATTTCCTTTACATTTAATTTCATTGTTGATTTTCTTTGTTTTTATTATTTTTTCTTTTTCTTTTTTTTTTTTGCTTTTTCTTTTTCTTTTTCTATATCATGTGTAAAGCATTTTTCCATAATGACATCACTTATTTTGCCTGTGCAAATATTTAATTTTTGTAATTTTCTAACACTCTGCTGCTATGGCTGCTGCTGCTGCTGCTCCTGTTATAATCATTAGTAACTTAGGGTATCAAATATTTCCGCCACTCTTACCAATTGTTTAGATTTCTTTTGTTTTTGTTTTTTTGACAATTTATATTCGACTGTCATTTATTAGCAACAGATGTGCAGACGTCATTCAGTAACTTAGATATGACATTAGCACCAACAACAAATACAATGCAAACAAATGAAAAAAAAAAACAAACAAACAAAAATACGTTAAAATGTGTTACCAAAGTTAGTTTCATTAATCTTTATAGGAGTCAGCAGCAGTTTAGGCAGTTGTTTGGCATCTCAAGATCAAATTAAAGCTTAAAAATTAGAATTTTTTTTTTTGTTCAATAAAATTACAACAACTAAACTACAAATGAACGGATTTTTTACGCATGTATGCTCGCATGGAAGTTTAAGAATTATCAAATCATTTGAAATTAAAAAAAAAAATACAAATTTTAGCTTCTTATTAATGTAACTTGCCACAGAAATCTTCTGTTAATGTACATACATACATACATACATACATAGATAATTGGTCATTACAACTATTCAGTCAGAATTACAGCCTAGTTTATTACAGCACTTATGTTGTATACGTCCGAACGTTAGATTTTTGAGAAACATTTTCATGGCAATTTTATTTACTTTTGAAATTTTTGCCAGCAATCTGCTGAGAGAAAGTTGGCGAAGAAATTGTTGGAGTTGTCTGACCTGATGTTTGAACCGAGCCCTCATGTCTAATAATACAAAACATTACCTACTAGACAACGGCGACTTCAATATGTTTTATGCTGATATTTTTAAACATTTTAAAACATTGTTTCAAACATTGAGAAAAAACTAAAGTTTACTTCACTTACTTATTAACTTAAGTGGTGTCACTATAATCCTTTAGTCAGTAGTGCAACATAGTTTCTCACATCACCCATGTAGCGGTTTTCCTAGACGAGAGCATCTTAAAAAATATTCTTTTGCCATTTTTCTCAACAATCTTCTGGAAAGTGCTCTGGGACTAACTGGTAGCTTTGACTTTCTAAAATTTGGCCTCCATAGTTGATGTTAAACTGTTGGTCATGACACATATAACTTGGATGGTGTAAAAAGCTACTCTAAAATTCTGCCTAAAGGAAAATTAAAGATGCCCGCAAAGTAGCCTCCACAAACATACAAAAATCTCCAGAATTGAAATTGTCAGGCACTATGTGATGAATAAATCTGCTGCTAGTGAGAATCCAAAGAATTTCTAATTCATTACTTAGAAATCTCGTATAACCTGTTTTCGATATGTAAAGAGGAACGTAGCCAAGTTCTTAACGATGTTCTTTCTAGTCTGCCTAAGAACTTAAAGCATTAACTTTTGGTCATTTCAACATAATCCTTACGAGCTAGCTTCTCACACTTCCGTTATTGTCTATGATATTTTTATCCATGAGTAACGATACCAAGAGTTTAATGTCGACTTCGAACGACAGATTGTTTTTGAAAAGGCCGCTGAGAGAAATTTACCAACAGAAATATTCATTCGATATGTCTGAGCCATGAACTCTTTTATCTAACAAGATAGCACACTACGTACTAGATTACAGCGACTACCGTAAAGCAAAGGCATTGTAATTACTTAGAAATCCTTAAGGACCATAGACCTTGGAATGTGAATGTAATAGGCTTTGCACAAAAGATCTTCTTCGAATGCGTTTCTGGTCTTTTTAGTCTTGAATACCCAATCGTTTGTAGAATTAACTGAAACGCTTAATTTCATTGCAACAAAAATCATTGAATCTTCAAACGAATTAAAGATTTTGTAGCTGAAAAATTTAATCAATTACCGTTACATTGAAAGCAATTGTTTACTAAATTAAGGAAGCTGCTTAAATTGTAATTGTGAGTTAAATTTGAGAAATAAATTGTTTAATAAAGGATAACGTTAATGCGTTTACGTCAATCGCTATTGCATTAATTACTTCATGGAGCATTAGTTAAAATGGATTACTCTTGCAATGAATTGTTAAATTCCTTTACGAAATTCATTTCATTTCGCATGATACATATTTTGGTTTATCTACCTTATAAGAAACACTGCAAGTATGTTATATTTTGAAAATGTGTTTAATATTCCAACACAAATAAAAAAATTAAACATTTTAATTATTTTATTCATCACTCTTGGGAATTACATTCTGTGTCCGTGAAAGTTTCAAAAAAACCAACTAACGCATCATTATTATCGAAAATTTTCATTTCCATTCTGTTGCGATATTTCTTTTTTTTTAGCAGAATATTAAGAAGAAAAAGAAAACCCAGTAATTGGTTTAATTCAAATGCATGAGTGTGAGTGTGCGTACTTATACATCGAAAATCGAACTTCCTTTGCATTTAATGTTATTGCCAGTCGTTTTACTATCGCTATTGCTACTACAACAGCTTCAGCAATAACAAAAACAACAACA
>QOCX01000013.1:868729-914979 GCA_005959815.1 Sarcophaga bullata
ATAAAAAATAATAACAACAATAACAACAATAACAACAATAACATTAAGGATGAATTCATTCACAAAGAACAAAAAGAAGATGAAAAGAACTCGAAAAATCCCGTTAAAAACTGTTGAGTATCAATTGATGAAAGCTTCACTTTGATAATCTCTTTGACTCTCCTCGTTACTAATGCTCTCTGTTGTGATAAAAACAATTTTTTTTTTCTGTTCGTTTTGTTTTCGTTTATATTTCGTTTATATGGTGTAGTAAATACAGTAAATGGCAGGAAACAGAGCTTTATAAGCTCAAATAAAGCTTACTTTTTAAATATATTTGACTTAACCTATAGACTGAGAATAAATCTTTCTTATAGAAAAAGTAAAAGGGGAAGTAACGCTTAAAATTTTTATTACCGTGACAAATAACCAAAAAAAAAAAAAAACTTTTCTCTTTTGTAACAATTTGAATGATAATCAACGGTTTAAAGAGAAATAAATTGCGAAAATTTGGTAAAGAAAAATCAAAAATTTTATGATTTTTTGAGAGGCTGTAAATGGTTTCATTTGTAGGAATTTTCAAAAGCCCTTGAGACATATTATTTCATGAAATTTTTTATTGAATTTTTAAATTCAAATTTATTTCAACAATAAATAATCGCTAATCGTAAGAGTCTCCGAGGAAGTCGATTTCGCGTAGCTCACAAGAACTCAATCTTTCACAGACCACAACCTGACGAATTTTACAACGTAATTAAGGTCTGCTTACTTACTTACTGAATTGGTTATTACAACATTTTAGTCATGATTACAACCTTGCTTCTTACGCCACCCATGCTGTGTGTGTTAATTTTATACATGAGTGGCGGAACCTACAGTTTAAAATCGATTTCGAATGACAGAATTTTCAGAAGCTGAAGGCAGTCGCCCAAAAAAAAATATTTTCGTATTTCGTTGTTGTCGAAATATCTAACCAACAACAGTCAATTGATCCAGGAACTGAAGGTAAACAGTTCTATACAATGACGTTTGGCTATTGATTTTCATTGTAAAATCATATTCCAGCAATAAAGCCCCTTTCTGAATGAACAAGTAAAATGATTGAACTTGGGACAATACCAATCCAATACCGTGCAATGCATCACTTACAATTCTCAGTTTGGAGTTTTTTTTTTTTTTGAGAACGACGTTGGCTAGGTCATCACCTGGTCATCAACTGAATGAACTTGACAGCACAACTCTATGCTGCACCCAGCTCTTTGGTATTTTACAGTAGAGATTGAGATTAAAGGGCATGTGTATCTCATGTGAAGTGTACGTGAGATCGTACTGTTTCCCCACTTAGGCTTTTTATTGTGAGGTTTCCTTAAGTCACAGGTTCACGTGAATAAGCCACAAACCAAAGAAACTTTAATAATCAAAATCTTGTTTTAGCGTCATTGATTTGAAAAGAAATGAAAATGCCAGACATTTGAAAAATATTGAAATGATTTTCAGTATGAATTTCTCTCTGTCTTCCAAAGTACAGTTGATGTATCACCATTCAAAAGGGAAGTCAACAATTCATAAATTTTGTTATTGAAGGTTAAGCAAAGCTGTTCCGCTGAAAAAAAAAACATCTTCACAGGCAATACTTATTTTAAGTTTCTACTTGAATGATAACAGTTTTGCCAATATTTATTATTTTTGTCTTTAAAGCTTTGAAAACATCTGTCACACTTTATTGGAACTGAAGAGAAAGCAAAAAACATGGGCTAGGACTCCTTCTTCCTTCACTACCACTTGTCACATTGAACGGCATTTCAAAATTTACACAAAAAAAATTGTAGTTTGACTGACATTGACAGTGAGCATCAAAGTTAAGAGGCAAATGGTAATGATTTTAACAAAGATTATGGTTTGATGTCATGATATTAACACCGTATTAATAACATAAAAATTCTGGCTATGAAAAAGGGGCTAAAACATGGGCTAAGAAACAGTTTAGTTGTACATTAAAAAACTATTGTGATGGAATAGGTGTGGATAAGTAAATTTCCTTCATTTAAGGTTCGATAATCAATTTCTTTCTTTCGATAATTTCGTTTCAATAAAAACTTCAAGCAATTCAAGTTTTACGTGTTATTGTTGTGTGTGTGTGTGTGTGTGTGTGTGTTTTTTTTTAAACTGTTAAACAGTGTGTTTGTTTAGGATTATAAAAGAAAATAAATTAAAACGTTTAAACGTTTAAGAAATTCTTTAAATAAATATACCTTAACAGTCGATAGCAACTAATTAGTATACCTCGCCATAAGAGTTTTGTAATTTGATGGTTAAGTCTCCTTCTAATCTTTATTGGCTTGAAGATTTTAACGTATAATATATCCGGCCTAGATGTTTTATTTGTACGAAGACCTGCCTGAAGATTGCGCAATGCATTGTTCATGCAGACAACGGACAACGGCTGAAGAGTCTCATTAAAGCCAACATGGAAAGCCCTTATTATCACTTAGTTTTTATTATTTTGAGTCTCTTTTTTTTATCAACCAATTCTTCTAAACATTATGTATTTATTCCACATTACTAATTAGCAAACAACAACTGTATTGCTATTCAACACCTAAAAATCTACAAATCGCACAAATATTCTTAAAGGTACTCATACTTACACATACACACACTTTTACTTACAGAAAGCAAACCAAACAGATTACAAGTAATTCTAGCTGTCAATACAAGAAGAAGGCAAACCAACAACAAACGTTTCATATAGAATGAAAGGAACGACATGAAAACGAATAAATTTAAGACAGCTCATCAATACAGTCTCGTTTTTTCTTTGTTGTTGTTCACAAGACATTTTTGCCTAAATTGTTAACGTTTAATAACGGCCTGCAACGAGTATTTTTTGTTTATTTTGCTGCTTCTTTTGGTTCTCCTTAGCATGTACTATTGATTGCGGCATTGATGTTGAAACCTGAAAGAAAAAACTGGTGCTATCGACACAAAAGTAATCAAATACAGGTGCTTACAATAACAACCACAGGCATAAACGAGAAAATAAGAAAATTTTTTAAAAGAATCCTCTTCTTAAGCAGACAGACAACATTTCGAAGAAAAAAAAGTCAAATTTATGAAGAGAAAAATGAATGAGAGGGAGAGAGATAGAAAGAAAAAAAAATGGTGAAAATACCAGACACTTGCTAAGCACTTGAAAGAAATCTTAAATGCTTGTAAAGAAGTATTGTTATGTCGAAATGTTTGTTACTTAAGCAGCTGCTAGCCAGTCAGCCAGCAACTTTGGTTTTTTATTTTTCTCGTAAAGTTTTTTGGGCCATAATCTTAATGGCAATATGAAAATTTAATGTTGCCATGATGAGATTTTTCTTACGATTATTGTAAATAATTTTCATAAATTTACACACGCAGACACACTCTCACACCCATTACAAAATATGCAGGTATTTCTTGTGGTTCTATTGAAAGGAATAGAAATTCAAAGTTTATGATAATGAAAGTGAAAGAGAACGATAAAGAAAAACTAAGAAGTTTGACACTTTTAAGCATTGCTTTTAAGAAAACAATTTGTCAATAGATTTGAAGAAAAAAACCCAACAACAACAAAAATTAAAACTTTTAAAGGCCAATAAAGCAAATTTGTTTCTTGGCCCTTGCATGAGCATAAGTTTTCATGCCAAAGAATTTTTAGTTTAATAGATTCCAGTAATAACATATTTTAATTGGCAACAGTTTTGTTTTGATTGGCATTTTACACTGGGAATAGGCTGAAGCTAGATCTGGCTGGTTATGATAAAATTTTGTTTCTTTTTTTTATCAAATCAATGATTCTGTAAGAGAAATTCATCAGAGATAAAATTGTTCAAATTGTTTTAAAAAGATGGGTTAGTACTGCGACCATGCGATCTATTGTACTTCCATAATCTTTATAGGATATCCCTATAATGTCTCCTTCAAGCCGGTATTAACATTAACAATTCCCTATCAAGCACCTCATATGCTGTCTGGTGTTTTGTTTTGGAACCCATAATTGTCTCATTGCTTCTAAGAAGGTGCTCTGATCATGTATCCTCATCGTCACAGAATCTCTATATGTTGGTCTCAAGACAATCCCCCATTTTGAATAGGTGTGCTTCACAGATCTTTAATTAGCGCCTGGTAACACGTAAATCAAAATCTTTAATTAATTAGATTAGACCACAGAACGAAATGGAGATAGATTAGGCAGACGTTACCAAAATGGCCGATGGTAACATAACCAAAATGGCCGTAAAAAAGAAGCCTACACGTAAAGGAAGAGGAAAAGCTGGATTTAATTAAAGACTAGCATCGAATAGCACTAGTGAATTTGTAAAGATCAACAACAACAACAAAATTTTATAAAATTGAAAGAATCTTTTTAAAAAACTTTAAATTCCTTAACAAAAGAAAACCAGCCGGTTGTCTTAAAAGCTTTTTAACCATTTATTCTCTCTATTTTTAATGCCTTTTCAAAGGCACATTCTTATGAGTATCCAGGACAAAAAAGAATGGCAGTTAAATCACCTGCTACAGTTAATTATCTATCATGGTCTGAAGATATCAGCTGCGGAATGATAAAAATCCAGCCGGTTTTTTATGCAGCTTTTTATCCATATTGTTTTTTGTTTAACAAACAAGAGAAATTCACCACACTACAAAAGAAAAGCTCTTTTCTGTAAGAACTAGCACCACTTTCTCTCATTTTATTTTTCTTAAAGCTTTTCTCTCACAGCTGAATACAAGAGTCCTTTAATACAAAGCAATTTTGCTAGTAACTGTATGTGTATGAATGAATTGTTGATTTTTTTATTTTTCCACAATGAAATTTAACCCTTAAATGTACATTTTAAAACATTTTTGTTCTCTCATTAACAAAAGCTTTTTTTTACCTTAAGCTTTGAGTATAAAAATAAAGAAAGCTTTTGTTTTTCATTTAAGTTTCCTTAGACAAATGAAAAATATGCCGGGAAAATCTTAAATATTCTTTAATTCGTTTTTTCTTTTTGTTTTTTTTTTTTTGTTTATTTCACCACCCTCTTACCAATGTGCCAACAAGACCAAGCATAGCAGGCCAAATGCTTTTTTGGCCATTAATCAGCCAGTCAGTCGATCCGCGTCGGCCGTGCACTCTAAACGTTTTTAACGCTCTGCAAAATTTTAATAGAAAATCTTTTTTCCAAAAACCCAATCTCTGAAAGCAACAACACAAACTTGCCAAGCAAAAGAAAAGCTTCAAATTTTCAATTCAAACGGGAGTTTTTTTGTTCTTATTTTTTTTGCCAAATACAACAGTTTTTTATTTGCTTTTGCCAGAATTTTACTCTACGTTTTTATGAGTTTTGATTTGAAAACGCGCGCGCATCTAAACAAACACTCCGCCTTTGTTTTTTTTTCAAATGGTCTTGAGATTCAATGAGTGGCTTAAAACAAATGAACAGCAAATGAAAAAAAAAACTTCATAAATTTTAATTTTTAATGAAAGGAAAATTAAAAAATAAATTTAAAAAATTAATAATCAAAGCAGGACAATAAAAATAATAACTTTTTCTGCTTCCTCTTCTTTTATTTAAATTCTTTTTTTATTTTTTGCTCCTGCTCTGTCAGCCTACAAAACGCTTTGTTTAACTCTGTGCTAGACTTTTTTTTAATTTTTTTTTTCTAAAAACAAAATAAAAAACCAAAAACTATTTTAACTTTCGTTTGCAAAAAATTTAAAAAAAAAGTTGAAATTAATTTAAAAAAAAAATTCTTGGAAAATTTAAATTAAAAAAAAAAATCTTATAAAAAAAAATTAAACGAAAATAAAACGATAAAAAAAAATAATTTAATAACAGCATCTAAAAACAAAGAAAAATCGATAGAAAAAGTAAATAAAAGTGTTCTTAACCTAACAAATAACAATAATTACCCTGTTATTGTCACAAAAAAAAAAAAAAAAAAAAAAAAAAAAAAAAATATTTGCTGAAGGAAACCTCAAAGAATTTTTTTTTGTTTTGATAAAATTCATGGAATTTTCGTCACTTTTCGATGAACAATAAATATTTGTTTAATTATTCTTTTGATAAGAGACTTAAACTATCAAAAAACCTATAAAAAAAAGGGATTTAAAAATAATTTTTTTTAAAGACAATTTAATTTGGATTAAATTTCGGAGCTTTAAAAGGTATTACACGGATTGATTGCTTTTCGATAACTTACTTGCATACGTAATTAGTCATTACAAGCCTTCAGTCAGGATTACAAACTAGTTTCTCACATCACTTATGTTGTGTGTGTTAATTTTATAGCAGAGTGGTGGAACTCACAGTGTAAAGTCGACTCCGAAAGACAGGAGAAACTTTTTTTCTTAACTCTCAGAATTTTTCACAGAAATCTGCTAAGAGAAAGACGCCGAAGAAATATTTTTTCATATTTCCTTGTACATTGGAAATGTCTGAACTGGGGTTTGAAGCGTGATTTTACCTCTAATAAGCCAACACACTACCTACTAGACTTCGGTAACTTCCAAGGTAATTTACTTCCTTTACTTAATTGTTCATTAAAATCCTTTAGTAATGATTACGATCTAGCTTCTCACACCACCCATGTCGGGTATGTTAATTTTATCAATGAGTAGCGGGAAGTCAACTTCAAACGGCAGACTTTTGAGTACCTTTTCATGAGCATTTGCTAAAAACTACTGAGATGAAGTCGTTGGAAAAATAATTTTTCAGATTTCGTTGGCCGAGCTGTCTGCGCTGGGGTTTGAACTACGATAAGTATAGCTTACCTTGCTAAATCTCTACTGATGGCCTCTCACGTCGAGGGATGATAATTAAAGTGCGTATAATTTACATTTTTCCCACAATCTCTCATTATTTGTAATAATCGATCTCACATTTCCAAACAATGTGTTTTTTACACGTGTATGTGTGTGGTAGAAAATTCAAAATTTCAAACTTTCCTTCTTAACTAGAACACGAGGGTTGCTGTTCGTAAGTATTCCACTCGTGTGTGTTGACTGACTGACTAGCATTCGTATGAACGAAACGTTACTGTATTGGCATGCACGAACCAAAGAGTATGTATTCGTATGTGTATGTGGGTCAGTGTATCAATGGATGCTTTTCTATGAATGTGTGTATGTGTTTGTGTATGTATTTACCTTGTTCGACCCCATAATTATCATTTACAATTTACACAGACGAATTTAATGGCTATGAAGTGCAATTGTGTTGAATTACAAATGAAACTACACACTCTAATACAGTGTAGGACAAAACAAAACATAAAAAAAACATTTTATTGTTCCTATGGAAAGGTATTTCTTTTTTTTTCTTTACAAAATTGTATTTCATTTCTGTTTTGTGCGCCACTGTTTTAAGTTTGTTTGTTGTGTGTGTTGTCGGAAACTTTTTAATTAAAATTTACAACCATAAACGAATTTATAGTTTAAATGTTGAGTTGTTGTATGGTGGTTTGAAAGAACACCAACAACAACAACAACAACAACAACAACAGTAAACAACAGTTACAATACCGTGTAGAATAAATTTATAAATTTATTGACACAGAAGTGCACACTGCACACTGAACACTGCACAATGCACAATGCATAGTAAACAAATGAAAATTGCTTCGAATGCATTGAATTGCTCGAATTGAATTGTAAGTTTGTCACGTGTTTTTTGTGTGTGTGAGTGTGTTTTTTTTTTCTTTGCTGTTGGTTTGTTTTGTTTTAATTATTCCACAAACAAAGTGAGTGAAAACGGATAATAATTAAAAACTAAAAGCAATAAATTTTAATTTTATTACTCAACTTACACAGTTGATATGTTGATATAAAGGCCTGCATATGATTAATTTGTTTATTTTTGTAATTAAAAAAGGCAGAAATAGGAACGAGGGAATTTGATTTTAAGTGTGGATGATGATGGTATCCGTTCAATTTCATATTCCACAATTGTTTACATGGGTTTTGCAATTTTAATTAGCTCTTCGTTGACCATCATTACTAATCTGACCATCATTACAGTGAAAGAAGTATTCCATGATCTTTTCTATCATCCAGTTTGGTCCCTTTCCAATGAATTATTCTGTTCACAGGTTAGAGTCGTAGAGTAGAAGAGATTAGAATTTGTTGTTTCGCCGGGGAATGGCAGATGATACAAACCAAATACTCCACAGAACTAGTGTGTTGTCATTACAAGTTTTCAAGGATCGCTTCATTAGATCCTGGGTTCTTCGACCATCGTTTTCTTCGTCATGATAATCCAGCAAATTCGTAAGTTTTTAAATTTTTTTGAACTTCAGTGTTTCACTATATCAAAAGACCTGAAAATATAAAGTTTCTGTGACCAACTAACCCTTTTAAAACCAAACCAAACTGCCATGTGATTGATGTACAATGCTCTTGTAGTCTTGTCGTTGCAAAATTCGCAACACTTTTTCAGTAATTGACCGATTAGAGAAATGCTGTTTTAACATTGAAATTTCCACAACTGACTTGAGCAAAGCATCCTGGAGGTTTGGTGTTCTCTTGTAGCATTAATCGCGGAAGACTCTGGTGCTTGAAAGGCACTTAACATGGTAGCTGGTCTCTCTGTATCTAGTACGTGATCTCAGGTAACTTTACAAATCACCAGAACAACAACGACAAGGACAACAACAATTCCATACTCCCACCTTTGTTTAACGCAATCCAACACTAAAATAGTAAAACTTTGCATCAGACACAGGAAACGGAAAGAAAGAGAGAGAGACAGCGATAGCGAGTGATAGGATTATAAGAGATACTGTTGAGGGAAATTAATGTCTGTGTATGCGTGCATGTGCGGGTGTATATAATATACGCACAATGTTTTTTATTTATTTACAATTCCCGTTATTGTATACTTTTTTTTATTATTATGGATGACCACATTAGTTTGATAAACTCTTACTCCTACTCCTAGTCTCTATTTCTCTCTCCCACTACCTTTGTTCATCTGTATTATACTCCCCTACAGGAAGTCAGGAAAAAAAACAAAAGTTTACATGTGTGTGCGTGTGTAAATTAATGGCTGACAACATTATCTTCATTATTATTAGTCAGTCTCATAGTCAAGCAACTTCATAATTAACTTGATTATTAGCAAATAATGAAGCAAATAAATTGCGTAGCTCGAAAATAATAACAACAACAACAATCAAAAAGATATAAACAAAAACAAAAGAACACACATACGTTATAAGAACAAAAATAAAACGCAAACATTTTAAATGAAAATAAAGTTACTGAAGAAGAAAACTCACCAAAAACTGTAGAGAAACAGTGTGAAGAAAGCATTTTCATTGCATTTATCACGGGAGTTTGAAGAAGTTGAACGTATACACGTTAGTTTCTTTTATCAACAACTATTGGGTCTTTCAATAGGGACTAGCGAACTGTAGCAATTGATAATGGCCATGTTGAATCTACGTGTATCGGCCATATTAGTTGGTATTTATTTAGTCTTACTTGCCATATTTTAGCTAAGATTACAACCCAGCTTCTCCTATCACCCATGTTTTGTGATTAATTTTTACCATGAGTGACGGAAGCAACAGTTAAAAATTGACTCCGAACGGCAGAATTTTTTAAAAAGTTTTGATGAAATTTTTGTTTTTTTTGTTTCTCAGAATTTTTGAGAGAAGACAGTTGCAAGGAAGTCGCGGAATTGGTCAGAATTCCGACCTAGTTTCTCAAACCACTTATGTTGTGTGTGTTAATTTTTATTCAGGAGTAGCGTGACCTAAAGTATAAAGTTGACTCCGAACGACAGATTTTTGAGAAACTTTTCATGGCAATTTTATTTTGCTCTCAGAGGTTTTTACCAGAAATCAACAGAGAGAAAGTCGTCGTCATATTTTCGTTTTGATGTCTGACCTGAAGTTTGAACCGAGACCTCACGTCTAATAAGTCAACACACTACCTACTAGGCCACGGCGACTTCATTTTTTCATATTTTTTAACGGAGGTTTTTGAGCTAGAGATTCGCCTCTAATAAGACTACACACTACTTACTAAACTCTGCTGTGCTAAATCACCATGTAATATCTGAATAGGCTCTGCAGGTGTTCACAATTGAGCCTACTTTTCATCGAAAAATCATCTTCAGCAGTGAGATCCATTTCTAGATGAATAAGATTCAAAAGCATTCAATACATTCCAAATAATTCTTTGAGAACGATGTAGGCTAGGTCATCACTGTAAACGGCAAGCATTGTAGATTGATGATTACCAACTTCTTTTGGCTTAATTTTGATGATCTAGACATTAATGGGACAATAAGACGTAGCTCATGTCTCGCTGGAGCGATTAGAGGGCATGGTCGTCTTAAAGTGGGATGAGAGGGTGCCATTTGACTCTGTTGTACTTTTTCTTGTGTATGCAGTCCTTAAAGCCAACATTATCCATGCCAATGGCCAAATTTAGCCTGATTTATGCATCAGATTCTTGGTAAAAATTTTACATTTCGGGTGTGCGCCACACAGAGAAGCCTTGGCGGACATTTGTATGACGATATATTGCACATATAATGAATGGCATCAATAAGTTTTTCAACAGAATAAAGAAAAATTCGTTGATATCTCAGACACACACCATGTTTTATTTAAATTTTGAAGATAGGAAGGAAGTACCTAACAAAAGACCCTTTACAGCAAACTATAACACCATGATGATAGTAAGTGTGTGTATGTAATGGTGAGTATATGTGTAAGTGTGTTGGATTGTATATTGGCCATCATCGTGGTATTGTCATTATTGCTATAAAAATTGTGTTGTTGATGTTGTTGTTGGTTATTTTCACTGTTGTTGACTGATGTTTACCGTATGGCTTTTTGCATTTGCTATTCTGTTTAGTTGTTAATCTCAGTTAATATTTATTTGTGCTTATTTTGC
Organism: Sarcophaga bullata; assembly: GCA_005959815.1. Lineage (NCBI taxonomy): Eukaryota > Metazoa > Arthropoda > Insecta > Diptera > Sarcophagidae > Sarcophaga > Sarcophaga bullata. The sequence goes on from QOCX01000013.1 coordinate 879,630, forward strand.
AAAAAAAACCAAAGTAGAGAGAGAAAGAGAGACAGAGAAAGAGAGAGAGAGAGCGGGAGAGTCTTTGTGTGTGAGTGAGAGGAATACGAGCAAAAACCATTTCAGTTTTACACACAAATGCAAGCTTAAACCTAGAAGACAATGTATGTAAGTGTGTGTGTGTGTATAGATTACTGTAAAAACAACAACGAAAATAACAACAATATATACCGTATACCGTAACTGGTAATATTGCAGTTGGTTTTGGGTGTTATTTTCAATTTTTTTTTTTGTTATTTCGTTTTACAGCCCTTGTATGTGTGTATGTGTTGAAATGAAGCAAATTAAACTTGCTTTTTTCATGCTCTCTCATATATACAAAACAAACAAACATATGTATGTATGCGTGTGTGTATAATTTTACGTTTCTTTCATTTTGTAAAAACTCCGTTGTTGTGAAATGTTTGTTTTTGAATTTTCGTTAGTCTTTCGAAAATGTTTTAATTTCGAAGGTCTGTTACACCAAAAACTATACGATTTTCAATTTTGTTTTGTTTTTGTTTTTGCGCTTTAATGGCCAATATTTATTATAGTTTTAGTGAGTATTTAAAATCAAATTTAATTGCTATGTACAGAGCATGATTTCAAACATATGCGGTTTTAATTGGCAATTATTTTAAAAATGGTCGCTCTTTTCGATACCTAAACTGTACTTCTAAACTGTCCTTCCATTGAAGCTTACTAACATGACTTTTCTTGACAGCCAGCTGCTAATCTTGTTCGTCCAGCAGCTAAATTAGATTCACTAGAACGAGGTAGGAGTCGTTCTAGTCTAGTAGGTAGTGTGTTGGCTTATTAGAGGAGAAGCCAGGGTTCAAACCCTAGGTCAGACATCTTTAACAAAACGAAATACGAAAAAAAATTTCTTCGGCGACTTCCTCTCAGCAGATTTCTGATAAAAACTCAGAGGGCAATTAAATTGACATGAAAAAGTTTCTCAATAAATCTGTCGCTCAGAGTCGACTTTAAACTGCAGGCCCCCAATTCATAGATAAAATTAACACATACAACACATAAGTGGTGTGAAGAACTAGGTCGTAATAGTTACTCAAATGTTCTAATGGCCAATTATATGTAGAACAAGGTTCATTTCTAATGTTTAGCTACACTTTGGCTCTTGCGTTCAGCCATAACTTTATTACTTGAAGTCGTCTTAATCTAGTAAGTTGAGTTATTAGATATTCCTTTGGTGACTTAGTCCTAGTAGTGCATCAAAAAGTTTCTCAAAAATCTATCGGTTTCAACACTCATGGATAAAATTAAAACACATACTAAATGTGTTTGGTGTGGTGAGTTAGGTTGTAATCCTGACAAAAGGGTAGTCAGCTGCCAATTAAGGATGCAAGTAAGTCCCATGGACACGCATTGCGTCTGGATATTGGTCTAAAATACTCAGATTATGTGGTACTTTAATTCTGAGCTACAATTCTTCATATTGGTTGTAGGCATCCAAATACATTTTTTTTTCTTTTCAAAGAAATTCAGTTATTAGCGATCATAAATAAACGATGACTTGTACTAAAAAGTATTGAATCAGACAAATTCAGGGAAATACTCGTTATTACTACTTTCCTTGGCTTTATTTTTTTCCCACTTTCGTTTGATTGGTTGATTGACCATGTTTTCTTTGGAAATAAAATTTTCCCTCATGGGTTCCATAACCACTTCACATTAATTTTCTATTTCTACACGTTATTTCTGAAAAAAAAAAACTTTAATTAAATGATATGACGAGTACAGTATGTGCAAAGAAAAAAAAGGCAATAAAAATGTCATTCATATTATTGGCGGACATTAATTTTTTAAAAAAATGGAAACTTTAACGAGGTCCCTTTACAGTGTTATTGGCATTTTTATTTTTTTTTGCTGTCTTTCTGTCATTGAATATTTTTAATAATTTTTATTGGCCATTAAAAAATTGTTTAAGGACTAAAGAAGCTTTCAATTAAAATATTAATTGAAAAAGCTTCGTAAGTTCTCGGTTTAAATGGTTCTGTTTTGTTTGGAATGATTGTTATGAATCTTAGCAAAGCCACAAACCTTTTTGGTTTAAAAAAAAGTTTTCAAAAAGCTTAAAGGAATTTATTTCAAATTAAGGAGTTATTTAAAGCTTATGGAATGTATCGTATTACAGTTATAATCAAAGACTTTGCAGCTTTTATAATGCTTTTTAAAACGTTATATTGTGCAGTATTTGCGTTATAAGCTCTGTAAAGTTTAAGAGTGAAAGCTTTTATTTGCACATCGTATAACAGTTTTTTTAATATCCTCTCGTTGGTTTTATAATGAGCATTGCTGTTAGTGGAACTTTATTTTAAAATCTTCGATTTTTTAGTATGATATTGTTATTGCAATTTAAGAGGTCTTGTTCAGCTCTTTGAAAACACGGTATTTCGGTTTATTCGTTTGGTACTTTTTAAAATTACAACACTAGATGGCGCAACTTGTGTAGGAATTATGCGAATGAAAAAATCGGATCTAAGTGAAGTTGATTTTTCAGATTCATAGTCGAAAACCCGAGACAGGACAATATAAAGTTTCAGGTATATATGCAACAGCCATTAGGACACCACTCTGAAGTAACACTAAAACGATTCTGAGCACATACAATTTCGAAATGTAACAAATAAAAACAGAGAGTCGTTAAGAATTAGAGGCTAGACTAAGCTATTGACAATAAACAGAATTAGTCCAGGTCATTCACTTAATGATCGGCAAGTAACAAAGTCTTGCTACCTGCTTTAGTAGGATTATAATGATTTAAAGAAGCTCCGCTATGGGAAGCGAGTTTTTTCTAATCATACTCATTGTCGGTGTATGTTAAAATAAGATTCAGCTGCGTAATCTGGAACAGCACAGCACGCAGCTTTATTTTCTCATCAACGTTCTTGTCCATTCTTGTCTTACATCCATTAGTTAGAGGTTACAACCTAGCTTCTCACACCACTTATGTTGTGTATGTTGATTTTATCCATGAGCGGTTGTACCTTCAATTTACAATCGATTGCAAACGATAGATTTTAAAGGTAATTATTGAAGAAATATTTTGTTTAGCTTCAGCTATCTGTGCTGGTGTTTGAACCATGGACTCGCGTCTAATAAGCCATACTAAGGCGACTTCAAATGACGGTAATGGTAACATTTTACTACGTAAATAAAAGAATTTTTTATAACCCTTTGGCGACGGGTGAAGTGTATGTATATAAGACAGTCACTTGGTGCATGACAGCGGCTAAAGTCCTGTATATACGGCAGTTACCTATTGGTTTACAGAGTATTTCTTTATTTCTTTTCTTCCATTTTCGCGAACTATGACGACGATGTCTTGATATATTTGACATTAATTGTGTTATTGGCAGTGTCGGTTGCATTTTATAATATTTTCCCTTATCCAACAACGCATAAGGAAGTTGGCATTAAAAATACCAACCACCACTGTCATTAATGCTCATCATTAAATATTCACTTATTTTCGAACTGGCCTCGTGGCAGTAGCGAATTAAATTTATTGCTCGTAATAAAAGTTAAATAATCTTTTTAAATACGAAATTATGACAAAAGAAAAATTAAAAAAAGAGAACTCAACGAATTTGTTGTGAAATGAAATAAAATTTTAATGAATTTATAATCAACAGCATAAACAAACAAATATTGTGTGTGTGTGTGTGTGGGTGGAAATCTATTAACAATCTAATGCAATGATAGGGTGAAATAAATTTTAATGGCTTCCTCTGGTAATAAATTTAAAAAGTTTTTTAACTGCGAAACGAATTAAAACATAAAAAGGATGCGCCTAAATGGTCATCATGATTTAATTGAAATTTAAAAGAACATCATTTAGGAAAAAAAAAGCTGAAAAGAAAGACGAACTTATAGCTCCCTGAATAGAGCATTCGATTTTTGAATTCCAACTACAGGCTTCTGGTATGAAGATCTAGAAGTTTAAAATGGGACCCTTGAGTTTTGTGCTGATGGTTCAATCTTTGCGTGACAGGGTGGGCTGTGATATATTTATCAAGGGTTTTGTTATTAAATTTTCTTATACGCTGTCTTACTCTTTTAATGTTCTCCAGGCAAAGTCCATAGCTATTTTGAAAGCGGCTCAATGCTTATTAAGTAGTGGAATTTTCCCTGAACATCTCTTACAGTCGGACTGCGAATAATTCTCTGACGAACGTAGTTACAACGTCCGTTTTTGTGCATGACCACTAAATGCATGGCTTCGAATTGGTACTCACCTACAGTAATGTAACCTATGGTAGTCTTAATATGACGCTGCTTTTTTCTATACGGGGGCTTTGGTAGACGCATTGTTTCCACATGTGCTTAGAGAACCGTGGAGCGCGCCCTCATGACAATACTCACGTTAAGCCCTAAACTAATATCCACTCTTGTCCATATATGCCGAGGATTTCTCCAACAAATTTCGGATCATTCAAAGGTAACTCTTATAAGGGTTCCAAGACATAAGGATTTCGTAGGAAATTGCATTGTTGATGAGCTGGTCAGGGCCGGTACATAGCAGACAGTCTCCGACATGTTACATGGCATAGTTATTCTCTCATTTTATCACTCTTTTTTTTAACTGTCAGGTTGAAATATTGCTAGACTCTGTTGGACGCGTATGGACAGGAATGCCTATAATATTATGCAGGGTATTAAAACGTCTTGTGTTTACCAACGACTTCATTGGTACAAAAATAAAAACGAAATTCAATTTACAAACTAAGGACCAATGAAGAAAGATATAAGGATAGTAAAATAACCCTTTTGGCAACATTTGCAACATTTTCAATTCTTGCAGAAATTTTCTTTCTTTTTTTTTTGTTTTTGTTTTGTTTTTGTTTCTTTCAAAATGTGACAGCCAATAATACCATAGCAATCACAGCTGTGGTCTTAAAATTAACCCCACAATTGGTTGAAAACTATTTAAGGCTTCTGGCTTCGAGCAGACTGATAGACCAGCAAATAGACCGTAACGGTTTAAGTCAACATTTTGGAAATTGAATTGAATTTTTTCACTTTATTTCCTTAAGTGCTCTTCACTGATATAAATTTTCGAGCAAACATACATGCATACATTCGCAGTAAACCAAAGAGACACAGTTGGTTAGTTTTATTCGCATTACAAGAGATGGAAATTCGTTTTAGCAACCTCTGCCCACAAAAAGGGGATGGAAGAAGAAAGTGTAAAAATAAAAGTAATTTCGATTTGATTAGGGCACTAACATTTCAAGCAATATCACGGACTTGGTTTAAAACGTATTTGAATGATACACAGAGAATTGATGAAGTAACGGTAGACTATACTATTTTTGTCTAGGGCTATTTATTGAACCATTGAATTGAATTCTTAGGCATTAAATACAATATATTGTCCTATAATTGAAATTCGTAGTTTATAGAAAATTCATGTTATCGATAATATATTTCCTACAGACTTTTATGCTTTAATTGTTTCGAAAACTTCTCTTTTTTGTGGTAGTAAAAATTTGCTTAGAAAATCTGAATATATTCTCTTGAAAAATAATTTTAATTAAAGGTTCTTATAGAAATCCTGTAATCGATTTATTTTCTTCGAACAACTCAAGCTATTCAATTAATTTATAATAAAAGCTTCTTATAAACAAAAACTTTTATGGATATTCTATCTACAGAAAATTATATTTTTGAAGTTTTCGAAAAAACGGGGAATATTCTTTGATGTTATCGAAAATTTTTTATTATCGAATAATGGTTATTGATATGATAGAAAATCTCGTTAATTTGTTTACAAAGTTGATGTTTTGTCAATGTTTTACAATGAGATTTATGTTATCGAAAACCTTTTTATTAAGTAATGGTGAAATTTTTTAAACAACATTAATGTTATCGAAATAAGATTTTTTTTTCAATAAATTAATGCTATCTAACATTTTATATAGAGAATAAATTTTATCAAATAATTATCCAAATAAAATTAATGATATTGAAATATATTCGCAGACAAATTAATGAAGAGAAAAGTTATCGAAAATTATTGTTATTGAAAATACTTGTTAATGAAAAATTATCTTTACTAAGCTTATATTGTTGAAAAGTTTTCTACAGAATTCATGATGTTATTAAAAAAAAATTCTTTGATAAATTAATGTTATCGAAAACTATTTTACAAAAAATTTACATGATTGTAAAATTTTTTGAAAAAACTAAAGTTAATTAATAACTCTCTAGATCAAATTAATATTATTGAAATATTTTCTAAAGAAAATTAATGTTATCGAAACGTTTTCTAAAGAAAATTAATGTTATCGAAACGTTTTCTAAAGAAAATTAATGTTATCGCAATATTTTCCATTGAATATTAATGCTATTAAAACTTTATTGAAACATTTTCTTAAGAAAATTAGTGTTATCGCAATATTTTCTAAAGAAAATTAATGTGATCGAAATATTTTGTAAAGAAAATTAATGTTATCGAAATATTTTCTAAAGAAAATTAATGTTATCGAAATATTTTCCATAGAATATTAATGCTATTAAAACTTTATTGAAACATTTTCTTAAGAAAATTAGTGTTATCGCAATATTTTCTAAAGAAAATTAATGTTATCGCAATAGTTTCTAAAGAAAATTAATGTTATCAAAATATTTTCCAAAGAAAATTATTGCTATCAAAACATTATCTAAAAAAAATTAATGCTATCGGAAAATTTTCTTTAGAAAATTAATTTTATTGCAAAAATTTCTGTTAAAAGTTAATGGTTTAAAGAAGATTTTACAGAAAATAAATGTTATCGACATTTATTGTATATAAAGTTTGAGCTATGAAAAATGTTTCTATAGAAAATTAATGTTATCGATAATTGTTCATTGGAATATTTTTGTTATCGAACAAAGGTCTTTAAAAAATTATTATTATCAACGAATATTATAATAAAAATTAATGTTATATTCAAAATTCCGGTAGCACATTAAAGTTATCGAAAATTTTTATAATATTTTCTAATTATTGAACAGTTTGTTACGAACAGCTTCAAATCTTAACCAACCTTAAAGGATTAACAGTGAATATTACCAATCGATTTCATATAAATTAGCATTTTTGGCTTATAGTAACATTGTTTTTATCGAAACATTGTCTTCATACAATTGATGTTATCGGTCAGTTTGATCAAAAAAAATTTTTTTTTCAATTTATAAACTAAAAAATTGCCTAAATTAATACACGTTAAAATAGATTGAAATTTAATAATTTTTTAATTTGAGAAAAAAAACAACAACAATTCCTTCTTAATGTAAATCGATTACGTTTTAGTGTCTATTATTATCATAATTTGTATGTAACATCCCCCTCTTTTTTGCAGTGAAAATTTGCTGGGAAAAAAATTGTTTTTCCTTTATTTTCTTTAAGCAAATATTGCCGTTAATAATGAAATTTGCTTACAGCAGTAGATAATTAAGTTTGAACACTTGTTAGCAAAGACGGTCTCAAAGTTCAAGATTTTAGTTTCTTTTTCCTTTTCCATTTAACCGGAAGTCTGTTAGTGCCGTTCTTTTTCGATTTTATTGTTGAACTTGTGAACGTGATATTGAAAATGTAAAAAAAGAATGAAAAGAAAACAAAACAAAAAAAAAAAAATGAAAAACGATTGTGTTTGATTTGGCTTTTGTATGATTTTTGAACAGTTTCCTCATTCCACTTTCTTTATCGATAAACTAATAATGAAAGGACCTTAAGAAAAGTGTTTCCTTTTTTTTTGTTTTTGTTTTTGTTTTCTTTAGAGCAAGATTTTCTTTTTCTGTCTAACTCATGTTTTTTTTTCTTCTTTTCGGTTTTTATTTATTTTCAGGGCACAACATGGCCTCAGCACAGCTTCAATATAAAAACGATACAAAATCAAAAACAACAACAACAAAAACAACAAAAACGCAAACTATTTCAACAAACTCAAGAAAAACAACAACGATTCAATCATTTATTGAACGGCAACAGCAGCATCAACAACAGCACAAATCACAGTCTCATCATTACAAAGCAGAAGAAGAAGCAGAAGAAAAGCCATCGCTGTGCAGTAACACGGAAGTCAAACGAGGTACAACAAACGAAAAAAATATTACAGGATATATTAACGATACGAACGCGATACGGAAACAACAACACAAAATCAACACTGACAACAACAAGAATAACAATAAAACGAACACGACAACATTGTGTTGCCTCAATAACCCCTGTAAAGCACAATACGAACGTCAACGAGCAAAGGAGGAGGAGGAGGACGGGAAGGTGGGAGCAGAGAAAGGAAACTCGTCGCACAAATTCATTGAAACGGAAAAATCTAAACACGACATTGATACGAAAATTGTGTTCATTTCTCAACAACAGGAACGACAACTACAATACAAAGAAGAAGAAGAAGAACAACAACAACAACAAAAACTATGGCCTGGTACAATACCGGAAGGAAAATGCTCATACAACAACAACAACAAGGAACATTTGGCGGCAACGACAATGCAAGCAAACAATGCTGCAACAGTTACAACAAGTTCTCATACAGATGATGTTGTTGTGTTGGTCAACGCGAACGGTGTTCAATGGCAACAGCAGAATACAACAGCAAACAAAATCAGCAACATTCCAGACATTGACAAGAAATTTTATGACAATTTTCATGACATTTTACCTGATAGCGTTACAGAAAGAGAATGTCGTCGTCGTCGTCTTCTGCCAATGGGCAATGGTGGTGCCAACAACAGGACAATACAACAGCAACTACAAATACAAATACAACACTTACAACAACAACAACAACAACATAATAATAATAATAATAGTGATGATGTTTTTATTCATGATTATCAAGGAATTGAGGAGTTTAAAGTCCAAACTAACAACAACAACAACAACAACAATTACAATTACAACCACAATAAATACAGCCACAAAACCAACAAAAACAACAACATTACAAAAATGCCTAACAACGCCAACTACTACAACTACTACCACACTATTGCTAAGGAAACTCTATCAGTCTCAGGCCATGTTCCAGACAGCAACAGTAAAAGTAAAAGCAACAAAAACAACAACAACAACAACAACAATTCAAATGCCAAAAATCCTATACAAAACAAATATTCCCTCAAAGAAACTACAAAATGCTGCCAAAGAAATGTTGCTAAACAAAAATGTTGCCGCAACATGTGTAACTATAATGAAATACATACAACAAATATACAACAACAGCCACAACCACAATCACAAAAACAACAACATATATCATATGATAAACAACAACAACATCAACAACAACGAAACTTCTCTTTTAAAACAAATCAAATTTTTAATAATTCTCTTACAACAAAAACTACAACAACAACAACAACAACAACTGAAACACAAAGTAAAGCAAAACAGCAACAGCAACAACAAGAACATAACGACATTACAACAACAACAACAACAACAACAAAATTCTATCGGGATCTGCAAAAAATGTCCAAATATTTACTGTCTCTCTTGGTCATCTTCCAAATGCTGCCATTATTTTCTGCAGGTGAGTTTCCCTGTTTTCTTTTTTCTTGCATTTTTTAATTTAAAATAAGATTTAAAAATTAAAAAATAAACGGAATTAAAAGGTTAAACACAAAATAAACGAAAATAAATTTAAAAATTAATGACAAATGGTTTACACGCCATTCAAATAAATATTCTTGCACACACACATACACACACCCAAATTATGTTTCCAAGAGTCTTAAAGCAAGTGAGTAAACACACAGAGTGAGCTAGAGAGAGAGAGAGAGAGATTGAGAGTGAGAGAGAGAAAGAGAAGTAAATTTTATAAACAAAACAAATACCGTTTTGCTATCATAATATAGTCTCGCAGCCTGTGTACTTGACTGAGGGTATGTGTATGTGAGTGTGTGTCTATGTAGTATGTGTTAATGTGTGAAAAATCAATTTAATCATGTTGGTTAAACGTTTTTTAATTTTATTTTCTTCAATTTCCAAGTATCCAGTTCTCTCTCTCTCTCTCTTTTCGTTTTCCTGTTGTTCTAAGTATTCGCTTGGTTTTGTATTGGTACGTATGTGTGAGTGTGTAAGAGTTATAGAGAATGCAAATCAGCATGACAATAAAAATAAATTATTGTGTGTTAGATTTACCTTCTCATAATCACCCACACAGCCACACACACAGCCACACACAAATTTACACAATTAACGACACGAAATTGATTGATGACTTTTATGTACTCACAGCACTAGTAGATACCACACAGTGTTTAAAATTTAATTACGTGCAGTATTCGATATAGAAAAGAGTATACATAATGTATAGGGCTCTTCAAGATCGAGAGTTTTTTTTCAAGATGAAGTTTATGACGTTTATCAACACAAATACTGTCTAGAATTTATGAATAAAAAGTGACATCTTGCAATGGTAATCGTATGATCACCATCGGCCACCGTTGCTAGGCTGTTAAAGATCTTTCATCTCAAGACTCATTGATTTAATGCAAGATTTACTTGCCATTTCGTAATATGGTTCGAGTTAAAAAGAAAATTTATATCAACATTGTTAGAACTACAACAATAACGACTACGAAAGTTGTGATTAAAATGTTTATGTTACAAATGAGGTCAGTCCTGTATATCAGCGCAAAGTATGTTCTACTGGAAATATGACTTTTATTCGAAAAAGCGTACAAATAATCCGAATTTGATGGCATTCTCAGTAATTGAGCTAATTTTACAGCTCATTATAACATGTTTTGCATTTGGGATGACATCTCCAACCACATAAACTACAATTATCGTCGCCGTAGTCCAGTCTAGTAATCTTCTGGCCATGAAAAGTTTCTTAGAAATCTATCATTCGGCATCAAGATCATGCAATGCGATATTGTTGAACTTCTTTTGCCCATGAGCACAATTTCCCTACGTTTGATTGGTTACAACAATCCTTTAGTCAGGACAACTACCTAGCTTCTCACATTACCCTTGTTGTGGCAACTACAGTTTAAAGTCAATTCCGAACGCCAGATTTTTTGAGTAACTTTTCATGGCAATTTTATTATATCGTCAGAGTAAATGATAAATTATTTCTGCTGCATTAAAAATAATTTCCCTGAGTATGTTCAAAATAAATGAATTTTAAAATGTGAATATTAATGAAATTTATTTATGAACTGTCACGCTTATTTCTGAATAAATTAAGAGTGAGTGAGAGAGAGAGAGAGAGAGAGAGACAGAGCAATTAATTGTTTTCAAAATTTCATTATCATGTTAATTAAAATACGATTAATCATTCGTTTTTTAATTGTTTTACTTGAAATTCTCAGGAAACAAGGCGATGATTCTGTTGAAAGTAAAATTAATTCACGGAGTTTTGGAGTGATTGCTAAGCACTAGCATTAATACTGTACGCACAGGTCACAAAGACTTTTTGATGAAAATTTTGTGTCCTGTTAGCAATACAGTCTCTGTGTGAATAATTTTTTTCGTACTGTACCGCTCACTCACTTACTAGGCTATGACATCCATGAATTAGAGCAGGGAAAGTCTTTCATTTTGACATCAAACTTGATTTCCCATTCCTCTGTCCCATAAATCTTTCTTTCTTTATTAAAACAAAGCATACAAAAATCTACTTCTTGGCTATTTAAAGAGATTTCCAAAGTATAACCGAGTAGAAAATTATTTGTTTTTAATTGAATTTCAATTGATTTTCAAAAAATTTAAATTCAATTTCTGTCCTGTAATTCTCCTTCTATGACTTTCTGTAACATAATTATGCATAATTTCTCCATAATTATTATGAACATAAATGCTAACAGATTTTCTATGAAAATATTTCAAATCCTTTAAGCAAAACGCAAAGAAATTCTGTTTAAAAATTCTTTAGAAAGCTTGACATTGTTGCTAGAATTAATTATTCATAAAATTCCATTTAAAATGTGAATAAATTTATTAAAAAAAACAAAGAGGGGACATTCCCCACTTTCTTTCTTTCTTTCTTTTGTTTAAAAACACAAAAAACCCTGAAAAAGAAAAAGGTTAAAAAGCCTTCAGTTCAGTGGGTGAAAGGAATTCAATAATTAGGCGTTAATTACAGCAGTACAACATAAACAACAACAACAACCAAAACAGCAAATAAAAATATTTTAACTAATGGCCTTGGCAATCTAAGCAGAAAATTTAAGCCAAAGGCGTTTGGTAATGACTGGTCCTTGTTTGTAATGCTATTCTCTGCAATATTATTAATTCTGCTACAATATATATACAAACAACAACAAGAAATAAAAACAACAATAACAATAACAATAATTAAAGAAATATTTGGTAAACGTTTAATTTTGATTTTTTTTTAGTTATTTTGTTGCAATTAGTTGTTGTTGTTGTTTTAAATATGCCCCAATTAAATAACAACAACAATAAAAAAAAATGGTTTTTGAAAAACTTTAGATTTCCAGGCCGTTTATAAAATTTTTTGTAAAGAAAAGAAAGGAACAGTTTTCGCCTGATTAACCAAAACATATCGAAGAGAGATAAAATGAAACGTATGCCATGAAAAGTTTCTCAAAAATTTACCTTTCGAAGTTGACTTCAAACTGTAAACCCTGCCACTCATAAATAAAATTAACAAACACAACATGGATGGCGTGAGAAACTAGGTAGTAGTCCCCACTAAATGTAGTCGCCGTAATCTAGTAGGTAGTGTGTTGGCTTATTAGACGAAAGGCCAGAGTTCGAATCCCCTAAAAAAATATTTCTTCGGCGACTTTCTCTCAGCAGATTTCTGGCAAAAACTCTGAGAGTAAATAAAATTGCCATGAAATGTTTCTCAAACAATCTGTCGTTCGGAGTCGATTCTAAACTGTAAGTCCCGCCACTCATGTATAAAATTAACACACACAATATAAGTAGTATAAGAAGCTAGGCAGTAATCCTGACTGAAGGGTTGTAATGGCCAATTATGTATGTAATGAGGGTTTTAATAATCAATGTAGCAAACACTTTATCGTGGTTGTAGTAGTTGAACCACCATCAAGTCTTTAAATACAATCCAGTGATCGGTTACAATAGGAAAGTGGGTAGATATGGCTGTCCATCTAAGAGGGGTGGATGGACACACTTAGGCCACATAGTTTTTCGCTATTGCCTAGTCTCGGAACCACACGGAACTCCTAATGAAGCCACATAGATAGCCAATCCGTGACAGTTCCTTTAGATCATCCACGTAGCAAGCAAGCAACCAAGCGACGAAGTACTTTTTTCTCGTTTGACAAAGTGCCGGGTATGTCTCCTCTTTCCTCTTTCTTATCTCTGCAGTTTCTGCAGAAATCATTATGAGAAGCGATTAATATTTTACGGAGTCAACTGTCTCTCTGCAGATCATTCAATGCCCCACAGAAATCCCTCCATGAAGCCCTTTTGCGTGTGTCTAACCGCACATGTAATTGAAAGAGTGTAGGAAAATTTTTTTCAATCTGTTTTCCTATGCATGTATTTGTTATTTTCCAGATAAATACGCCACATTACAGGCTCTTAACAGGAAATCCAAAAAATTTTCTACGAAATAAATCCAAATTCAGAGGAAAAAATTTTACAAATTTTTTTTCTTTTTTCCCCTTTTTGTATACGCACCTGATTTTGTTATTTACATAAGAACTGTTTGAAACAATAAATTTAGATTAAATAGAATCCAATGACATTCCGCATTATTTTGAAAAAAAAAGGAAAAAATATTCCAGCAGCTTAAACGTAATCAACGTTAAGGCAAATTACTACTTGACTGCCTCTATTCTCTGTATCTTGGAGAAGGAATCTTAAATACAGCAGACAGCGTACGTATACAGTAGAAGAAAACCATTTAAATTGAAAACAATAAATGAAATAAAATTTAATTTCATTTAATCTTGTTCTATTACTACTCCAGAAGAAAAAAAAATTAAATCCTATTGGAGTCAACAAAAATTGTTTAAATTTTCGTCGTTCTTTGCTTTTCTTTACAACAGTTTTTATATATAAAACCACCTCCTTTAAAATTGGAGTAAAATGCCAACTTTCTAAAGAATGCCATAGAAAAAGGTCAGCAAAAAACAAAAAAAGGAATACCACGATATATTAAAAAGAATAGAAAAAATAGCAACAAAAAAAAAGTAGATAAAATTGTGGTTGCAGCATAAACTGTTCTTTTTTAAATCTTTTTTTTAATTTTTTTTCTTTTTTTATTAAAATTTGCATTTTTTCTGATACAATTTTTTTTTTTTTTTTTTTTTGTTTGAAGACTACGACAACAACAACAACAACAAAAAGAACGATTCATTTTTATCACGAGATTTTTAGTCTATTATTGCCTAGAAAACTTGGCTTGTGTTGCAACTTGCAATTTTTATGATTAGCAGCAGCAGCAAATTGCAACAACTGCAATGCCAAAAACTGCTACTTTATTGGTGGCAACCAACAACAACAACAGTAGCAGAAAAACTAAATAAAGAAAAATGCTCTCGTGTGTCTCTTTCACATTTTACACGTACCACTCACTACCACATGCTTGTTGCAAACAAAAATAATTACAAGTCCTTATGTCCTCAATGTGGGTCTCATTATAAATGAAAAAAAAAAAAAAAAAATATGAACACCAGGGACCATTTAGACGCTTGTTGGTGTGTGTGTGTGTGGGTTGCTACCACCAAAAATACAAACTTTAATCCAAACATTTTGAATTTTCTTTGTTCCTTTAGATTCACAATATAAAAATTAAATGAAACAACATCTTTGTGTGGCATGGTAATGAAACTCTAGCTTCATGGAAAAGACCATTTTGGCTAGCAAATACTCATGTATTGTCAGAATGCCAACAGAGATCAAAAGAAGTTTGCAAACATTTGAACTCGTCTTGCAATTGCTGCGACTTTATCTCACACATTTATTATTAAAGCTTTATTTACCGTAATAGAATATACTTTCGAACTTAAGTGGTCATTAACAATCCTTTAGTTAGGATTACTACCTAGCTTCTCACACTAGTTATATTGTGTGTGATAATTTTATACATGATTGGCGGATCTGCAGTTTAAAGTCCACTCCGAATGACATACATACATAATTGGCCCTTGCAACCCTTCAGTTATGATTACGGCCTAGCTTCTCACACCACTTATGTTGAGTGTGTTCATTTTATACATGAGTGGCGGGACCTACAGTTTAGAGTCGACTCCGAATGACAGATTTTTTTGAGAAGCTTTTCATGGCAATTTTATTTTTACTCTCAGAGTTTTTGCCAGAAATCTGCTGAGAGGAAGCCGCCGAAGAAATATTTTTTGATGTCTGACCGGGGATTCGAACCCTGGCCTTTCGTCTAATTAGCCAACACACTACCTACTAGACACTCTGAATGACAGATTTCTGAAAAAATGTTCATGGCAATATTTTTTTAGTTCCAGAGTGGTTGGCCATAAGACTGCTGAATGGAAATCGCGGAAAAAAAATTTCATTTTGTTCAAAGTGTCTGGCCTAGCATTGGAGAGAGTTTCTCGAAAATCTGTCGTTCATAGTCGAATTGAAGTTATATGTTTCGCCACTCATGAATAAAATAAACACACATAATATGGGTGGTTGGAGAAGTTAGGTTGTAGTCCCGACTAAAGGTTCTTTTAATCTTTTATTCAATAGAGCCTTAAGCAGTCTACTTGCCTTACCTCATTTTCATTCGTTCACATTATGCAGCCTCCAAATCCAGTTGTTGCTGTTGTAGTCTCCTGCTCTATTGCCAAGTTAATTACGTGTTTCTTTTGCTTGTTTGTTGCAAATTTTTTTGTAGTGTTGTTAGCATTTTCCATTTGGTTGGTTGAGTTTATCAAAATGCAGTTTTTTTTTTGACTGAAAAAAATTTTTTTTTTGTTTTGAACGTAGTGGAATGCATTTTTTCCATTTATTTCTCACTCTTTCTCACTTTCTTTCTCTCTCGCTCTCTCTCCGTGGGTAATTTTGTATGTGTTTTTTTGTTCTAATAAATGGCATTGTTTTAGAATGTTGGTACTCCATATTTCTTTTTCATCTTCTTCTTCTTCTGTGGTGTTTTTTGTTCTTTAATTTATAATTTTTAACATAATGCCGCAATGGCAGCACTATTACCATCACACAACCACACTATCAAAAAAGCAAACAAAGAGAGAGAAGGATTTCAAATCCTTTTTTCCGCTTGTTTTCTTTTTTTTTTTTTTCTTTCATTTCTGGGTTTTGTTGCGAGCATCTGTTTAAACACAATTATGAGTCCATGAAACATGCATCATAATGGCACTTTGGTTGGGTTTACTCTCTACAGTGAGTGTTTGTCGCGTGACTCATTTTAATAAGCAAACATACTCTACTTATTATACTCTTTGTGAACGGAAATCTTAAAATAAAAAAAATCTCTTACAACTCTCTTGCACCAGCATTTGATTTTCCATTATTTTCAGCAACAGACAAACAAATGGTTGGGCATGGACATGTCATGAGTAATTCTTTGTGCATTAATTTACTGGAAAAAAAAAGAGAGAGAATCGTTTTTGTTTTTCTTTATTAATCGTAAATTATCGTCCATGTGTTTGCGCATATTTTAGTTTTCGAAAATTGGATTTTTCTTTTTTTTTTTTTGTTCTTCGAAACTTTGTTAAGAAAGTCTTTCTACATGAACAGCTTTAAACTTTTTAATGACCACAGTAAATACACTTTTTTTTTATTGCCTGCTGGATTTCTAATACAGTTCGTAGGCTTTTCAGTTCATTTCATACATAAATTCATACGAAATTGCTTATTACAACCCTTTAGTTAGGATTACGATCTAGTTTCTCACACCACATATAGACTTGGCATAAATTCACCATGATTACATGGCTGTGGCGTTAAAGTAAATGGTAGGTTGAAGTTGACATACGATTCCTCACGTTAGGAACTCTTACAAAACATAAATACTTTATTAGTGATTACAACCATTCAGTTAGGATTACAACCTAGCTTCTCACACCACCCATGTTGAGTGTGTTAGTTTCATTCCAGAGTTACGGAACCTACAGTCTAAAGTCGACTGTGACTGACAGATTACTGAGAAATTTTCTCATGGCAATTTTTATTTATTATCAGAATTTTTGAAAGAAATCTGTTAATAGGAAGTCGCCGAAGAAATCTATTTTCATATTTCGCTTTGTTGGAGATGTCTGACGTGGGATTTGAACCGTGGCATCACTTCTAATAAGCCAACTCACTCACTATCTAATACTATGGCGACTTCAGTTCCTTTCAAACAGAAGCCATTTGTCGATTAAATTTCTAACGTTTGGGGGTCTTGTCGTTCGTGGATTCAATTCTATCTGAATCTCTGAATCTCGAGTATTTGAGGATAATGTGATCAAAATCCAAAACGATATGACCATCATGACCCATTGTCACAACAACTTAGTGACATCTTCGTAGCTTCTATTTAACGCTACTCTACAGAAATCCTTTCACATATGATTTCATCCTGAAGACGTCATTTTCAACCACTAACCATAAAGTATTTATCCTTCATTCAATCAGCAGCTTATACCCTAAATCCTAGCCACTGTAACCGAATGGCTGTAAGCCATTGTAAATTTTATAAATGTATTGGTGCAGAAAACCGATAACATTTCTATCGAAAAATCTTTGTTAAACTAAATTTTAAACGAACTCAATTGTGTCCACGAAAAATTTAAACAATTTCATGCTCTCTTTCTCTTTAATGTGAAATATTTTTCGTTTATCTCCCAATTGAGAGAATCTTAAACAATTATTTGCACAAACAATAATTTTTAAAAATTTAATTGTAAATTGTACTTGATGTGCATTGTTCGTTCGTTCGTGTAACAATTGTGAAATGATTTTCAATACAAAAGATTGTCTGTCCTCCTTAACGAGTAGTGGTGCTGAGGACAGCAATTTTTATCAACTGTTACTGAAACCATAGTAGCTGCTGCTGGAGACACTATCCGAAAGAGCAACAATTCCCTGTGACCCAAAAAACTGAGAACAAATTTCTAATGACCAATGCACTGTTCAAACAGATAAAAACTATTTAAGGCAGACTAGAGAAGACAAGTCATGCACATGAACATGCAGCAGACATTCATGTATGGACACGTACATACGTACATGGTCATGCACTTACTCACACACACATTTATGCTGGCTTATGTAATAAAAATATTCAACAACAACAACAACAACAATAAAATTAAAATAAAATATTAAAAAAGCAACAAAAACAAAAAAAAAATAAAACAAATTGGAGGGGAAGACGAAGAAAGATAAAAAAAATTCATGGAAGCCAAAGTTTTTTATGTCACACATACACACGCGTACACATACCCCCATATTCTTGCGTAGAAATACAAAAAAAAAAAATTTTTTTCCTCATATGATTGTAACTTGCATGATAGTACAGTTAAGTTCTGCTAATTAGAACTAAAGTTTATTAGGCTACTAGATGGTTGCACAAGACTGCAAACAGTGACATTGAGACAAAAATGTTTGATAAAAAGGTTAAAAAAAAATCGCCAACAATTAGTAAACTGAAGGACATTTTATGTATTAAAAATGAACAGCAATTGCCAAGAGTTTCCCTTGTGATAGCTGTATAGATGGAGCTAATCTATGTTTACTTAATTTTAAACTTGATTTTAAACTTGATTTTATGCAAACGTCTTGTATTTATTGAAAAAAAAATAAAATTATTTGTTTTTAAAAATTCCTTTAAATTTCATAGCGCTATATAACTGACCACAGCTGTGGTCATCTAAAATTTTATGCAAACGTGGGTGTATATAAATTTTTTTTGTTTTTTTTTTTTGTTGCTGTTAGGAGTGTGTAACTGTAAACGTTGGTGGTTGTATGTTGCAGTTGCTGCTGGTTTTATCTCTTTCTGATGAGTCTGTGATTCTTTCTATTTTCTCGTTTTTTTCTCTTTCATAGTTTTGTTCAACATTTTTATGGATTGTGTTGCAAGTCAGTGGCATGAATGTTTGTCTGTCTTTATGTATTTTTATTTTCCTTCTTTTTCCATTCATATTAAAATGTTTTGGAGTCGCCGCAAAATGCAATTAGTTTGGTTTAGGGTTTATTTAAAATTTGCCAACACAACACGTTCTATTACAAAAAAAAAAAAAAAAAAAAAAAAAAAAAAAAAAAAAAAAAAAATCTTTAGAAAACTGTAGCCTTTTGGTCACATTTTTGGCATTTTATCTTCATTTTCCAAAATGGATTTGTTTTACCATGGATGGAGCATAATGCAGTACAAAATTTCTTGTATTTTCTACGATTTTTGGCTAGACCCTTCACCTGTGCCCAGCTCAGTTCCTCATCAACAGATTTAACCTCGCCTAATAAGTTTTCTCGTTACATTACAATATTATATGTCGACTTCCGACTTCGGAATATAAGTTTATAAGTTATCGTGCGTTAATTTTCATCAACCTTTTAGGTTTCCTGACGTATGTCTCTGTCAAAGGTTCTTCACAAAATTTCTTCAAAAATTCTTCATCTTTACAGAGAGTACTGTTGCTAGAAATAGGTACAAGGAAACCTGGCAGTCTATAATAGGTTCCTTTACATACATAACATACATAATTGGTCATTACAACCGTTCAGTCAGGTTTACGGCCTATATTGACGGAATCTACAGTTTAAAGTCGACTCCGAACGACAAATTTTTGAGGCACTTTTCGTGGCAATTTTATTTACTCGCAGAGTTATTGCCAGAAATCTGATGAGAGGAAGTCGCCGAAGAAATATTTTTTTTTTCATAATTCGTTTTGAACCGCGGTCTCGCGTCAAATAAGCCAACACAATACCTACTAGACCACGGCGACTTTCTCTATAATTGATTAATGAAACAAAACAAAGATAAGAATTTAGAAGATAAATAAGCCGAAATGTGATAGCCCCATTTTGTTCCTTAAATGAACAAAAAATCACACAAAAATAGGCCGAATGAGTAAATTTATCACATTAATGCACTTCGAAAAATTGAGTAAATTTTACCAAATATCCTACACAGTCTATACAGTTACAACTGAATTGTAGTTCAAGGCAAGTCGTTTTCCATTTTGCATAAATGCCTAGAGCCTTTGTAAGATTGAAAGCTGTGTCTGCTAAAAGAAATGTTAAGTAGTTTTTCCTTTCTTTGTTTGTTTCGAGGCTAATTTCTATAATTTGATGGATGCCAAAAGAAATGCATCAAATTTAATTCTGCTCATTATTTCACTCTCTCTCTCTCTCTCTCTCTCTCTCTCTCTCTCTCTCTTTCTGCTTCTACTATAAACAAAAGCCTATTAAAACAACAACAACTTTCTGTCTCACTATTTTCACAACACCGTCAAAGAAAAAGTTTTTTTTGTTTTCTGTTTTTTTTTTCTTTTTTTAATGACGTCTGCTGTTATTAGGCCTTTGACAACATTTTTCTTTATGTTGCTGTCGCCTACACTTTTCATTAAATAAAAATCCATACTTACATACATACATACATACATACCATCATACATACAATGTACAGATATTTGTTGTTAATTAACTTACAACAGCGTTTTGCCCCCTCATAAACAAAAGGTAGAGAAGGATTTTAGTTTTCCCATTACGCGGTTGCAACAAACAACGAACACAGAGGTACCAGACTACAACACAGCACAACATGTAGTTGTTGCCACAACTATGGAAAAACAAAAACGAAAAAAAAAATATGAAATAAAAAAAACACGTAAAATAACAAGCAGGTTAGAAATTGAATTGAAAATTCAAATAAAATTTAGGACAACCCGCCTCGGTTTCAAAATGGAATGGAATGGAACCTGCAAGTTTGTTCTTCTGTGAAATATATTTTGTTTGGTTACCCGAACAAAAACTGAGAACTTCAAATACTAATAACACAATATACATACAACCAATGCGATATGTAAGGGGTCTTAGCTATGGTTAGAGAGGATGAGATGTAACTAAGAATTAAAATGGCCTGTCATGCACGTAGACAATCCAGCAGCCAACCATATCACGAAACACGAGCAACAACGAATTATTTTCATATGCTGTGGCAAATGAAATCAAAATCAAAAAAAGAAGAGGAAAACAGCGTAGCGGTGTAAATAGATTTTCCATAACAATTATATCGCTGCACAGTGGGATGAAATAGGAAAAAATGTTAAGAAAAAAACTTTTTTTTTTTTACAAAAATTTAAATGGAAGAGGGCCTAACAATATGAAAACAATTTAATAACGGATGTTAATACTTCAGACTCAAGGGATGTAACCCTAAGCAACAATATTTTATATTAATTTCATGTGAATTATAAAGAAAAATATTAAAACAATCGAGATTAAGATTATATCTCCCTAATATAAAGCATGGAGGTAGATTGGTGCAATTAGGCCAGTCACGAATATAGCGAGAAAGGCGTTAAAGGGTTAAAATATGGAAATAGTGTGCCTCTATTACTTTGAACTCGATAGAATAAAAGCACATTCTGTATGTTTGGGTGTGTACTTGAATAACCGATTAGATAAGTCAGGAATTACGTCTCGTGCAGAATATTTTGTTATCACACCGACAAAGAGTCAGACGTCATTATAGCTGGAGCTACTTAAATTATTGTTTTGGTATGACTAATGGTGAACGTTGTATATGATAGTTTATTTGTCTTAAGATTTTTAGATGAGTCTTCTATAGTTTGTTTCACCCGTGATGTTATAATGGAAGAAAATATTGAAAGTCCTATCCCTCGAAAAAATAGGGCAATTGTAATGAGAGCAGTACCTAATCTAATAATAATCCCTAATGTAGATTACTTACTAAGTTAGTCAATAACTTATCACACCAACCATATAGTGTGTTCTAGTTTTTTCTATGAGTGGGCGGGATGAAGTCGTCTCCGAATGACAAATTTTTGCATAACTTTTCATGGCAATTTTATTTTACTCATGGTATTACAGCCGTAAGACTGCTGGAGGAAGTCACCGAAAGAATATTGTTTGCATCTCTCGTTTTATTTATATTCGGAATTCTAAGTTGTACGTTCCGCCAATCATGGATAAAATTAAGACACTCAACATGGGTGGTGTGAGAGGCAATATTCAATAGGACTTCAAGCAGTGTACTTGCCTTAACTCATTTCCAAATACAGTTGTTGTTGTTATAGTCTCCTGCTGTATTGCGAAGTTAATTACGCGTTTCTTTTTCAGTTTTATTCTGGTATTTTGTTTTGTTTGAGATGTTTTAACCCAGGGGTCCGTAATGAGTCTAAATGCTGACGTAAGTATGACTTCTTGCTTTAAGTTTACCAGTTACAGTAAAACAATCACGTGTTTGTCTGGAAAAACTTGATAAACAGATCTGAAAGAAATGAAAAAAAGTTGGAACTTTAAGGAATAATATTCAGAAAACCATGGCCTATTGCACCACCGATCTATGCGAACGTCAGCAATATAGCTTGCTTGCCTCTTTGGCTTACACAAAAAATTTTTTCTTTTTCAATAAATTCAATAGTTGAGTAGCCTGAAACAATTTAAGCGATGCTCTTTAGGCAGTCATTGGTGCATATATTTCTGAGAGCATGCTTCTTCTGCCCTCCCTCATACCATGCTGTTGTTGCCACCTTACCTCACATTATTTTTTACTGCTGATGTTAAAATCCTAAAGAAAAAAAAACGAATAAAAAATTTAACAAAAAATGCATGAGAAACGACTCCACACGCTAAACTAAAAGAGTCCATAAATTGCCAACATTTTTTTCGGTTGCCATTTGTTCACTCTTCTTTTTCTTTTTTTTTTTCTAATTTCTTTGTAAAAAAAAAGTGAATAGAAAAACTGCCACCACTGCCACCACCATTGCCAGAAAGAAAGAAAAAAAAATCGAAAAAAGTGTTGATGAAGTGCAGAGACTTTGTTCTGCTATTCCTAATGCAAGATTGTCCTTTGCTAGAGGTTTTTTTTTTTTATCGTTTATCTCTGTACGTGTAACGTGTTTGTTGTTGCTGTTCCTTTTCCTGCTCTTGTAACAATATGACTAACCATGATTAAGTTTGTATTATTAAGCCAATCTATTTTCCTGTACGAAATATTACTTTGCACGCTGTTTGCATTAGTAAAAGAGAGTGTAAATTTCCATTTTGTTTTTATTATTATAACGGAGATAAAATGGTTTTTTGTAGCATAAAAGAATGAAAGAAGAAAACAAAAATAATGTTAAAAAAGTAAACGAACAGTTATTTATATTTATATAACGGTATTTGTAGTTAAAATTCTATTTGCATTTGTAGGTGTAATGGTGTATGGGGGCGTGTATGCACTGTGTATGTGAGTAAGTGAATGCATTTACATGCACAAACTCGATTACAATTTGAAAGTTTTTCGTACTTTAAAAAAAAAAGCAATAAAAATGTGGAGCGGAGGGCGAAAAAAAACGAAAGGCAAGGAAAATAATTTTAAAAGACGAATCCCGAGAAAAAGTGCTTGGAAAAGTTTACTTTTAACTGCGGCGTGTGTACACATAAAAAAAAAGCAAGAGAGCGTGTACCAGCTGAGACAAGTTTTGAGTTTTCAAGTTTCACTTACACTTGCAACATTTGCTTTGACTTTACCACCACCACCACCGCTGCTGCTGCCTGCTCCTTTTAGAGAGACTTAGATATTATGGGGTAGTCTGGGGCGTAGTTGTTATATGTTGTTAATGTTGCATCCACAAACAAGTTGTTGTTGAAATTGTTTAACATCAGTTCTGTTTTATTTATTTTTCATTTCATTTTCCTTAACATTTAGCATTGAAATGTTGTTGAAATGCTGATTTCGATTGTGAAGTTTCCATGAAGTTTCATGTTTAAATTGCGCATAAGAAAATAGAAAATTTTTTTTTCAGCAGCAGTAGCTTTGCAACACAATTTAATTAAATTTCAAGTATTCTTTTCTAAGTATGTATATTTGTTTACAAAACAATATTTATTAATTTTGATCTTCTTGTTGTTCTTTTTTGCCTTTACAGAAACTGAATAATCTTTGTGATTAGGACGTGTTGTACCCAAAACGTTGTAATGCAGACGATATGGTAAGTTATTTTTCTTCAAATTTTTTCTTCAAATTTTTTTCTGTTGTTTTTTGTGTTTTTGTAATTTCTTTTTTATCTTGTTTTATTTCAAACAAAAAAAAAATTTTTTTTTTTTAAATATTATTTCGAAAGTAGTTCAGAACAATTCAAAAGGAAAGTTTCATGAGTTTTTAAGTGCTAAAGGGACGTGAACTCTTTCGTTGTGTGTATGTGTGTGTGTGCTTTTTTAATGTCACAAGAGATTTCATTGTATTTTTGGCAGCAAAACTTTTCTTTTGCGATAAATTTTACTTTCAAAGTTAAAACAGAACAAAAAAAAAAAAAAAAAAAAAAATAAACGAACGAAATGAAACTATTGTGTACCTGGTTGCCAAAGGCAAAATTTGAATTTTTCTTATTAAGCCAGCGATTTACCTAAAGTAACCGCATCAGCATAAATTTAAAACCGTATTCTAATGATGGAGAAAAGTTATGGAAAACAGATGATTAACGAGATTAAAGGTACATTGTATTCTTAACGTATTTAAAAGTAATTTTAAAACATAATTAGTGCATGTCTACTGAAGCAGTATTAGATTTAAATGCTTACTGAAATTGTTCTCAAAATTTCTCTGTCCATTTTCAGATCAAAGTTCTCTCAATGGACAAGATTACAGGGCTAAAAAAAATTTGTTGAAATGGTTGACGATAATAGTGATAGTGTGGTAGCTAAGGAGGAACAAAAGTCTAATGGGGGAATGGCGAGAAGTTGAATTCGAAAACCTTAAACATTTACGAAAAATGAGTTGGGAATCTGGCAACATTATATTTATACGCAACGTTATATTTATGATAATATTTATTTATGGTCTGGCAACTTTGAGATCATATTGTTGGCTTGTTATTGTTATTCTTTTTCTTTTTCAACTGTCATGGTCTTTCTATGTAATTTTGTTTATACAATATTAGAACTTGTTTTCATTTGTCGATGTCAATCACAGAGCTAATATGTCTAGGAACAACACCAACTCCTTTAATGACAGCTTAAGCAAATCCTGTCCAATCACTGTATTTGTTTTAAATACGAAATTCTGATGTTCATTGTCAAAACCAGTTAATCAGGACTAGTCAGTTAGATCTGCGACATTGCTACATGAGGTATTACAAAGGGCAGCTAAATGTGATCAAACGAGTTTTGATTTAAGAAAGTTATCACGTGTAGTAGATCAGTGTTTCCTATGGCCCAGTGCTACATTCATTGCAGACGTAGTGATTTCTTAGTAACCGTAAGAAAATATAGGGTTCAGGTCCTGTGAAATTTTTTTGGCATCCAATTTATATCGCTCTTAAGCTATTAATCTCATGTATTTATTCACTCACTGGGAAATCCTTTGCTGTTAGATTTTCCTGGGCGTAGTTGTATAGCTGATACCAAAAATGAATTTAAATTAGATTGTAGGGACTTCACTGTTATTGTATCTTGTCCCACGGGTTATTGTGTAATGTTTTGGCATATGAAAACACTGCGCTTACTTGCAAATCACTTCTGCAGTGGCTGCCAATATGTTAAGCACAAAGAGAGTATCCAAAACTTGATTTGCCATCTTCACTAATTCGGTTAATCCTTTCCTGATAATCTAACGGAGTTATCGCTATTAGTTATCATGCACTAAACGCGCGTTAAATTTTCAGGCTGATTGTCTACATGAGTCAAAAGATGGCATGCCTGATAAGTTTTCGAAAATTTTGCTGTCCGTTTATGAAAGCAAATCGTTGCTGAGATTATTGGAAGCATTGTACTCTTAGGCAATGCTTGGCTATTGGCTAACTAGCTTAGCGTGCTATACGGAAATTAATGAACTCTAAAGCAATTGACAGTGAATCCAAAATTTAGGATAGGGCAGACCTTGTCGGCTGTTGGAAGGCTGATTATAGTCTTGCTACCTAAGACAAAAGAGAATACTAAAATGGTCGCAAGAGAATACAAAACTAATCACCTTCAGATTGAGCGTTGGTCTTATGGTAGAATTAGTCGAACGTTTACGGATTGTAGCGGAACGTACGTTCGTTGTGAAAGGCAATAAGCAATTACCGAACTGTAATGCAATTTCGGCAAGCAGTTGCATTACTTACGTATACTGTTCCGTTACATGTCATAAACGTGACAATTTTTTGTCAGATCGGATAATCGTGTAACTAATGGACTTGCTAGAGTAGGCACACCCTAACGTATGTCATTACAACCCTTTAGTTAGGATTACAACCTAGCCTCTCACATCACCCATATTGTGTGTGCGATAATTTTATCCATTAGTGGTGTGTACTCGAATTTAAAAACGATTTCAAACAATCGAAATCTGAGAAATTTTTCATGGCATTTTTTTACTTTACTCTTGGAGTTTTTGCCAACAGACTAGCTACTTGACAACGGTGACTACGTTGCAATTAAAATAAATGAAGATGTCGTTAGAGAAATAAAAGTATTAAACACGGAATTCAACCTTTATTTTCATTTCTTTTTAAGCAAAATTTTAATACAACAAATATTGTGATCAGTGGCATACTGGCACCCATACTAAAACAGAAGAAGGAGTCTCATGTCTCAAGTGATAAGATTATTTGGCCTTCTTTTTCTTAACATTCAGAAGCCTGGCTGGCTGGCCTTTTGAGGTCTTTGAGTCTTTGTCTGTTGTGTGCCGAAGTCTATAAGATTTCTTTTGTCCACTCATTTGTTGTTGTTGTTTGTTGCTTTTTTATTTTATTGGCTTTAAACGAACAATATATAGCGGATTTTGTGTATGAATGTATGTTTGTATGTGTGTATGTATATCAAAATTTATTGTATTCAATTTGTAAAGTGTTATAAGCACTGTTGGCAACTATTCAAATAACCTTAGACTTGAAGCTTTTAACTGCAATGCTTTGTGATTCAATAACATTACGAGAGTCGTCTTTTAAGTTCCAGTAATTTGGAAACTTTGCACTAAATAAGTGACATTTAAGATGACAGTCTTGCGAGACTAAATAGTTACTTACTTACTTACTTAGTTGGCCATTAACAAGCTGATTAAAGGATTTCGGCATGTTTTAACACAACCATATCTGTGTCTCTGCTTCTGGTGCGCCTTTTCTAATGGCTAACATAAATTGATTAAAGGGCTTTCCCTATTTGGAGCTTCTAACGCAGAAAAGGTCTTCCTCTACGTCAATTTACGCTAATCAACGTGTTTTGCCGGAGCATTCTGCAGTTTACTTACTTACTTAATTGACTGTCTTTTCTGAAAAATTTTAAAATATTTCAAGTCATTTAGAAATAATTCAACAATTTAATCTCTTCGTACATTTTATTATTTTTTAATAAAAATGCAAAATAAAAACAAAAAGCAAGACTTTTATTTTAATTTTGCTAAAAAATAAAAAGAAAAAAAATTTCTTTTAAATCTTGAGATTATTTCGTCTAAACAATGATTTATTGTTGCTCAAAGAAATAAATAAGTTTGTTAAGGCATAAAGTCTCTCTCTCTCTATCTCTCTCTCTCTCTCTCTCTCTATCTCTCTCTCTCTATCTCTCTCTCTATCTCTTACTCTCTCAGTTTCTAGAACACTAAAAGCAAACTGAATTAAATTATCCTGATAACTTATAAAATGACAATACTTACACACACACACACATGCTCGTATACACACATACAAATCTAAATGAATTTACATACACTTTGAGAGAGAATTTTAGCCACAATAACGTTCATTCATTCATTCATTCATTCATTCATTATATTCGATATGAGAGAGATATGACAGATGGAGATGATGGTGATGATGAAGATGATAATCATGATTGAGATTAATAATGAGAGAGAGAGAAAAGCACTTTAAATTGAGATTTTATGCAAATCAATTACAATCACAATTACAAACAACAGTATTTATCGGTTTAACTGAGAGTATTAAAATCTTAAAATGATTTTCAATTCTTTTTTTTTTCCATCTTCTTCTAGGAATATGCAATAACAACAACAACAACAACAACTACAACCATAATCGCATTAACAATTGTTGTTGTTGTTGTTTTTTTTTAATATATAAAATACACATGAAATCACTTGAAGAAAATAAATTTTGAAGCATTTGAATATGCAACACAGTGTAAATAAAGTACTTCTCGCATACGAGTATTTGTAAGTGCCACAAATATTGTTGGTCGGTTGATTGGTAATCGTTGGGTATCGATACTATGTACTCTTATGCAGTGATAACGTTGAGAATTGATTACTAAGCATAGATGGAATTCAATATTGATTTCTTAAAAAGACTTTTGTACCCGTACCCATGTATCCTTGGGTATGAAAGGAGTTACGAGAGGTGAAAATAGTTTTTGTGAATATTTCCTACCATAAAATGAATTGGTCATTACAACCTCAATTTCTCAAATCACCCATGTTCTGTTGTGTGTGTTAATTTTATCCATAAGCAATTCTATTTACTTCAGGAGTTTTTTACCAAAAGACTTTTAAAACTAAAGCGTTGTCAGTAAACACCACTTGATAATGATCTTTATTACAGAAAATAAACTTCATGGCCCAGTGTCTTGGAGGCCGATACTAAAGTGATACAAGGAGGAGGTCAGTGTCTACTATTGTGACAATAAATGCAAACATAGGCTAGGGTTTTGTCGTCCTCAAGTTGCTCAGAGCCGTTCACTGCTATTTAACTTCGTTTATGTCATCCACTGAATAGCAGAGGCTAGAATGAGTACATTTTGCGTTGGCTATAGCATATTGCAGATAGTCCCGGGGTACACTGGATGCAAGGAATTAATGAAGATGGAATCAAAAACGAATCGATTTCTGACAAATAGTCAAGATTCTTATAGAACCACGCAGAGTTTAAAAATTTCCTAGCAAAGCAAAAACTCTGTCAGTTTTTAGTATAGCGACACCGACAGTTCGTGTTTTCAGATTTTCTGTCGGCTTAACTGCAATCTAAAATCAAAATGTAGATTTGAGTGAAGTTCAATTCAAATTTGATTCAAATCAACCGTGATGCCATTATCATCATTTCTTTTTTTTCACGGTGAAAAATGCTTTCCTACTGAAACATTTTTATTTCTTCAAAAATTTTTTTTTTCAGTTGCTAGCAAATCATCCGTTTTTAGAGAACTTTATTTCATTTGAGGTAAAAATTCTTTGATTTCTATCAATATCGTACGTTTTCCGATATTCTACTGTATTTTCAATTTCATTGAATAACTTCTTACAAGTATTTCTTGGGGTGCGTATGCGTATTTTAATTCTAAAACATTATCAATTATACGTTGAAGTAGTCAATGTATTATGGCTTCTTGTATATAACTTTTGAACTTTTCAGTCAATTTTTAATTACAATTTTAATTTGTTTGCTTTTTAATTCAAATTAAAATAATTATTAATTGAAATGTTATTGAAATCCATTGATACTAATTCAATTCGAATGCATTACAAATGTTAATTATTAAATGAAATTAAAAATTTAATGTTTTTTTGCCTTCATTGTAATACAATTGACTGTCAATAGCTGCTCATATAAGGCCAATTATTTCATTCGTATTGATGGCAGTTGTACTTAGTATAAGTGTGTGGTGCGTTGTGTCAATGATTTATTTAAATTAAATGTTAACTTACATATACGCATGTATGTTTATGTATGTGTGGTATGTATTGCTGCATTTCTGTGTATTTAAACTCTTGAAACATTATCACAGTTTCAACCCTCTTTAACCCTTTCATATAATTTTCTTTTTCTTTTTTTTGTTTTGAAAACAATGGCAAAAGCAATGAGTTTAAATACATTATTGTGCGTGTGTATAGATATGTGTGTGCGTGAATAGAGGTTGCGTTGTTTATACCAGTAATACGATTATATCATTATAACAGTTTTTGTTGTTGCTATTGTTGTTGTTGTTTGTTTGTTTTTTATCTAATTAAAATATAAACGAAAACAAAAAAAAAACAAAAACAAAACATGTACACGTTACATGACAACATGCCCTTAACAAAAATAATCATGCATACTCTTGTATGAGTGTGTGTGTGTCGTTTATTCACTCTCTTTCTATAGCATCCCTTATACAGTCATACTGTGTGCGTGTGCAGGTGTATGTAATTTGTTAATGTGCTCTTCTATTAATTGAGATACAAGAGTTTGATATTCTCTTGTATTCTCTCATACTCTCTTGTTTTTTGTTGTTGTCAGTTTTCTAAAGCAAATGATTTTTGTAATCAGTGCTGACACAACACATACATAGGCACTTATACAAGCGCAAATATCGTATACATTTATATGGTTTAACGTTTATTCTCTTACTCAAAATTAAAAGGCAAGTAATGCCTATGCTTAGTATTTAAAATAAGGCTAAAATCAGCTGAATGTTTACGTAATGTAACGACATACATATACAATTGGTCATTACAAGTTAGGATTATAACCTAGCTTCCCATGCCAATTACGTTGTGTGTGTTATATTTTATATATGAGGGGCGCGATCTGCAGTTTAAAGTCGTCTCTGAACGACATATTTTTTGAGAAACTTCTCACGGCAATTTTCTATTTAATCTCAGAGTTTTACCAGGAAGCTGATGAGAGGCAGAGCCGCCGAAGAAATATTTTTTCATAGTTCGTTTTACTGGAAATGTCTGAGCTGGGGTTGAACCACGGACTCTTGTCTAATAAGCCAACACATTAAGTAGCAGATTATGGTGACTTCAAGCTGTTCGATATCATGGTAGACTATTTTCTTTGATCGTTTAAGCCAATGTTTTTTGCTTTTCTTTAGAGATGCCTTGTGATCATCTTGCTCAATCTTAAATAGTTTTTGGTATCAGCAAGTACAGGATATTGCTGTCTTGGATTTAGGCTTCGGCTAAGTTTGAACAGGCTTGCGCTTCAATTTCTCCTAAGTGATTCACTTTACATTNNNTTATGGTTCATTGACAAATTATTTCATTTTTAAGGCTTTCAAACTATAGTTCTGTTATGTCTAATCGTAGTTCTACATCCTCGAGTGATATTAAATGAAAAACTGTAGTTTGAGTTCTTAATGTTCCCAATGATAGCAGACTAGGTATCTCTACAATAAAGTGCTATTAACAGCCATATATAGACGATTATTGCAAACTTCAATTCAGCGCTTTAAATTATAATAAAATAGGCAACACTGTGCTTCTTCTTTTCACTTACACTTGAACATATTTACAACACATAAACCATAGCTAAAGAGAATTTTAATTCCCGTTTTATCTATACTCTGCCTTGCTTTCCTCTCCTCTTCTCTTTTGTTTTTTGTTTCTTTTTTTTTTTAATTGAATTTTCTTGAACACTTTCTTAAACGAACATAAAGTGACACATGTTAACTAAAGCGAAAAGGGAAAAGTAATTTTTTAAAGAACCATAACTGAGTGAGAGTAGGAAGAATAGTGAAAATAATATCATGGCAAGGAGTTTTAAGTTTATGGGGCAGGCAATATTATGTTACAGCATACAATGCTGCTTTCAAAGTCGTCACTTCTTTTATCTCATAAGCTATGGCAGCAAATGTTATTGATGTGTATGGCTCGCGTGGAAGTAAAGCAATATAGGAAAATGATTAGCATTAGACTGCTGGCAAGTTAAAAAAAAAAGTTAAAAAGTTCTCTTGCTTGCATACAAAGCTGTCATCTTCTCTCCTGTTATAAGTACAAAAATGCTCCTATTAGATACGTTAATGTAATGTTGTTGTGGTACAAGAATGTGTTAGCGTATGTTGGTATTACTCTTGCAGGCGTTTACATTTTTCCTCGTCTCATTTTCTTTCATTTTCTTCCTTATTCGCACGATTCAATTTATTTTCACACCAGAAATGTCATCTTCAATGCTGCTGAGTTTGAGTTTTTCTACGCTTTCCAACGTTTACATTGCATTTCTACATTGCTTTGTCGTTGTGTTGACTATTCGTTCCCCTGTGTATATTTTCTTGCAGTTTTTAATGTCAAAAGTAAGTTTTTATCTCCATTTGAACTCTTTTATCTCGTTTTTTATTCTCTATCTCTCTTTCTCTCTTTATTCGTGTTCTACTCTATATTATCTGTGCTGATATTAGGAATTTCTTTTTTTTTACTGAATTTTTTGTTTTTTTTTTTTGTTACGCTTTGACAACATAATGTTGCATAAGATATGATTAAATGAAGTCATTTTTTTATCAGAAATAATGGTGTTTTCACTTACAGGCAATGTGAGACATCTTACATTGAAACTATGATGGCAAATACCAAAAATTTGTTTCGCTTTCATTCTGTTTGCAGTAAAGGAATAAGAGAAGTTTCGGTTAGGAAAACACGAAACTTAAGGAATGTACAGCAGATCTTCAGAGAGCCTTAAAGAAAAATTACTATCTGCGGAGTTAATAAAGAATACTGAAGGAAGTTCATCGCGAGCTCAACTGACCTTTGGTAATCGAATCTATTACTTCGACCCAACATAAAGCACCCTGTAACAGCATATGACTCAGACTTACTTACCTTACTCAATTTAAAAAAAAAAAAAAAAACAAGAAAATGGATGAAAAGAATAGAAGAGAGAACAATGATGATATGATAACAATACACCAATAAATATTCAATGTTTTATTTTTGAAGGTTTACTGCACGTATGTATGTGTATGTGTGTATAATAAAAGATATTTTTTTTTGAATAAAAAGTAGAGTGTTGCCATATGGTTTCAATGGAATGCAAATTAACGTTTATTTTTTGTTTTTTTTTTGCCTAAATATTGTGTACAAATTTCAAAGACGAGCAACGTCTGAAAATGTTCTAATTTGTGAATTCTAATAATTCCTAAAACGTTTTTAAATTGAAATTTTTTACTCATTTTAATAAATTGTATAAACATGTACCCTGTATTAAACGTTGAGGCTTATTTTCCAGTGTAAGTAGTAGTGCTTTTAATGTGCGACCCAGGCGCTGACCAATTTTTGCCCTTGTTTGGTGGACTGCGCTTGGCTGTGGCTTTACAACGGGTCGCTATGAACGTATATGCATACGTGAACATGGAAGAAACAGAAAAAAAAAGAAAGGTTATGCTTTAGAAAATATTAAAAAACCAATGACTCTTATACTGTAACTACTGCACAGTGAGTAAAAAAAAAACAAAAGAAAAAATAAATCCTCTCCCCATAAATTATTAAAACAAATAAAATATTGCAACGACAACAACTATGCTGATAAGGATACTGATGCTTACGAGTCCCAGGGAATAAATATGCCAGTTTATTTGAATGACAGTCAGTTCAGTCAGCCAGTCAGTCTATTTAACAAATAAATTTCAAGAGACTTTTTTCTTTTTTTTTTTTTCTCCTATAATCAATTGATTTTAAAAATTTATTTGATTTGGTAGTACTCTCCAATGGAATTTATTCAGTGGAAATTAAATAAAAACAACAACAACAAAAAATACAACACAGAATAATTTATTCATAGAATAGTCATGAGAGGTGAGAGGCGTGAAGTGTTGTCAGGTAACGTTAAATCAAAAATAAATCTTTTTTTGAAATGTTTTTAAAAAAGAAATTTCATTTTAAACAATTATTTTCAATTGAGTTCAATGAATGCCTTGTAACGCAGACAGAAAGAAGTTGCTGCAGTCTAGTTAGCAGTGCAGTTAGCTTATTAGACCTGAGCTTGCCGTTCAACCCCTGGCTCAAACATCTCAAACAAAACAAAATATGAAAAAAAGCATTTGTTTTCACTCAGCAATCTTCTGTCAAAAACTCGGAGGGTACATTAAATCGCCACGAAAAAATTCTATCGATTTATAAATTGTATGCCCCGCCACTTTTGGCTTAAAATTAGCACACACAATATGCAAGCTAGATTGTAGTCTGAACTGAACGGTTGTAATGCGCAATAAAATAAGTAAGCATAGTAACTAACATAATTACAGTAAAATCTGCAATAAGGAACAGATTCCACAGGCGTCTATTACTTTTGTGAGGACACTGTAGACGGAGACGCAAGGAACCCTTGTTTCTTGAAAGCGTCTTCTCTGTCCGCGAGTGGGGCAGATCAGTTTAAATATGGTTGTATATAAAGAAATATCTCTCTCTCTCTCTCTCTCTCTCTATTAGCAAAGTATGTGATAGACACTTATTAGATCCCAGAAAAAACATTGTAATACCACAGTTTCCCTAACACTGAAGAATTTAGACAGCTACTGTCCTTTGGTGATAGCTCAGTTAGAAAACCAAGAACTTTTTATTTTTTTATCCAGAAACTGAGGAATGGTTTCCTCTTTTTTTTTCTTGAGTTTCCATTTATTTCAGAAGTCATTTATCATTCGGCCAACACCAATACGTCTCTCATACGTATACATAATGCCATGTCCAGTAATGACTTTGACAACTACGTTAAGTGTTTTGCTTTGAATTTTGAGCAGATTTTCCGTGCGTCTCTTAACAAATCTTGTCTAAATTAAAAACCATGCTAGATTCGATAAACGCGAATCTATTATTGCATTTTTAATTCTGAGATGGCATATCCCCCATGGGGTTCCCAGTGTAGAGTGCTTATCCGAAAGTTTGATGGTTGTACCATATCTGGTCTCTATGTCCTGGTACACATGTGCTGTAAAAATTATACCGCGGTGGCTCACGGCAAGCGTAAACAGTCCTAAAGATCCGTATCAGAAAGACCAGTGCACATGGTTATAGTAGAGAAGCACTTTAACAGAGATATTGTCATCATTGATAAGCATCCGGTAGTCATATCGAATAAACTTTACTTGATCTACCATCTTCTGTTTGCGTTTTAAACTCTTACAGCTCTTGCAGTAACATCCTTTAAGTGTATCTTAATTAGACGATTTCTGTCTGTGTTTTCCTTCGTAATTAATTTATTTCCATTTTCTTTTAATTTTTCTCATTATTTTTTCTCTCCACTATTCTGATTCTGATTTTATTGTAGAGAGAAATAAGCATTAAATAAATGCTTTCAGTTCTTATGAATTGCATCAGTGCTGCATCATATGCAGATGCCGCCATTTAGACTCTAAAGAATTCAAACTTTACTTTTCTTTTTAAATCTGAACAGAAACAACAACTCTTTTGGATTTCTTTTCCATCAAGAAACGCTGACATGTGTGTAATGTGCATAAAATTTAAGCATTTTTAATAAAAAAAAAATTCTTATTTTTTTAATTTTATTTCCAATAAATTTTTAAACCTCAACTGGTACATAGACAAGG